>JBBCBC010000010.1:28646989-29005479 GCA_037126765.1 Stenogyne calaminthoides | reverse complement strand
ATCCATATGTAAGAGTTGTAGTATTTTATCAAGAGAAACATCTACTTTGCTTTTGAAAGATGCTCCGATTTGTTTTCCTTCGACAAGCATCGATACATGATCTTTCTTGAACACTTCATTGGGTAACCCCCCTCACAAGTGTTAATCTTGCAAGTTTGTTCGGGGTTTGAAGTTTAAGTGATTCATCTTTTTGTGCCACAACCAAACTGGTATCGATTGGAACTTTTTGCAACCAAACATGTATCTTTAGGAGTTGAACTCCAATCGCAAGATACACATTTTTTTTCTAGTACCAACAAGAAATTTTTTTGTGAAGCATTGTCTTTTACATAACATAAGTTCTTTGAGAACTCAACACTGAATCCTTTGTCACAGAATTGGGTGATAGAAAGTAAATTATACTTTAGACCAGACACATATGAAACACCATGGATATGAACAGAGTCAACTTCAAGAGTTCCATATCCTTTAGTTTGTCCTTTGGAGTTGTCTCCAAATGTGATCTGAGGGCCTTTTTGCTCAACATAGTCAGTGATTAGTTGCTTATATCCTGTCATATGTCTAGAACATCCACTGTCCAGATACCATACAGCAGGAGCCAATTCATTTCCACTCATCAGGGTTATGTTGTCTTCATTCAGCTTAGTGCCCTTTTTATTCACCTGAAAAATAGATCAGTTCTTAGGTACCCATTTGGTGTAGGGTCCTACCAGGTTAGCTGTACCTTTTGGAACCCAAATCTGCCTAACAACTCTAATTACTTTAGAGTGACTGATTTGTCTCCCATAAACATCTACATACACATTCACCACCCTAGGAGCCTTGGCAGTATCCTGTGCATGAGTGCCAGTCTTAGCATGAACATGAGCCTTAGAGTTCTTCTTGGGTTCAAGCCTTTTGTTCAAGTGCCTTAGCTTTGGTGCAGCTGGTCTCTGTCTCTGCTGACTTGGGTTCAGGAAACCTTTACCCTTAGGCAAGTGGGGTTTAGGTTGCCTGTACTGAAATTGTGGTCTTTCGATGTCGAGGACTTGGTCTTTTTCAGGTTGAGAATATCTCTGCGAAAGTTTCTCTTCTCGAAAATTCCTCCGATGGTTCAAGATGATCTCTTGAGTTGGTATTCTTAGCTGAGGGCTTTGAAGTACCGGGCTCGAAAAATTTCCCTACCGAAAGTGTTCGTGTTTTTCTAGTCTTTTCCCGAGGTTTGGGCTTTCTTCACGAACCTTCGCTTTTTCTCAACCATAGGTCCTTTACCCTTGTCTAAAACCTTGGGTTGTTCTTGAAAGGAGAAAGATTTGATGCCACCGGTTTAACAAAGACATCTTGGTGCTACTAGAAGCAAAGATTCAAGAAGACCTTGTGAGGTCCCCCCTGGAATGTATCCCAATCCAGCATTTATAGTTGCAGGTCTTTGATAACTCTGAATTTCATCTATTACTTTAGATGCAGAATTCAATAGAAATAACTTTCTATGAGGCACTATCCTCACATTTCTTTAGAGTTTCATGCTTCTCAAAGAGGTCATTGAACTCAGTTCTGATAAGCTGAATCTCCTTAGTGGATTTCTCTAATTTTCCATTCAGGATCTCTATCACCTTCTCTTTTTCTGAGAGTTGTACTTTCAGAACATCCAGTTCATCAGTAGTTCCCATCAATTGAGAAGTGATCTCAGCATTTTTAGAGTCTTTCCACTTCAGATTTTCAGCAGTCAGTTCCTTGTTCTGCTCTTGAGTTTTAGCGAGCAGTTCTTGTAACACAGAATAGTCCTTCATAAGATTCTCAAATGAATCCATCAGGTCAAAGTTCTCACATGCTTGAACTTGAGAACTCATGTGCTTGTGTAGGAGCAACAATAGAGATAGAAGAATTTACCTCATCCACAACCATAAGACAAATATCATCACTGTCACTATCTGAGAAAATCTCATCTGAGGAACTGGAACCTTCTTCAGAATGTTCTTCTTCCTCAAAGAATCATAGCTTTTCTTCTTTGGAGATCTTCTTGTCTCTTTTGGCTTGTCTTTTCTTTCTTTCTTTTCAGACTCAAATCGGAGACGATCATATTGGAAGTGACCTTTCTTTTGTGCCATTGTAAAGATCTGGTGGCATCATCATCCCGATCACTTTCCTCCTTGGACTTGGAGTCCTTCTTTTTGGATATGAGGATCCTTGACTTTGTGGTCCTTCATTTTTCTCGGTCCGTATCATCCTCGAACTTACGAGTTTCTCTTGTACCTGTGATTCCTGTAATATTTCTTATATTTCCCATATCTGCTATTGAGTCTTTCAAACCTCCTTGCCATCAGTACTAGCTTATCTTCTTGCTCATCCTGATTTCTGGCAAGTGAGTTCTCAGACTCTCTAGACTTACAGGATTTCTCTTTGGCTTTGAAAGCCACATTCTTGCTAGATGAAGAATCATTTTTGTTGTCAGATTTCTTAGTTTTCTTGTCAATCACAAACTCATAAGCTTTTAGTTCAGAAAAAACTTGTTGGTATGGCATGGAATCAATATTTTTAGTGTTTTCAATCACCACAAAGATGTATATCCCATTTCTTAGATAATCCTCTAAGAATTTTCAAATCTTCTCTCTCTGGGTATCTTTTTTCCAAGAGCATTCGGATCATTCATAATGCTACTGAATCTGACCTCAAGTTTGTCAATGGATTCACCATTTTCCATTTCAAAGCTATCAAACTTTCCAATAGCAATAGAAAGTTTGTTTTCCTTAATATGATATGTGCCTTGACACATAACAGCAAGTGTGTCCCATATTTCTTTTGCAGTTTCACAGTGAGAAATCATCCCCATAACACCATCATCAATAGTGCTATACAAAGTATCTTTAGCAATGTAGTCGGATTGACTAACTTTCTCTCATCGAGTAAGTTGATCATCAGGCTTTGGAAATTCATCTATGGGATCATTCCTCTCGATGATCGGTGATTCTGGGATTCACAACAGTAAATTTGAATGGTCCTTCAGAAACCACTCTCCACATTCTTTCATGTTTTGAATACAGATGAGCATGCATTCTCAATCTCCATAGATCGTAGCTCTCAACAGAGAACATAGAGAGATTTTTAGAAGGCATGATGACTGAGCCTTGTAAGATATCGACAAATGAGTCTATTCAAGAGACCACCAAAGTCTTTCAAAAATAGACTATGGCTACCAAAGCAAGTGGTCAAAAATGAACCATTTCTTCCGATACCACTTGTTGGTCCCTCTTAACGAGTCTCACACGTGTATGTGGGGGGAATACACGTGTCCAGTGATTTTTAAAACTTTTCTTTCACTGAGGTCAGATAGGTCAGGTTATCCTGATAATTTTGCCCTGAGAAGCACGGATTGCCCTGTGTCAAAGTTTACTGAGAAAATGATCCCGAAATTTTTGGAAGCTTCAGACAAATTTCAACCGAACTGAAGTTTATCGGAGATCCCGAGGAGCTTGGATCAGATAATTATCTTACTGAACCCTCAGTAGAGTTAGTTCAGTTTGGTAACTATATGTTCTAGCTACTCAAGTGTGAGGAATGGTTGGCCCTAAGTTTATACTCGTTTTAGGTTTGTTGAAAATCTTCCCTTCGATAAAACAGTGATTAAGGCTGTGATCAATTTGATGCGAGTTCAGTGGATTGATTCCAACTGAATATCAGTGAAATATGCTTTTTTCCCGATGAAAAACATGCAATGATAAGAATCGCGATCTGAAAAGCAAACAACACGAAATTATAGTGGTTCAGAGACTCAAGCTCCTACGTCCACTCTCTCTGGTCTTCAGAGAAATTCCTTAACCACTTCCTAAAGCTTTCACGCTAACTCACTGTAGCTTACTCACTTTTCTACCTTGAGTTTTCTGGCTGACTCACTGCAGCTTACTAACTTAAACACACACAAGTGTTCAAACTACCACAAGTAGCTTACTAACTTCTTCTCTAGAGTTTTACGCTAACTCACTGTAGCTTACTAACTCTTTACAACTTTAACTCACCAACAAATCACACACAAAATACCTTAACAAAGGGTTTGGGTTTTTGGTTGGTTTCCAACTAGGGTGAGATATCCTTTACAATAAGAATAGATGCAAAGGCTAGGATATCTCTTCTAAGCTTTGGATATTTCTATCAATCTAGGCTTAGAATAGTGAGCTCTCTCCAATGTGAAACACTTGGAAAATTCTAGGGTTTTCGAGTGCTTCAATTTGCAATAATACGAATGAGCTCTTGAGTTGCTTGAAATTTCCCGTAACCTCTCAATGTAAAAGGTCACTGGTATTTATAGGCAACCTTCACCAAGGTCACTCTTGAAAAACTATCCGTTGGAGGAGATAGTATCAAGGGTTTTCTCTTCTGGTGTTTGATGAACGGCTATATTTAGGGTTTGAACACTCCCTTGTATGTTTTAGGAAATATGCAGCCATGTAGCCAATCACCAATTTTTGCAGTCTGGAACTTAGTACTACTGACATGATTCAGTATCCCGCTTTCCGGTGTCGGTAAAGAACAAAATGTTGTCTTCCTCTGATTGGTTCTTGTCTTCAGTGAATGTAGACAAACAAAAAGGCTCTTTTTGGTCAATCTCTCTGAATGAGACAACCTTAAACAACACTTAGGCTTAGTTCCTTTTGTCTGCATATGAATGTTTTGGGCAATATCTACTTTTACGAACGATTCGCGTTTTTCTCGGTTTTGTAGTCTTGAATAGGTATTATTCAAATGCCTCAACAACATTCGGGTTATCTTGAGTATTCAATATCTTACGGGTCTTGATGTCTTGATGACATCTTGAGTCTTGATGTCTTTAGTGACATACTGAGTTATCACTACTATCTGAGTCTTCATTCCTTCAAAGATCTTGATATCTTTACGAACATTCGGTTCTCTTGATTCTTCAATTCTTCGATTCTTCGCCTCTCGATTCTTTAGTTCTATTGATTCTTCAGTTACTCAGTACCTTCTGAGTTCTTCAGTAACTTTAAGATCTAACCTGATCTATATCTGCTGACTATACATGGTGCAGATAACTTCCTGAATAATCTATACTGAAAACCTGACTCAGTCTATCAAGATTATCCTGAACATGTCATACTCAGGGGTTTTGGGATCTAATCAAAACTTCTTTATTAAAATCATCTCCCAACAAAGTGATTGTTGGACGATGAAGATAAAAAAAATTGTGTCCATAAATGTACTTAATTTATCTTTCCGTACAACATATCAAAATGAAATGAGCACAATTTTGATGGACGGAGGGAGTAATTTTTAAAAGGTTTGGGTTTTGTTTTTTTCATTCAGAATCATTGTCATAACTCATATACTGTATCTTCATCGTTAATTTGGTACATTATTTTAAAATTGATGTTTTTTAATATTTTAAATGATTTTTTTTACCTTTGAAAACATGAGTACCACTATTTAACATACAGTGCTACAAGATAAAAAAATCAAGTTGTTGGGATATTTTAGTTTTGATGAATTATGCCAAAACATTATCAACTTGTGTTATTGAAGCTAATTTACAGATAACAAGTTGAGGGGGAACGAAAGAACAAGTTGAGGGGAAATTCACGAAATCAGACGTAGATGATCGAGATCGGATTTAGGTCATAGAGCGAGACCGACGAGATCGAATGAGTGAGATGAGTTCGAGTTAACTCGATGAGTCATGCAAAATCGTAAGAGGAGAAAAGCTAAGCCGGTGATCGTAAGATCGGATGACGAAATGAACTGATCGGATGATCGGAAGAACGATCGAAGTCGATATGGTGATCGGAAGAACGAATAAGTGATCGAAAAGAAACCGACCCGAAGATCGGAAGAGAAGGTTGCAGATCGGAAGAGGAGCGGATGAGATCGACGAGATCGAGACGTGATCGAGATCGATATGAAGATGAGCGGATGATCAAGATCGACGTGATTGAGATCGGATGTGCTAAACCGTATCTAAACCTAATGTCTTGACTGATGCTATCCCGAGATGTTGATCCCGAAGATGTGTTGATCTGATCGGTCAAATTGATCGGATCGAGCAAAGAAGAAATCGATAGCTCGAGTCAAAGTGACTGAAGGTCGGGATGTCAATTCAGAGAATCAACTCGGTCGACTGAGTGTCGTTATGCTGATCGACGTATAAGGTCCGGCCAAGAGAAGTCTCGCTGAATCGGATAAACTCGAGGCTCGGATGAGAATCAAGACTCAAGATGTCTCTGAAGACACCGAGACCTCGGAGAGAATCTGGAATGATTCCAAGGTGAGGAATCGAGGAATATAGTCGCTCGAATCACCGACGTGGACTAACGAGAGGGAAGACAACCAAATAGAGAAGTCGTTGTACTTACAAGAATAGTATGGATTTGAATGTGATTCTCTCCAACGGTAACATTCAAATCCACACTATAAATACAAGGTCTTTCATCATTATAATGTGTGGATCGTGGAGATTATAAAGACGAGATGCTTCTGAGCCAAAGGGAGTTATACGCAAAGCATTCCCACCCTAGAACACAAGTCTCAGAGATATACAAATATGTTCAAGAGTGTTCTAGAACCCAATCTAAGCAACCCACGATGTATCCTAGCTTAGAGAGATTTTTCTCAACCTTAGCATTGAGGCTAAACAAATGTAAGGAAAATCTCAACCTAGTTGAAACCAAACAAACCTTACCCAAATCAGTCGGTTAAGTTTGTAGGTGAGTGTGAACTCGGTAAACATCTAGCAATCCCGAAAGGGAGGGTAGGCAATCCCGAGTGAGGGTGATAAGTCCCGTTGGAGTGTGAACTCGTTAAATATCTAGAGGCGAGCCCGAGAGGGTGATAAGTCCAGTTGGAAGGAATTTCCCTAGAGAAGGGAGAGTGGATGTAGGAGCCTTGAGCCTCCTAACCACTATACTTTGTTGTGTTCTTTATTGCTTTATGTTCTTATATTGTCATATGCATTCGATTATAAGCAAAACACAACACATGAGCTTAAAACGTAAAAATTTGTAATCACCATTCCTTCACCCCTATTTTTATATGCATCGAACGAAATGTTTGCTTCCACACGCGCAAAATGGGTTTTCCCACCGGGACCATCAATTGGTATCAGAGCCGAAATTCAAAAGGTTCACTAATTTCAGAGTGACCACCTGAACTGATCTTTTTAAAAGAAAACCCGCTTCTTTAAAAATGCATATATTCTGATGTTTTGGCGTCATTATCAAAAAGGGGGAAATTGTTGGGATATTTTAGTTTTGATGAATTATGCCAAAACATTATCAACTTGTGTTATTGAAGCTAATTTACAGATAACAAGTTGAGGGGAACGAAAAGAACAAGTTGAGGGGGAATTCACGAAATTAGGCGTAGATGATCGAGATCGACGAGGTCCAGACGCAGACTAATCGAATCGAGATCGACGAGAGATGAGTTCCGAGTTAACCGGTGAGTAATGCAAAATCGAAGAGGAGAAAAGCTAAGCCACCGATCGTAAGATCGATGACGGAAACGAACGATCGGATGATCGGAAGAACAATCGAAGCCGATATGGTGATCGAAGAATGCATGTTCGATCGAAAGAAATCGACCATAAGATCGAGAGAAGGTTGCGGATCGAAGAGGAGCGTATGAGATCGACGAGATCGACGTGATCGAGATCGACGATCGAGATCGACGTGAAGATCGATATGAAGATCAATGATCTAGATCGACGATTGAGATCGATGTGCAAACCGGTATGCTAAACCTAATGTAATCGACTGATGCTATCCCGAGATGTTGATCACGAAGATGTGTTGATCTCGATCGACGAAATGATCGATCGAACAAAGAAGAAATCGATAAATGAGTCAAAATGACTGAAGGTCGATGTCTCGATTCAGAGAACCGAACTCGGTCGGCTGAGTGTCAAGATGTTGATCGAAAGGTCCGTGAAGAGAAGTCTGCTTAATCGGATAAACTGAGGCTCGGATGAGAATCAAGACTCGAAGATGTCTTTGAAGACACCGAGACTTAGAGAATCTGAATGATTCCAAGGTGAGGAATCGAGGAATATAGCCGTTAGAAACGGTGGCGTGGACCCGATGAGAGGAAGACAACCACGGCTGAAGAAGTCTGCATACTTACAAGAATAGTATGGATTTGAATGTGATTCTCTCCAACGGTAACATTCAAATCCACACTATAAATACAAGGTCTTTCATCATTCTAATGTGTGGATGCGTGGAGATTATAAAGACGAGATGCTTCTGAGCCAAAGGGAGTTATACCCAAAAGCATTCCCACCCTAGAACACAAGTCTCGTAGATATACAAATATGTTCAAGAGTGTTCTAGAACCCAATCTAAGCAACCCACGATGTATCCTAAGCTTAGAGAGATTTTCTCAACCTTAGCATTGAGGTTAAACAAATGTAAGGGAAAATCTCAACCTAGTTGGAAACCAAACAAACCTTACCCAAATCAGTCGGTTAAGTTTGTAGGTGAGTGTGAACTTCGGTAAACATCTCTAGCAATCCCGAAAGGGAGGGTAGCAATCCCGAGTGAGGGTGATAAGTCCCGTTGGAGTGTGAACTCGTTAAATATCTAGAGGCGAGCCCGAGGGTGATAAGTCCATTGGAAGGAATTTCCCTAGAATGCGAGCGAGGAGAGTGGATGTAGGAGCTTGAGCCTCCGAACCACTATACTTTGTTGTGTTCTTTATTGTTTTATGTTCTTATATTGTCATATGCATTCGATTATAAGCAAAACACAACACATGAGCTTAAAACGCAAAAATTTGTAATCACCATTCCTTCACCCCTGTTTTTATATGCATCGAACGAAATGTTTGCTTCCGCACGCGCAAAATGGGTTTTCCCACCGGGACCATCAATTGGTATCAGAGCCGGAGTTCAAAAGGTTCACTAATTTCAGAGTGACCACCTGAACTGATCTTTTTAAAAGAAAACCCACCCCGCTTCTTTAAAAATGCATATATTCTTATGTTTTGGCGTCATTATCAAAAAGGGGGAAATTGTTGGGATATTTTAGTTTTGATGAATTATGCCAAAACATTATCAACTTGTGTTATTGAAGCTAATTTACAGATAACAAGTTGAGAGGGAACAAAAGAACAAGTTGAGGGGGAATTCACGAAATTAGACGTAGATGATCGAGATCGATTTGTATCGCGAGCAGAGACTAATCGAGATCGATGAAATGAGATGAGTTCCGAATTAATCGATGAGTCAGGCAAAATCGAAAGAGGAGAAAAGCTAAGCCCGGTGATCGGAAGATCGGATGACCGGAATGAACTGATTAGATGATCGGAAGAACAATCGGTTCCGATATGGTGATCGGAAGAATGCAAAGTCGATCGAAAAAAATCGACCATAAGATCGGAAGAGAAGGTTGCGGATCGAAGAGGAAGCAGAGCGAGATGAGACCGACGAGATCGACGCGTGATCGAGATCGGATATGAAGATGAGCAGATGATCTAGATCGACGTGATTGAGATCGACATGTAAAACCGGTATGCTAAACCTAATGTAATCGACTGATGCTATCCTGAGATGTTGATCTCGAAGATGTGTTGATCCGATCGGTCGAAATTGATCGATCGAAAAAGAAGAAATCGATAGCTTCGAGTCAAAATGACTGAAGGTCGATGTCTGAATTCAGAGAACTCGAACTCGGCTGAAAGTGTCGATATACTGATCGACAAGGTCCGGCCAAGAGAAGTCTGTTGAATCGGATAAACTGAGGCTCGGGATGAGAATCAAGACTCAGTATGTCTTTGAAGACACTGAGACTTAGAGAATCCTGAATGATTCCAAGGCGAGGAATCGAGGAATATAAATTAATTAGAATCACCGACGTGGACTAATGAGAGGAAGACAACCCAAATGAAGAAGGCCAGATTTTACAAGAATAGTATGGATTTGAATGTGATTCTCTCCAACGGTAACATTCAAATCCACACTATAAATACAAGGTCTTTCATCATTCTAATGTGTGGATGCGTGGAGATTATAGCACGAGATGCTACAGAGCCAAAGGGAGTTATACCCAAAGCATTCCCACCCTAGAACACAAGTCTGTAGATATACAAATATGTTCAAGAGTGTTCTAGAACCCAATCTAAGCAACCCACGATGTATCCTAAGCTTAGAGAGATTTTCTCAACCTTAGCATTGAGGTTAAACAAATGTAAGGGAAAATCTCAACCTAGTTGGAAACCAAACAAACCTTACCCAAATCAGTCGGTTAAGTTTGTAGGTGAGTGTGAACTCGGTAAACATCTAGCAATCCCGAAAGGGAGGGTAGGCAATCCCGAGTGAGGGTGATAAGTCCCGTTGGAGTGTGAACTCGTTAAATATCTAGAGGCGAGCCCGAGAGGGTGATAAGTCCAGTTGGAAGGAATTTCCCTAGGAACAGGGAGAGTGGATGTAGGAGCTTGAGCCTCCGAACCACTATACTTTGTTGTGTTCTTTATTGCTTTATGTTCTTATATTGTCATATGCATTCGATTATAAGCAAAACACAACACATGAGCTTAAAACGCAAAAATTTGTAATCACCATTCCTTCACCCCTGTTTTTATATGCATCGAACGAAATGTTTGCTTCCGCACGCGCAAAATGGGTTTTCCCACCGGGACCATCACAAGTATTTTTTAAATAGTGACACTTCATATGCTAAAGATAAAATGAAACTGTGTACTTTAAATTGACAGCAGCCCTTTTTCTTTAGTACCACCCTGATGACAGATCAAGATACAAATATTATGAAGAGTCACTCTCCTGTGCACCACATGCACCAATAAAAAATGGTGCACTCTAAACCCTAACCCTTAAATAGTGAACCCTAAATTATATTTGACACATTTGGGCCGGTTGAACCATGAACCACTCGGGCCAGGTTTGGGGTCGGGTCGGGTATTAAAAATTTAAAAATTAAAAAAAAACATCTAAAACTGAAATTAAAGTTAAAAGAAAACCGAAATTAAAAAATGAAAAAAAAAAGTTAAAACTAAAAAAAATTAGAAAAAATCTTTTAAAATTAAACTGCACCAATTTTATTGGTGCATGTGGTGCACAGGAGAATTTGCCTATTATGAAATCGAACACACGAGTAAAACTACCTTTATATTCAGAAATAACATATGCAGGAATTACCTATACAAAATATGGAGATAATGTTATGACGATCGGCGAAGAGTCTCTTATATTTTGGAGTTAAAATTCAATTTCGTCAAACAACTTATGACTTTTCTGCGAAATAGTCTGGCGAAAATAAGATCAGAATCGGACCAATTTGTAAGTTATGGGACTAAATTGAAAATCCTAAAATTTTTGGGACTTTTTGAGGAAAAGGCCAAAGTTGCAAAACGAAATTGAATTCTAGCACTATTTTCTCAAATTGTACTGCATTATAAAATTAAGCATTCTTCTTATATTGTTCTTGATCAAGATACAAAGTGTGTACACAAGTAGCTAGGTAGATGAGATCAAATTAAAATAAGAAAATGCCATCTTTCTTTACATGAATATATATGTGTGTGTAGCCGACACCACAATATGATTATGAATTTTCTCAAAAATCTGATTATTTAATAAAACAAAATATATATGACACACAAACAAAATGGAAAAAGTAAATTTGAATGTTGTAGATCTAAGATTTAATTACTTGAGAAAGCAACTAAGATTTAATCTTAGCCCATAATTCATCTTCTTCATTTTCACAATTTCAGATGTGGTTTAAGTGGAGTGATTGCATGCAGAAAAAAGATGGTACACAATGAGGGAAACAGATGTTTAATTTTACCATTTTGGGGTGTTGTGATGTAATTACCTTTTCCTTTTATGGTTTTCTATATTCTTCTAGGGTGGGTTACTTTCTGGTTCTATTTGACCCATTTTATTGCAAATAGGTTTCAAGTATTATAAACATTATTAAGAGGTTCCAATGTTGGGTTATGGAGCCTGAGTCGGAGAGGGGATGCAGCGCGCTCAAGGTGCTCGACCAGGGGTTTGGTCGAGCAGATGTGCTCGACCAGATGTTCTCGACCAAGGTGCTCGACCAAAGGTACTCGAGCGGCGGCTGATCCAGGGTAGGCTAGGCGCTCGACCAATGAGCTCGGTCGAGCACATATGCTCTACCACGGGGCTCGGTCGAGCGCCCCGATGGGCTTGACTAGGGTTTCGTTTAAATACTCTTTAACTTGTTTGTATCATTGTATCACTCAAAATTAGACAAAAATAGTAGATCTCCTGACTTGGTAGTGCCCCCAGACGTAGTCATTCCTGACGAACTGGGTAACCAAATTGTTTGTTCCTTAATTCTTGTTTCCATCATTTTCTCCATAATTGCTGATTAAATCCTAACAACTGGTATCAAGAGCATCGGGTTCAAGGGATCTGGTGTGAGCAATTATGATGGCTGAAGGGAAATCGCCTGTTGAGAAGTTTGATGGAACGGATTTTGGATTCTGGAAATTGCAGATCGAGGATTACCTGTACGGTAAAGATCTGTATCAATCGTTGGGTTCACAGCCTGAAGATATGAAGGACGACGAGTGGAAGTTGCTGGATAGGAAGGCGATGAGTGTGGTTCGTCTGTCGTTATCCAGGAACGTCGCCCTACATACGGTGAAAGCAAAAACCACAAAGGAGATGCTTGAAATTTTGACTAAGATGTATGAAAAACCATCTGCAGCGAACAAGGTTCATCTGATGCGGAGGTTATTCAACCTGAGGATGGCAGAGGATACTGTGGTAGCCAATCATCTCAACGAGTTCAATATGATCATAGCCCAATTGAGCTCGGTTGAGATTGATTTTGATGATGAAGTTCAAGCCCTAATTTTGTTGTCTTCTTTACCAGAAAGTTGGAGTGGGACGGTAACGGTTGTTAGTGCTTCAGCAGGTAAAGTGAAACTAAAATTTGATGAGGTTGGAGATTTGATCATGAGCGAAGAAATTCGCAGGAAAGAATTGGGTGTGGCCACAGGATCAGCCTTGAGTGCGGGAAACAGAGGCAGATCTGAATCCAAGGGGAAGCCAAATCGGGGTAGATCAAAGTCAAGGGGCAAAGATAAGCCCAAGAAAGATAAGAGCCAAGTTGAGTGTTACAATTGTCATGAACTTGGTCATTACAAAAGGGAGTGCAAGGCACAAGGGAATAAACCAAAGAAGAATTACAACTCAGCAAACGCCGCCACTGATGAGGGCTCAGATGCATTAATCTTGAGTGTAAGCAGTCCATTGTAATCGTGGGTGTTAGATTCAGGAGCATCGTTTCATTCGTGTAGCAGTACTGACGTAATGGAGAAGTACACTTCTGGGAACTTTGGGAAGGTTTATCTAGCTGATAATGAGCCTCTGGAAATCAAAGGGAAGGGGAATGTTCAGATTAAGATGCCAAATCGGACTGTGTTACGGTTGAAAGATGTGAGACATATTCCTGGTTTGAAGAGGAATTTAATTTCAGTTGGGCAGCTTGATGATTAGGGCAAGGTGACTTTTGGGTGTAACACGTGGAAGATATCCAAAGGTGTCATGGTAGTGGCTCAAGGCAATAAGGAGGGAACGTTGTATATGACAGGCAACACCTGGGACAGCATTGCTCTTGCAAGTGAAAAAGGGAATGCAAATTTGTGGCATTGTCGTCTTGGCCACATGAGTGAGAAAGGAATGAAAGTTATGTGCTCAAAGGGTAAACTGCCAGACCTCAAGACAGTTGACATCGGGTTGTGTGAGGACTGTGTATTCGGAAAATAGAAAAGGGTGAGCTTTTCGAAGGGAGGCAGAACCTTGAAGAAACAGAAGCTAGAGTTGGTCCACAGCGACTTGTGGGGTCCAGCACCTGTGACATCCCTTGGTGGAGCATCATATTACATGACTTTCATTGACGACTCTATGTTGGGAAATTTATAGTTTTGATGAAAGTTCCAACAACACATGTAATAGGACCAGTCAGACCTGTTAGCTGACTGATGTTTATATTACCTGCATAGGAGACCAGTTGATAATTACTGTATAGAACAACTGATGTAATAGATAGGTCACATATTGAGGGGGAACTCAATATGTATAGGTCGATCTGAAAGACTCAAAGAACAAGCTGATATCCGACAGGCCAGAACGCTAGAAAAGAACAGAAGATCATATCGATCTGATCCAACAGATATCTCACCAAGTCATGAAGCTCAAACTCGAGATACTCGAAGATCGATGACTTCGGATGATCGATCGACCCGGAAGACCTACATCAGTCCGGGTCTGCTAGTTGAAGCTAAGTCAACCGCACCCTAGAAGACTCTATCGGTAGATTGATCGATTCGATCGATCGGTCATTCCGGGTGAAATCGATGTTTCACCTAATCATCGTCGATGATCCAACAAGAAGAATGTCGAAGCTTAGTTGGAAGAACGAAGATTGAAAAAAGTGAGTCTGTTATCCAATAAGAACAAGACACGTATGATCGAGCCAAGAATTGCGGGATTTGATTTTACCTCTCAAAACGGCTACAAAGTACAAATTCACGCTTTTCGGCCATGCCGTTCCCACGGCTAGTCACATCAAGCTCGCAAGTCTTCCAAATATAGCACGAAATTCAAATTGCTCTCCAACGGCTCTTTGATTTCAAGGTCTATATATATGGGATCACACTTTAGAGTGAGATACGGAAATAACAAACGAAAACGCTGAACAATCAAGAAGCTCAAGCTAATTTCAGATTTCCGCACAAGAACACGATCAAGAAGAATATTTTTATTAAGTGTTCATCCCATAAGTTCTTAGCATAGAAATCTTTTCATCTAGCTGATTAGGCTACTTATACGCAAGAAAAGATTTCATAGTTGGAACCTCAACAATCTTACCCAAACCCCAAGTTAGGTTAAGTTGTTTAGCAAGATTTCAGACTAGGGTTTCTAGTTCTGATTTCTGGGATCGGTTGAGTGTGAACTCTTTAAACATCTAGTCGGTGTACTGTGTTGGACTTACACATAAAACAAAGTCCAGTTGGTTAAGTCGGTGCCCCTTTTGATAGGGAAGAGTGGACGTGGGACTGGTTTGTCCGAACCACTATAAATCTTGTGTGCCACTACTGCTTTGATTAACTGTTCACATAATCGCACACAACCTTTAAAGCGCATACATATTCCAAGTTGAGATCAGCTAGCACCAAGCTTCTGATCTGATCATACTTGACACTTCAGTCAACTGATTAAAAGATTAACCTTGGAATCTGATTTATCAAAACTGGTTTTTCACACGGGTAAAACTTAAGCTTCCGCACACATCAGTTAAACTGATAGTTACCGAACTGATCTGCTTCAGGCGATCAGTAAGTTGGTTATCGACCCAAAACGATTCACTCGACTCTGATCAAAGCTAACTGCCCTCACACCTGATATGCACGAAAAGTTTTTCAGAAGTCTATTCACCCCTCCCCTCTAGACTTCTGCCCTCACTAAACCCGTTCGGGACCTACAAGTGGTATCAAAGATGTTGGTTCTACGCACCATCGACTCACAGGTATCATCGATTCTTGAGGAAGAATCTTTGTGGTCAATCGAATCGATCTTGAAAAACCGTTTTTAAAACTCATTCATTTTCCAAAATCACTCGGCATGGATAACACCTCGTATGTATCATGATCTACCAAGTTCTCAATCGATGAGTATGCAGATTGGGCCATATATATGTCCAACCATCTAGGCTCGATCGATTGGGAGAATGATGGAAGTCATCGAAAGAGGACCCATCATCATTTATTACGACAACCCCTAGCGGTCGGGAGGAGATACGAGACTTTGCCCCGGAAGTCTTGTACGAAAAAAGCCCGGCCTTGATGGATGCGTAAGAGAGGAAATCGCATACTCTAGATACTATCGCAAGGCATATTATCATGAAAAAACAATGGATAAGGTCACCAAAGAAAAGATTAAGTATCTCAAATCTGCATGAAAGCAATGTGGGATACTCCGTCAAATATCGAGGAAATGAATGGATAAAAGACATACCGTCTACAAGTTTAACCGGTGGTGAAGTTCGAGAAACCGAAGATGTTTGCTTAACGAAACCATCAACGAACTCGATGGAAGAATTACAATGTCTATAAACAAGCTTCGAGAACTTGGTAGAGATGTCCGATAAAGATATCAACTACAAAATTCTAAGGTCTCTCACCAAGAAGTGGGATATGAAGGTCACGGTGATCAAGGATTGCCAAGACATCTCAAAAATGAAGCCAAGCGACTTTTGTTCTTGAGCCTTAAAAGCTCACGAGTTCGATTTGATTGAGAGAGGACAAGCGGATGAAGATGAGGTGCCCGCCGAAGCCTCAATCTTCAAAATCGGTTGCTTTTAAAGGCAACCAAAGCCGAATCGAAGGCCAACAAACTGTTGGGAATATAGTGAGTCGGCGTAATGAGATCGCTCTCTACTTAAAGCTTGAGAAATCAAACGTCCAACTTGGTAAGTATCGAAGATTCTATAAGGACTATCAACATAGCCGAGGACGAGATAGGAGATCAGCCAACAGATCTCCAGAAAGAACCAGATCGGATGATCGAAGGGATCACAGAGATGAAAGGAAAAGAGATAGTCAGACGGAGGAAGGAAGAGATAACCAATCGATGAAAGAATCTCGAGATTACTATCGAAAGGAAATCACCGATAGGTCATACGACGGAGTGATTCACCGGAAGGAAAGGATCGGTGGATCAAGAAGCGTGGCTTCAACCGTGAGAAGCCAGTCACTATAGCGCAGACGCCTGCACTGACGCCAAGAGAAAGGGAAGAAAAGAGGAATGTAAGAGAGCAACGTTATAAAGACAAGAGCCATGGTTCCGAGTCGTCGTCGAATTGACGATTCCTATCTGCCCTCTCGAGGACTCTGGATACTCCTCAGAGAAGACTTTCGCCGACGCCGAAGGCTGTTGACTTCTATGAAAATGAAGATCGATATTCTCTTGAGACGATGATGAGATCTGCTGATGGCGAGGGAGGACCAATCTGGGTAACCTCCAAACCTCGCTCGCTTGTTCGACTTCTACACTGCTATCATTAGCACACCTTTGGGGGAGATCGACCTGCAGCTCTACTCTGAGCAATTGCTTGAGGATCTCTCCAATGCAGTAGACACTTATGCTATAGTGGAAGCTAAAAATGATAAGCTGAGGACCAGAAATAATCAACTTGCTAAAGAAAATGATCTATGTAAAGCCTCTGAACTTAGATCACCGAAATCGCCGAGAAGGCAACCGAGGAATTTAAAATTCTCGAAGTTAAAGCTTCGATCGGGAGAAGCGAATCAAAGATCGATTAACAATTAACAAACAACAAGTTCGATGACTTCAAAATCCTACAAGCAAAATTCGATGAGCCGCTCCAAAAGCATGAAAGTCTAAAATCATCCGAGGGATAATCTGCGTAAGAAAATGGAGGTTTTTTCAAAATCATCTAAAACCGCTCAAGACATGAACGCCTATTTTCAACAACGATTAATAAGAAGGGACTTGGCTATGACAACCCTTCCACATCCTCAAAAGCCCTACCGATTCATCTCAAAAAGGTGTATTCAGACGAGTTTTTACAAAAAGATACATCAAAAGCCAAATATGTATCTAATAAGGAAAAAGGACCGATTGAGCGGTAAAAGGTGCTGCCAACCGTATGGGAAACGAAATGGACCCCAACTGGTAAAGCATCAGCCGAGGAATCAACAGAAGAACCCAGTTCTTCTGAAGAAACCTCAACCTAATCAACAGATCGAATCGAAAAAGACAACCACGTAAAAGGGAAGTACAATCCGAGACCCAATCAAGGTCACCGCCTAAAAAGCATGCTTCGTAAACTCGCAAAACCATCTATGCCTAAAAGATATGAATCTTTTAATGGTAGCAGTCGTACCTACCCCTATAATCAGAAATCTAGGGCTGCTGCACCTGAACCACACTGGATAAGAAGAAGACAAACAGAAAAGAAAAATCCCAAATCTTCTAATTCATCCAAGGTTCACACTAATAATCATACAAAACAGAAAGCATATAAAGAGATGTATGATTATGTTGACAGGTATGGGAGACAAATCAGGCCTTCTGATCTAACTGATCACAATGGAAGTGCTCTGTTTGTATGGATTCCCAAAACTAATCCTAACCCCTCAGGACCCAATCCAAAAGGGGTACCTAAAGCCTGATCTGATTGCAGGTTCGCGTGGGTCTGGCCAACAAAGGAGGTGTGCAAGCAACTATCTGGTACATCGATAGTGGATGCTCAAGGCACATGACTGGAAACAAACATCTCCTCAGCTCTTACATAGAAACGAAAAGGCCGCGTGTACTCTTCGGTGATGATAACTTTGGCTATACCAAAGGGTTCGAACCTTAGAGAATGACGATGTACAAGTAACTGAGTCTCAGATGTCGAAGGTCTAAAGCACAACCTATTATCGGTTTCACAATTTCTGCGACAACGGATTCAAGTGTTGAGTTCTCGATCGATCAATGCACTATCAAGAATCGAGCCACTCAACGATTTTTGCTAATCGGGTTCAAAAGAAAGGGACGATTTACACGGTGATTGGAACAGTTGCCCAAGAAATGCATGCTTAATTGTCAAGAGTTCCAAAAGTAGCGATTGGCTCGCACAAAAGAATGAGCCATCCCGAACTTTAAAACTCTTAACAAAATAAAGAAGGATGTCTCTAGTAGAAGGACTTCCTAATGAAGTATTTTCAAAGTATCGGACATGTCTTGCATGTCGAAAAGGAAAAAACAGTCAAAGCTTCATTCAAGGGAATTCCGGACCGGCATCCAAGAGAATCTCTGCACCGCTTCATATGGATCTATTCGGACCATTACACCAAATATCTCAACGGACGAAATATACTCTGTAATCGTGGATGATTATTCCAAGTTTACAGGTTATATTCTTACACAAGAAGAATGAGGCGACTACGAAGATACCCGAAATCGCTAAAACTATTACAAAATGAGAAGGGTGTCGATTAGTAAAAATCGACGAGATAAAGGTACGCAATTTACAACTCTTTTATTACGATTTTTGCTCTAAGTTTGGTATCTGACATGAAACATCACCGCGAGGACGCCACAACAAAATGGAGTAAATTAATCGGAGAACAGAACTCTCAAAGAAGCGGCTCGCACAATGTTAATTTGAACATGCGATACCAAGCCGTTTAAGGCGTAATAATCAACATCGCATGCCATACACGTAATGAGATGTCTTCGACTAAGGCTCACTACAAAACACCCTATGAACCGTGGGAAGGACGTAAAAACCTCGTGTCTCTTACTTCCATGTTTTTGGGTGTAAGTGTTTCATACACAACAATGGGAAGAGTCGGTTGAAGACTTTTGAGGCCAAGTCGATGAGGGTATATTTCTAGGATATTCCTCATCTAGCAAGGCTTTCGGGGTCTACAATGCATTTAACCCTACTTGTGGAAGAAACACCCCATGTAGTCTTTGATGAAGCATCTTCGATCAAGAGAAATCTGCTGCCATGAGAACAAGATGTACCTGATCAACAAGAACCTGATGTTCAGAAAATGGATCGGCTAACGATCAAGGAAAAAGAATCGAAATCAGAATAATATACATTCCAGATCTAGCTGATTCACCAGATCATTCGGATCCTAAGGTACTAAAAAATCGCCGATGAAGAAGTTCGTCTGGTGAGACGGTATCAATCGAACCATCCCGGTTCAAGGGGGAACATCTGAAGTTCCCACGAATGCATATCGACACATGATGAGTCCAACATCAGCTGAGACTTGTTCTTATCAAGTGGATCATAACTCTGCACCTCTCCCAATCGCTAGTAATGAAATTTTATCAGAAACGGACGATGTTCTCCAAACCGACGCAAATCAGAATAGAAGGACCTGGATAACCACTCATCCAACTGATCTGATAATCGGAGACCCATCGATAAAGTTAAAACTAGATTTCGGATTGGTGAAAGTGCCATGTATTGTTGTTATCCGTCTATGAAGGAACCAACAACAATAGAGAAGCTCTACAAGACGCAAGTCGGATTCTAGCCATGCAGAAAAGTCGAACAGGTTTGACCAAATCAAGTTTGGGAACCGGTAGATGGACCAAGTCATCAAGACGTTATTGGCACGAAGTGGGTATTCAAGAACAAAAGAGATGAGAAAAACGTCATCACGTAAATAAGTCAAGACTTGTTGCTAAGGGGTATTCACAATCGGAAGGAATTGATTATGATGAGACCTTTGCACCGGTCCGCCGCTAAAAGCCATTCGGTTTTCGGCATATGCTTCCCACAGGGGTTCATCATGTATCGATGGACGAAAAGTGCTTTCTTAAACGGGGTACTAGCGGAGGAAGTTTATGTCGAACAACCTCCGTGCTTTGAAAAGGGCAACCAAGTGTACCGTTTAAGAAAAAGCTCTATATGGCTCAAACAAGCTCCTCGAGCTTGGTATGATACACTCTCTCAGTTCTTGATCAATAGTGGGTTCACTAAAGGAACAGTGGACAGAACCTTATTCAGAATAGAAGATGGAAAAGATATTCTGATGGTTCAGATCTACGTGGACGACATCATCTTCGGATCTCCTAACAAGAGTCTATGTGAAAGATTCAAAGAACCGATGCAAGGGAAGTTCGAGATGTCCATGATGGGTCAGATGAATTACTTTCTGGGTCTTCAAGTGAAGCAAAGTGCAGAAGGGATATTCATCTGCCAAGCAAAGTACACTAGGAATTTATTGGCTAAGTTTGGAGTTCAAAATTGTAAGGAAGCCAAAATTCCTATGATGACTGGATTCAAGATGGATCCAGATGAGGATGGTCGAAAAACAAAGCGTATGAATATAGGGCTCTCATTGGATCTCTACTATACCCGATTGCCAAAGACCGAATATAACCTTTCGCAGAGGTGTATGTGCGATTTCGAGCAAATCCAATGATAAGCCACCTAGAAGCAGCGACTAAGCGGATTCTTAAGTATCTGAAGGGACGGTAAATCTTGGTTTATTTTACCCATCGATGATAATCTAGAGCTTAGTGGGTATTCTCGATTACGATTATGGAGGTTGCAAGATTGACGAAAAATCCACCTCGGAACATGTCGTTCTTAGGAAGTAAAAAAGCGATCTCGTGGTTTTCAAAAAGCGGACATCGATTCATGACATCTACTATTGAGCGGGATATATGGTCATAGAAAATCATTGTTCCCAAGCGCTTCCCGGCTTAGTCGGCGGTGAGGATTATAACATTGAAGCTAACAATGTACCTATCTTCTCGTGATGAAATAGTCTTTATTGCAATCACTCGTAATCCCGTTCTACACACAAGATGCAAGCATGTGGATGTCGACACCATTTTATAAGAGATCATGTTGAAAAGAAGAATATCATAATGGAAAAGATTCATAATGATATACGAAAAGTCGATATTCTAACCAAGCCACTAGTCGAGATCGATTCGAGAGAATTATGCAATGAGCTAGGGCTTCGGATCTTGGAGAAAATGCACCTAAAATGTTTGTGGACTAATGATCTCGAACTACCGGTTGAGAGACTAACCAGTTGAAAGAAATCATTGAGTTTGGTATCTCAATCGATCGGAAGATCGATCAAGGAACCGATGTGAGAAATCGATCGATCTACAGAATATCGGGTTAAAGGAATCGATCGATTTTAAGGTTTATCGATTAAAGGAAACGCTCATTTTTAAAAGGAATATCTCGATTAAATCGGTTGGACTATTTTACATCTTTATGAGTCGATTAAGGTCGATATTCAAACAAGCAAGATTTACAAGTGATATTCACAAGATTAAAGCTTAAAATCGCATAAAGATACGAGAATTTTACACAACAATGGAATAATAGAACTTTTCATTGATAAAGACCCGAAGGTCAGGTTACATTACAAGATACAAGTACAAAGGACCCGGAGGTCAATACATAAGTGATAACCCTAAACCCTCATCCTAACCCAAGTGGAGCAGGGAGAGAGAGAGATTTTAAATCTGATGCTCTCATTTTCCCCCACTTAACAAGGGTGAGAGAGGCTTTAAAGAAAGAATATATCAAGGCGCTCGCAGAGGCTGAAGATCAAGAAAAATGGAGCGACGGCGGCCTTGATAGGATTTTTAAACCAGGAGCCCTAAGAAAGAGTCAGTGGGCTCTCCAGCTTTAAATGGTGAGGTGATATACGAAGATCAGTTGTTGACTGATCAAGATCGCATATCAAACTCACGTTCATTTTCAGACTAAGTCTGTTGATGGTAGTTACGTCATAACGATAGACACACAAGGTGCATACGGTTAGGAGAAGTGTCTTCTCAGTTTCAACAGCAGGCCCGCCTCCATGGTGGTAGAGAAGCTTTGCAACAATCGTATGTGAAATCTTTGACGATAACGAAAACAGCAATAAGGGACGCAAAGGGTTGATTTGAGAAGCTGAAATCATTGAAAAAGGGGTAAAGATATTTGCCGGAAGTTTAACCGGAAATAAGGGTTCACCAGGATACATGATTTTACAAAGAAAATAAGTATGGTGAATGGGTTATGTTGTGTAAAACAATTGGTCCAATTTATAGAGGCCAAGCAAGGGTGCAAATGCAAATTCAAGTTTTCAAAACCTTTTAGAGAAATCTGCACCAAAAGGACAGCGTGTAGGAATCACGCGACTGATAATTGGATAAATTTACGGCGGATTGACATATCGAGAGATTCAGACGATAATTACGCATGTCAAATCGCGCCAACTTAGGGAATAGAGACTACTATTCTAGACTAAGTTTTGGCGGTAACACTTATCCCAAGAATTGACTTGATCTGAGAAGAATCAGATTAGGTCAACCAAAAATCGATACATTCGTCGATCGGATGAGGAAGATCAGCTGATCTTAAAACTCCAAAAATCAGATGCATCAGTCTATGGGAAAAACAGAAATATCAGTTGAAGAGGGAACTTCAACTGATAAAGGAAGGATCGAAGGAAATCGACGCGTATTCAAGGAAGATCGATTGAGCTTGAAACCTCAACAAATCGGATGCAAGTGAAGAAGATCGCTTAAAAGGATCGGTTGGGAAATTTTAAGGCTTAGACGGAAATACTAAGATCAACAAGTGAAATCAACATGGACAAGTGGTATTGACCGACATACAATATCGATCCAACCGGATCACGCTTTTCTTTTCTCTTGTTCTTTGCTTATTTATCGGATCTTATCGGATATTATTTGCCTTTATGTACCCATTATCCGTGTGGACGTATTCTCTGCAAAATCATTTAATGCGACGTGGGGTACATGTATTAACTTCTATTAAACGTGCTTTTAAATCCAAAAGTTTTTTAAATGCGTGCCTTTCCGACCTACGATCAAAACCGCTTAATCTGGAGCGTTTAATCTTTTCAAACGGTTGATCTTCAAAATCGTGTCTTCTTCTTCCCTCCTCGTCTTTATAAAGTTCATCAAAAAATGATCCCGAGTTTTCCATTTCACAAACTTGTGATCTATTCTCTCGAAAACTCCAGATACTTCTCTCCATTTCAAAGTGTTTTCCTAAGTTTCAAAATCATCTTTTCGAAAAAATGTAATCCGGTAATATATGTTTATTTGATGCATCTTTGTAAATCCATTGATCTTAAATGTTTCTACTTTGTGTTATGCTTTATTGCTTCTTAGTTTCCTTTTTGTGATATTCTTTGTATTAATGCACAACTCTCTAACCGAATCTATCTTATCTCAGAGATTGTGAATGATCACTCACCAGTATGGGCAAAATTATGTGCAACTATCTTGAATCGCAAAAAGGATCGTGGATGATAAGTTCGCAGTTCAATATCACTTTCGGGATCCTAATCCATGGAGGTCGAGCAAATTCTTCGGCGGGTGCCTTGAGAAATTTTTTATACCGCTCACTGCAATCCAAAGATGCAAGATGAAGCACTAGAATTCCTAAGGAATTTAAGAGTGGATACTGGATGCTCCGGGGAGAAGAACTACTTTCGACAATCCAGCAAAGAAATCGACCGACAAATGCGACATAACCCGCCTGCTGTTCTTTACCCAAAGGACGGATCTCGGCCGCCCATTACAGGGAGACCAAGACGAAATGATCGTAAAAGAGTTTTTCGTGAGAGGCCGACAAACATCATACTTCGTGATTTGTCGGGGCCAATGCTCAAGAGAAAATACCGATTGTTGTTTGACATATTGTCAAAAACAATAATGGGTATTGCATTCAAACCGGATGTTATTACATAAGTCAAACTGCATGCAAAGATGGGCGCAATAATTGATGAAGCGAAGAACATCAATTGCACGGGTCCTCAAGGCCATTCGCTCCGGGAACATGAGAAATTTGGAGTAGATGAGTGGAGGCAAGTATGTCTCGAAGAAGAAGATCGGCAATCTCAACAAGGTTGCGCTTATCCTTCAAGATAAATTGCCAAAGGCCACAATGGGAATGTAATGGATCAAGTCCTATAAAGGCTTTCTCCGCAAATACTTACCATCATTTTTGGGCCAATGGACGATGATATCGGCCGACCCCCCCAAATCCAAGAAAGGAAAAGGCAAGAAGGCAACTTCTTCGCACTGGAATCTTGGGCGAATCACCAAACCGTGAAGGACCCCGAAGGCCCACCAGATGCCCCCAAGAAGAAGAAAAGAAAATTGGTAAAGGCCCAGAGAAGAGGTCCGAAGAAGCGCGAAGCAAGCTCCCCATGACTCGATGCTTAGAAGATGAGTCGATGAAGAAGGAGCGCGAAACGGTCCACAGCACCACAAAAAATCAGTGAAGCATCGAGACAGGAGGTCGCTCAAGCCGAGAGCTCGCCAGATCACTCTGAGGAAGAAGCACAAGCCGATCAATCTCCTTCTCCTCAAGCTCCAACTGCCTCACCGCTCAGAATAACGGCTGCTGAGCATGTCTCTCCTATCCTTCCACCGCCCCGCGAACACGAAACTAAATCGGTTCGCGAAAGCTTACCCGTTGTGGAAATGAAGACACTTCCTCCACAAAGGAATCCTCTACAGTCGAACCGATCACCAACTTCCGCCAACTCAAGCACAACCGTAACCTTCTATACCTCATCAAATTGAATCGACCGACAATCCCCGAGTCCAGATCAACAAAGATCATAACGGGGAAATTGATTAAATGCTAATCGAAAAGAGAGATTGATGAGTCAGACCCGACCGGGTCGCCCAACCCCATCATAAGAGAGGAAGTTTTGGAGATCCTCACCGGAGAGATCTTCGACAAAAAGCTTCTCGGACTTCATAATAATTATAGAACAGATGGGCGGTGCAGATGAGTTTGCAGACTTCGATTTCGACATGAGGAAATCTGCAAAAGTGGGATCACCAGCTGAGCTGATAACTGCTAAATCTGTTAAAGCTCTGATCCACAGGAAGCTAGGGTTGCTTAACAGATTTAATCGAGATCACCGACAAAGCTCCCCGGGCGTATGCCACCATGAAGGACGCAGAGTCTGCTGATGATAGTGGAACCGGTGCTTTGCGCTTCATGACCAACCACCGGAGGCACAAACAATCGAACCGGATCAAGTGACAACTAACGTTCCAACATCACACGCCACTATCGATCAACTTCAGAGATCGATCTTGTCTCAAAGATCTCCCGAGAGAAGAAGTTGAGGGACCGATAGAATATCAAAGGCGAATTGCCATCAACGAAATAAAAGATCAAAGGAAATAGTTATTTCCCACATTGGGGCAATCGAATATCGGTTCTCCCAAACTATGTCCATCAAGGCGTCGGTCGAATCGATAAAGACCGTTGATGCCAAATCGACTCAAGTGGATAAACAACAAGTTTTTTTTCGATGCTCACCGACAAGCTAGAATTGACAGAAGAGAAACTTGACAAAGTCGATCACAACACTCTCTATCGCTATGGAATCACAAGACGAGTCGATATCAACGATTCAAAATCTAACCGCTCAAACTCAAGGCATATCTATTGCAGATCTCAACAAAGCGATCGCAAATCAACTTTGGTTCTCGACCTCCCACCTCACTACTTTTTTTGATCAAACCAAAAAGGGAAAGGACAGAGAGAAACCAACGATGAAGGACATCACAAACTCGAGAAGAACGAATACCCGACTGAATGCATAAAAATAATGGCTGAAAAAAAGATGTCCAAAGAGCGGATAGCGTAAGAAGCCCGAAAATGCCAAGAAGAAAGAAGGCGGCGTAAAAATGACAGAGGCGTAAAATCAAGAAGAAATTCAATTTGAGAGTGAAGAAAGGAAGGCCCGAAAAATCCGTGCATTGAACTGGTAAGCCGCCAAAGAAAGAGTTGATGAGATCATCCCAAAAACAGCTGCGCATGCTAAGAAATTTGAGGAATGGAACAAGATCAGAAGTGAATGGCTTCTGGATGCCTTTGTTCTTAATCTTGTTCCACAAGAAGAATCTCCTGATGAAGAATTCTTCAACTGGTTAGAAAATAAATACCCGGATTTTCTCAAGTATCCGGAGAATGAGACCAAGTCGATCAATGTAAAAATAACTCGCCAAGAGTATGATCATCGTGTACTCGAAGAAGGCAGATGGCTCATTCGACAGACTGGCATTTCAAAGATTCTACTTTGACATCCTGAGAAGCGAACGCAAATAACTGATCCTCAACAAACTGATGATGTCAAATGGAAACTTTATCAGATTTTCAACGTTCCTCAAGATCAAAGAGAGATGCCAAAGGATACAAGCCCAAAGAGTGAAGAATCAGAAGACTACTCAGGATCAGCTGCGCTTATTTTCAAACTTTTCTGATGTAACATGTAATCATCATTCTTTAATGAGAAAAGTTTATTTTTCTTCTGATCCTAAGACAAAGTCTCATTGTCTTCTGATTACATGCTCTTAACTGTTCTATTTCTTATCAACTGTTTTGGTTTCTCTAAGTGTTTTGGTTTCATCAAAAATGGGGAAATTGTTGGGAAATTTATAGTTTTGATGAAAGTTCCAACAACACATGTAATAGACCAAATGACTACAATAGGCGATCGATGTTTATATTACCGTGATAGGAGACCAGTTGATAATTACTGTATAGAACAACTGATGTAATAGATAGGTCACATATTGAGGGGGAACTCAATATGTATAGGTCAGATCTGAAGACTCAAAGAACAAGCTGATATCCGACAGGCCGGAACGCTAGAAAAGAACAGAAGATCAGATCGATCTGATCCAAATGATATCTCAAATTAAGTCATGAAGCTCAAACTCGTGATACTCAAGATCGATGACTTCCAGATGATCGTACCGAAGACCTACATCACCGGTCCGCTAGTTGAAGCTAAGTCAACCGCACCGTAAGACTCTATCGTAGATTGATCGCCAGATCGATCAAAGTCACCACCCAGTGAAATCGATGTTTCACCTAATCATACGCCGATGATCCGAACAAGAAGAATGTCGTTTAGTTGGAAGAAACAAAGATCAAAAAGTGAGTCTCATTATCCAATAAGAACAAGACACGATGATCGAGCCGCAAATTCGGGATTTGATTTTACCTCTCAAAACGGCTACAAAGTACAAATTCACGCTTTTCGCCATGCCGCTCCTCGGTTAGTCACATCAAGCTGCAAGTCTACCAAATATAACCGAAATTCAAATTGCTCTCCAACGGCTCTTTGATTTCAAGGTCTATATATATGGGATCACACTTTAGAGTGAGATACGAAATAACAAACAAAAAACGCCGAACAATCAAGAAGCTCAAGCTAATTTCAGATTTCCGCACAAGAACACGATCAAGAAGAATATTTTTATTAAGTGTTCATCCCATAAGTTCTTAGCATAGAAATCTTTTCATCTAAATTGATTAGGCTACTTATACTCTGAAAAAGATTTCATAGTTGAAACCTCAACAATCTTACCCAAACCCCCAAGTTAGGTTAAGTTGTTTAGCAAGATTTCGACTAGGGTTTCTAGTTACGATTTAAGGATCGGTTGAGTGTGAACTCTTTAAACATCTAATCGGTTATCTTGTGTTGGACTTACACATAAAACAAAGTCCAGGTTAGTTAAGTCGGTGCCCCTTTTTGATAGGGAAGAGTGGACGTAGGATCGGTTTGTCCGAACCACTATAAATCTTGTGTGCCACTACTTGCTTTGATTAACTGTTCACATAATCGCACACAACCTTTAAAGCGCATACATATTCCAAGTTGAGATCAGCTAGCACCAAGCTTCTGATTTGATCATACTTGACACTTCAGTCAACTGATTAAAAGATTAACCTTGGAATCTGATTTATCAAAACTGGTTTTTCACACGGTAAAACTTAAGCTTCCCGCACACATCGCTTAAACCGATAGTTACCGAACCGACCGCTTCAGCGATCAAGAAAGTTGGTTATCGGCCTAAACCGATTCACTCGCGACTGATCAAAGTTAATCGCCTCACATCCGATGCGCACGAAAAAGTTTTTCAGAAGTCTATTCACCCCTCCCCTCTAGACTTCTGCCCTCACTAAACCCGTTCGGGACCTACACTCTACGAGGAAGGTATGGGTTTACTTCTTGAAAAATAAGTCTGATGTCTTTAATGCTTTCAGGAAGTGGAAGACCCTTGTAGAAACTGAGACGGGTCTCAAGGTGAAGTGTTTGAGATCTGATAATGGTGGAGAGTACGAGCTCCGTGAGTTCAAAAAATTTTGTGAGGCGAATGGAATTAGAATGGAGAAAACCGTGAGAGGAACCCCCCCAGCAGAATGGTGTGGCAGAACGTATGAACAGGACCTTGTGTGAACGTGCTAGAATCATGAGATTGAAGTGTGGGCTGCCAAAGATGTTTTAGGCAGAGGCAGTTAACACTCCAGCTTACTTGATAAACAGAGGACCCTCAACTCCCTTGGAAAATGGCATACCAGAAGAGGCCTGGTCGGGTAAGGAGGTAAATCTGTCTTTTCTTCGAGTATTTGGGTGTGTTTCATATGTTCATGTTGAGGGTACTAGTAGAAGTAAGTTGGATGCTAAGTCTGTTAAGTGTACGTTTGTTGGATATAGCGGTGATGAATTTGGCTATCGATTTTGGGATGAGGAAAATCGAAAGATAATTCGTAGTCGAGATGTCGTATTCAATGAGCAGGTTTTGTACAAAGACTGGTCGGGGATATCCAAAGAAGGTGGTTCTAAGACTCAGGTTATGGAGTTAGACATTTCGAACTCAGGTGGGAGCAAGGGGGTTCTAGATGATCAGGTGATTGTTGAGGAATAACCATGTACACCACCACCAACAATTCCGCTGCGGAGATCCACGAGAGAAAAGAGATCTCCTGATAGGTATTCACCTTCTCTTCATTATTTATTGTTGACTGATGTTGGTGAACCCGAATGTTATGTAGAGGCTACACGAAGTGAGAATTCTGCTAACATGTTGACTAAGGTTGTGACCTTAGAGAAGTTGAAGTTATGCATGACTTCAACTGGCCTTGGAAACTGAGAATAAGGTCCGGCACTACTACTAGTGAGAGAGACCGTTGAAACGGAGCAGACAAGTTAATTTTTTTGAGTCAGTCTCCAGGTGGGATATTGTTGGGTTATGGAGTCTGAGTCGGAGAGGGGATGCAGCGCGCTCAAGGTGCTCGACCAGGGGGTTTGGTCGAGCAGATGTGCTCGACCAAGGTGCTCGACCAGATGTGCTTGACCAAAGGTGCACGACCAAAGGTGCTCGAGCGGCGGCTGATCCAGGGTAGGCTAGGTGCTCGATTAATGAGCTCGGTCGAGCACATATGCTCAACCACTGGGCTCGGTCGAGTGCCCCGATGGGCCTGATTAGGGTTTCATTTAAATACTCTTTAACTTGTTTGTATCATTGTATCACTCAAAATCAGACGAAAATAGTAGATCTTCTGGCTTGGTAGTGCCCCCAGACGTAGTCATTCCTGACGAACTGAGTAACCAAATTGTTTGTTCCTTAATTCTTGTTTCCATCATTTTCTCCATAATTGCTGATTAAATCCTAACATCCAAAAGGTGGAAGGATTATATAAATGTCCTTAATGAGACTTCTTGTTCTATTTTTTTTATCTTCTTGCTCCTATTTTATATCTTGTGTCTATTTTTTTTATTCATATTTTGTCTTGTGTTTATTTTCCATTATTTATTCTTAATTTTTTATATATATTGTACAATAAGGGAGTTGATGATAATTTTTTGGATATTTTTCTTTATTTAAAATAGGATAATAATTTCAAGTGTTTTTTTCTAAGTCTGAAATTTAAATGGGAAAATTCTTTCTACAGACATGTCGTCTGAAAAAATTACGTTCTTGACTTTAGTATCTAGTTTGAACTAAAGTACAAACCATTTTTTGCATAATGTACCTTAGAGTAATTTTCCCCATAATTTTATACCTTAGAGTAATTTTCCCTAATTTCAAATAGGATTATATTATGTATACACATTCAGAATTTCATTTCTAAATCGTTTAAATACCAATTTTTACATATTTAAAATTAAAAAATTACATATTCTCATCGAAATCCTGAAGAAATTTACATATTCTCGCTTCATTCGACATCCACATATATCGATCCACATACACGTCATCCACGCGTGAACATAAATCGATATAAATCAAAAATTAAATTCCAAAAACTTGGCAGATCTATTTTCATCTTCTTCCTCCGTCTTCAAATCTGCATCTTCAGCATCTTCAAAAAGCCAACAATCAAGAAACTTATGAATGAACCACCATCAAATTTCTTCAATATAACGAACCATCATCTATAATCTCCTCATATAAGCACAAAAAATCTCAAAATACTAGCAAAAAACTGGAAACACATACACAAAAAATTAACAAAACAAAACATCCAAACACAAAACACAAACCCATTTATAAAAAAATCTTTGCAACATCCAAACACAAAACACAAACCCTTTGATTTCATCAAAATCCCCCAAAATTACCCAAAATAATCCACCAAAATCGACCAACACATATTCGACAATAATCCACCAAAATCGACCAACACCTACTCGACAATAATCTCACATTTCTTTTGAAGTAACTAAAAAAAACAGTAATAAATAAAGGGGAAAAAAAAGAGGTAGAGAAGAACATAAATCAGATTCAAAGATTTAGTGCTCACAAAAGAATTACTACAAACTTTCTTCCTCAATGAAGCACTAAATTGCCACCACTCTAGAATTAGCCGCCGCCACAATTTTTGTCGAATCTCAAAAGAAAACCAAAAAAATGCACAGATCTGTGAATTCAAAATTTTCAAAAAAAAAAAAACCCCAACAAACGTCACCATCTTCATCGCCGCCCATGGAGGCCACGAGGCGGGGGTTGGGGCTGGAGGTGGAGGCCGCCGAAATCGAACAACCGCCTTCTTCTTTGTCGCAGAAGTCGCCGTCCATGGAGGCTGCGAGGCGAGGGTTGGGGGCTGGAGGTGGAGGCCGGTCGGCGGGGGAGGGGTGGGAGCCGGAAATCGCTCTGGTTTTTTGTGTGGGTGGGGTGGGGTGGGTTGGGTGTGAGATAAATGGGGTGGGGCGTGGGAATTTAATTTGATAGGGTGGAAGGGTGTTTTATTAAATAGGGGGTGTTTTTAGGGTTTCACAGGCTTTGAGGGTATATTCGATAATTTATTATAAATTGAAACCTCCTAATAATTGTAAAAAGTCTTGGAACCTCTTAGAAATATTGTAGCCAAATTGGAAGCTTATTGTAATTTTTTCATTCTTAAAAACATGTGATCATGTAACTCAGTGATTCAACATCAACGGCTCGATTTCTCTCTGAATAAAGTTAAATATAAAAATTGGATCTTGCAAGAATTGGTTATATGAAATAGTGATACAAGGAGTACGAACTCTTGAAGCCATGTCCCAATAAGATATAGATTCTACAACAAACTGCCACATACAACCCCTAGGTTATAACCATCAGCACCAAGTAATATAACTTAATAACGTGAAACTGCATATTTCAAATTGACAGCTAGCCCTTAATTCCATGAATGTTTTATTGTCAAGAGACGCTGCTATCTTCTACTAGACCATATCTCTGGAGGATTCCAACTGTCTCCTCCTTCGCACTGCCAAGTTAAAACAAGCAACTACATGATTACAATTTCATAATCAGACGAATATGATAGTTGACAAGTTTGGACCTTGTCCCAATTACAATTACCAGATAATTAACAAAAATAATCGAGCGCTATTGACTTATAGGCATTATGCAAGAAAGAGCACATGGGAAAATACTTATGTGCGCCACTCAAATTATATTACTTGTTTTACTAAAAGGTATTAGTTGCTTTCACTGAATAGTATTAGTTGTTCTCTTTGAACAGTATTAGTACTCAGAGCACATGATATCTACCTGCCAGGCCTAAGAATCTTGTATTTGCCTAGCGTAGTAAGATCCACCACCGTTGATCCCGCTCGTCCTGATGGAAGAACACCACCATTGTAAATGTAAGCGCAGTGGGGCCAGAGGCTCTCAAAATCTTTCACATCCACACTGCTAGGCTGCCCACTGAGGTTTGCACTAGTGAGAGCAAGGGCACTGTTGGAACCACGAGCAATCGACCAAATGAATTCACAGTCGGGCACTCGCACACCTATGCTATCTAATCCTGGGTTTAAAGACTTCTCTAGAATGCTTGAATCCCCTGAAAAGAAAGAGAGATGAGCATCAAAGCAGTAGTAGAGATGGGAGTACCAAAACAACTAAAAAGAGGTAATTATGGAGCTTAAAAAGATAAACAACAATCTTCCAATAGAATTATTAGGAAACTATAACACGTCTTATCTTTTTAATTTAACAACCTCGTCTTAGAACCACTGTTACGGGCCCTGGAAGAAGGGAATCGAGCAGTCCATGAGGCAAATGGTTGGTAATGGCAAAACGTTGTATATCATGAACATCTGCAACACAAATAGCAAGAGGGCTGGTATGTTTTCGCCCTTTGATCTCGTATATCCTGTGAACTGCTTCCATAGAGCTGCAACAGTACCAGCAACCGAATATAAAACTCGAGCAGTTGGGAAACCAATTAGCTATAACTTCTACAATCATTCAAACATGGTGGGTTTCCCTTTCTAATTCTTCACCACATATTAAAGCAGATATCATCAATGTCATCCCTAACCGTGCAAGTTCCATAAACAAATAAATCAACTTTGATACATTACATGCTCATCGAACTAAAGAGGGGTATTGAAAACCAATTCATATGAACAATCCCAGAATCATTTCCCAACAATGCTTAAAACTACCAAGAAATTGAGCACCCCTACGACAAATAATAACGGCAAAGACTGCGAAAACATGAAAAGAAGGGAATGTTATACCAAGCGTCACAGGCAAAGCCATAAAGAGTATCAGTTGGAACAGCAATTACTTCGCCAGCCCTCACAGCTTCAATCGCCTCTTGGGCATAATCCTCTGTGGCCGGTCTCACAAAACCCATTTTAGCAATCTCCACTGTGTTTCCATCACACTTGTCTAAACTCCAAGCCATCCTACTCGCACTCACACCTCCAATATTACTCTTTCTTTCCAACGTGTTCAAGTATTGCAGCTTTGTTCGCACCCCTTTTAATCAAACGAATTAGAAAGCATTTAATCAAACACATGGCGTGCATACTGAATACAGGTAATGCGTTTGGCCAAAAAGAAAAGAAAATTGTGTATAGGAAGAGCACCTGTGGAGCGATGAACGAGCGTATTGAGGAGAACGGGCGGAGTTTGTGCCTCAGTGATTTTAAACGGAACGGTTAATTTCATCACACTTCTTCTTCTGCCGTCGCTGCTACTTATCTTACACCAATAGCACAGAATCCCTATTTTTTTGGAACAAACAACTTAGGTCATGGAAAATTGCATTTTGGTACTCAAAATTTGAATCACTCGCAAAATGCTCCTTAAAGCTTTAAGATGTGGTAATACTTTGACCACAAAAACAGTTTGGTGGTGTTACTTTTTTGTTTGGAAGTTATAAAATGTAAACAACTTATTTTATGATTTTATAAGCTGTTAAACATATTTTTTGTGAAATACTTTTTGAGAGCTTTTAAGAAATTTATAAATTTCAGCCAAACATGTCTAAGACAATGCAATAATTGAGAAGAAAATAGAAAAGCCAACTATATAATCAAATTCTCTCTTAATACATACTCCCCAATTCCATTTTTTTTTTTTTTGAGGATTAAATGATAAAGTAATGACATTTATATAAATTAAAGGAGATTAAATTGATTTTAAGGGGTGTTGTAAAATAAAAATAAAATTATTTTATTATTATTTAAGAAAATGTTCAATTAAGTAAGAGACCTTTTGGACAAATGTTTATGTTCAAATAAGAAGGGGAGGGGAGTATAAACATCATCTTTTCCTTTCTAATGGCTAACTACCTAAGTCACATAATTGTTTCACCAGTCTACAACTCAACAAGTACTACTAACTCTGCTCTCAACAACTACTAATTCTTTTCACACAAGCGTATAACAATCAACAATTCCTCACTCTATATTTTTCAAACTATGATTAAAAACTTGCTATATTCTGATTAGTTTCCACTAAATGTCTCTGGATTTTACACTTCACTTGGATGATGCTGTGGGCTTCTGTATGATAATGCAACATTATCTCGTTCTGGTTTCTGATAGCCTCCATCCGGGTTCACGCTCCACAAGGATTGACTTCAAGCTCATCGCCACGTCAAATCTCATGAAAGTAGGCAAAAGGATTGACAGAACTAGTTGGATATGGACCTAAGATTTGAACCAACTTTATTTTTGTCAACAATATTAACATTAGGACCTCCAACATGACAAGAATCAAGAATGTCTGAAGACAATGAATTCCATAATCTATGAAAGGTTTAATTTTGCTCAAGTTAAACAAGAAGTAATACTTTGAAATGGAAATAATGTCTTACCAAGCTGTAAAAGATATAAGCAAAAAGAGTTACGAGCGCAAACTGAACCGATCCATGCACCCACACAATTCTTCTCTTCACTGAAAATAAACATAGCCCTGTTTCAGCGGTTACTATAAAAGTAAAGTAACTAAACCTTGCCTCGTATGAGTTCAATACCTCTTCAACTTTGTGAGTCAAGTTTTGATGAGACACATTAATTTATGAGTTGGTCTTATGTAAAACAGTTTTAGTCAAACTGGTTCACAACTATCACTTTATAGTAATATAAATAATACAATATTTTTTAATGAAACAACTAATACTATCAATTTAATACTCCCTCCTTTTTTAATTACTTGTCACTTTAGGTTTTTAATTATTTTTTTTATACTTGTCGTTTTGAGTATTTTTTTCCACTTCTCTCAATTTTACCCCTTTCATTGATTTAGTCTTCTAAAACTTCTATCACAGTATTATCGAGACCGAGCAGTTCTATTTTGGTTCAAAAAAAAAAAGAAAAGGAAGTGGAGTCCTATTTTCTTGGTAATGGGCTCTCTCTTTATTGATCAATTCTTAGAGTCAAGAACGTGGCTTCATTCCCAACTTAGATTAAGTCAGACAAAATAATTAATTAAGGATAATTAAGGAATAAAAACTTATTCTTAATTTAGTGGTTAAATTTAAAATGACATGTATTTTAAAAAGGAGGGAGTACATTTTAATGAAACAGCTAATAATGTTTAAAAATACACATAAATGCAAAACAGTTGCACGATAAAATGGTATGCATAAGATTTGCCTTAATTTCATTTATCTGGAGCTAAAATTACGACGTACCCATAGTTGAAGAGGTCAACAAAGCAAGAAGGCCAAGCACACACGAAATTGGAGCGAAATGGCAATTGCAACGCTACCCATTTTTCCAACCTGCATGTAAACCAATATGATGAGAAAGATTCACATATAAATTCCAAGATAAATGTAGTGAAATCAATCTTACCAAAAGCTGCTCGAGAAAACAGAAATAGGCCAGCATTAATGGAGAAAGTATATGCATATTACCTAAGCCGGGGGGATCTAAACTCCCTTACTGGATCCACAATCCTTGCTGCAAACAGGGAAGAAAAGAATATTATGATATATGCATGATGGAAAATATCATACTCCAATAGAAGAAAAAATTATGACTGATTATAATATCTATAAGTAATGTGATGGGAATCATAAGTGAATATTCTCCTCAATGACCTCATATCTTATCTACTCATTTCTCAACTGGTGGTCTCCCTCTAAGAACTTTAAAAGATCACACAGTGAATGAGATATTTTAATCTATATTTTGCTAAATATTATACTACGGGAGATATATAATAAAAGTGCATGTTTGTAAAATTTCATAGGAAGGTGCAAATATGCAATATACTATACAATGAAGAGAAAGGTACAACAAAACAACCTGCTCTACGACTGCACTTGTAAATGTAATATCTCCATAACCAAGAAGAGCAGCAAGTTGGGCTGATTTTATTAACTATAATTTCTCTATAACCAAAAGTGAAAATTCTGGAATAGGAAAATAAAAAAAGAGTACTAAATTAAAGTTTGTCATTGCAACATATCATCTGCTTCAACTACCCTTTCTATGAAATAGACACAAAAAGAATCCAAACTTATCAAGTTTAGAAAATTCCAATGTTCTCCCAACAATTCTAATGAACACTATTATCTAACCACAATTTCCAAGAAAATAAAATAAAAAGAAATGAATGATTCAATGGAAGTATACCCACCAACAAAATGTGATTCTAAAGAATACTGTTGCTGTATAGTTGCACTACAAAATACCCAAAATATTCTGGAGGCACCACCACTTGTGCAACATGTAGTTCTTTTGCATTCACATACACTTGTAAAATATATACTTTCAATAAAATCTTTCATAACCCTATTGCTCATTCAATATATATGTATCATAAACAAAGAAAATGGTACACAAAATTAAACACAGTATGTTATGCAAAGGAGTGTAAGTCCAAGGACATGTCCGAAATTCACTGTACATCGCTGGCCTCCTATGCAAGAGACCCAATAATAAATGCGTAATTCTGGAACCCATAAGACAACTTTAAAAATCTGATTCTAATTTATTAAGTTGGCCAAATAATAATGCACATTGGCACAGAAAAAATTCAGATTCAATCAGGTTTTATTACTCATCTTTAATATCTTAAGCCAAATCCAAATGGGAATAGAGGACCAGAAGAATTCTCCAACCAAATAGAGTTCATGTGTCAGCATGCTAATAATATAAATTGAAACAACATAACATAAACTATTAACATGCATTGACATTCAGTATAAAACATAATATATTACCATATCAGCGAGGACATTTTAATTCAAAATTCAAAATTTTAAATAATGCAATCCCACTTAATCCTGTGCAGTGGTAACAATCTCATCCCTAAATGCAAATGAGTCGTGGATTTGGACATTTTAATCATCTTTAGTTGAATTACGATACATGCACTTACTAGTTAAGCTACCAGAGAAAAATATGCAGGGAAAGTGAACTCAGTCTCCTCCTTGAAGATGCCATAACAAGTCACCTTTGTCTCTCTGCAGCCTTTTTCATTTTTTCCAACACCGAATTTTCAAATGCCTGATATCTAGCACCAACAAGATTGCTCAGTTTGGGACGCTCGTGCTCATTTTTCTCAGCAGAAAAAGCAACTGGTGATGGGTCAGGTTGAAGAGGCAAAACTAGGAGAGGATTCGAAAGATTTCCGAGCACATTTCCAGTAGCAGCAATAGCATCGTCCTTAGAAGCCATTACCACAAGAGCTGATCCTTTCTTCTTGAAACTCTTGATGACAACATCTTCTACATCACCAAATTCTTCAAATATTTCACGTAGTCCCTGAGCTGTGTACTCTTCACCGATCTTCTCCCACGAAACTTTAACAACTTTCCCCTTGTCCAGTCCATTATCTTTTCCCCTTGCTGGCTTATCTTGCTCAGAAGAAGTTGCACTAGTCGACATTTTGCTAGAATGCATAGCACGAATTCTCGCAATTTCCTCCTTCAATTTCCGAGCTATTCTCTCTTCCTCTTGTCGACCTTTCGTGCTGGGGTCAACAGCAAAAGCTGAACGCTCTTTTTCTTCAAGATCCGACATCATCTTTCGACGCTTGGAATCCCTCTGCCCCTGGCGATGAATCTTCTCCCTTTTCACTCTAAGCAAATCATCAAACAACTTCCTAGCCTTTTCATCCTTGAGGACCGAATATGAAGTTTGAAGCTTCAGGAAATTAGCATGTGCATCAGGGTCATTGCGCCTCTTGTCAGGATGCAGCTCCCTGGCCTTACACCGATACGCTTTGTTAATCTCTTTTTCCGAAATCCTGGAACCTTCCTCACCAGAGGGCAGTCCCAATACATCATAATGATCGACTTCAACATCCATATCACCTCACCCTACAATATACTACTTCTTTTGTGGTAAAATTTTAATATAAACTTCCCTGAGAAAACGAGCGAGAACAACGTGTTGTTAGTGGAGCGTGGTCATTATTTCCTTGTAGAGAACATACGGCAAGTATAATCATATTAGTTGGAGCAATTCATCAAACAGATACAGGGCATGAAGAATTGTATATTTTGATATCTGAATCTGCAATTGGGAAGTAGGAAACTAGAAAACGAGGCCCGTACAGAATCAAACGCACTTATACTAAAATTGAAAGCAGTGAGCAGCGAGAATTGAAATAACTGATTTCAACAAGTTATGAATACACAATCAGAATCAGAGATCAAATATGAATGGAACATAAGTAATTTATCAATAGAAAAAAGGAAACAAGATTGAACACAAAAATTACCCGCGTCTATTGATCTTGATCACACGATGGAGGAAAAGGATTTGAGAGTTGAGTGATTTTGAATTTTCGATATATGAGAATCTTGAGAGGGATTTTTTTTCTTTGAAAATTTCCTAATCAAAATTTGAGAATCCCTCTTTCAGAAAATTGAATAACCCGTCACTGCCGCCATCAATTATTTTTAGCTCTCAAATTTTTGTTTAGCGATATTTATGTGTATCAATTGCACACGATGTAATTAGATTTAATCTTAATTTGGATTAATTATATACTAGAACTTGAACGATTTTGCCCCCATTTCTTTTTCCATTCTCGAACAATGAACCCTGAACTCCAACACTGAACCATGAATCCTGAACCATGAATCCGAACCCAAACCCTGAACCATGAACCCGAACTCAAACCCTGAACCATGAACCATTCTGGTTGGGTCTGGGTCGAGTCCGATTTAGGTCGGGTTGGGTTCGGGTCTTGTTCGAAAGTTGAAATATAGTTTAAAAAAAAAAAACTCATGAAATCCAATTGCACGAATTATAAATTGGTGCAAAAGGTGCACACAAGTATTTCCATTTTTTTTAATACTAAACAAGTTTCCTAGTATGAAAATGGACTATTTGACCTATTCCAATAACCTTTTTAACTCAATAAATTTGACACATATCAAATCTTGGATAAGTTCATATATTAATGAATTAAAAATCAATTTCATAGCATGAAACTTGTTCACCCTATAGTTTACTTTATTTTTTTGGAGCTTATAAACTCTAAAGAGTTTATTTAATTTTAAAAAATTATAAAATGTTAAATATCTTATTTTACCAAACAAAACTAGTACGTAACCCCGCGTGCTACACGGGATTCTAAATAATAATATTTTTATTATTGATTTTAAATTAAATATTTAATTAATTTGATTAATTCAATTATATAAATACATTTTATATTCTAATATTGTTTGTGTATATTTTCATTCATTTTTATTCTAAATTACTTCCTCCCATTAAAATTAGATATCATATTCATTTCAATTTTATATATTATTTACATAATGCATCTCGTTTTGACATTTTCATCCCTCATTATCTCATATATACCTCTCATGATTGTTTTTCATGGTTAAAAGAATTTTATTTTTCTACAAATATGTTGTGTGAATAATTTTCCCAGCCAATAGTAATTATTATTAGAAATATTTAATTATAAAAAATTAATGTTAATGTTGGTGTAAGAAAATTTAAATGACCATAAAAATTAATTATTATGGGTATATATGATAAAATGAAGGGAGAAAATATCAGAACGATATTTATTATATAAATATTCTAATAGACTAAAAAGACATTAGGAAGAATGGGATGGAGTAATTTAGAATAAGAAATGAATGAAAATATGCACATATAATATTTGAAAATAAAAATCATATCTTTAATTGAATTAATCAAATTAATTAAATATTTAAAGTATTTAATTTAAAAAATAATATAAAAACTATTTTTCAATCTTGCGTAGTATGTCGGGTTACATGCTAGTGATATTTAAAAAAATAAGAAGAGTGGGTATAAATTAATAAATTATGGAGTGATATTTAAAAATGAATTGCCTTAAAAATCTCTATGAATCTTTCAATAAATGTCTTTAGAAAAAGATGAGACGAAGAAAAAAAAATCTGGATACAAACGAAGAAAGTCCTTAGACAGACATGATAAAAAAATTGGTAAAAAATAAGAATTAGAACATTTATATTAACTCTATTCTACAAAAGATTGAATAACATAAATTAAATTAGAAAAATTAATATTAGGGATTAAAATTTATATTATTAATAATACCACAAATAACTTTTCATAAAAATCTGAGGGTATGTTCGTTTCGCGACTATCCCGGTGACTTTGGACTTTACAATCTCAAACCCAAATTTGTTTTGAGAATTAAAGTAAGGATTTTGAAATCATATTAATCATACTCTACCTCATAACCTACTATTATTCTACCTTTTATTCTCTCGATACACTCACATCATCTACTTTTTTATTCTCCCAATACACTTAAAATAATATAATAATATCACATCAATCATCTTTTTCACCATCCTACCCTATAAAATCTCATAATAAACATACATCTTAACTATTCATCAAAATTTTGAAATCCTAGGACTTCAAAGTCCGGATTTCCCACGCCCACTGTAAGCCCGAAACGAACATACCCTAAAGGATTTGAAATATAGCAATCACATGAATAGGGGTTTAAGTACAAATATCGTGAATTAAAATAAAAACACGGAATATGATTTACAACTTATTTCTTGAATGAATATATCAGGTTCAAACTCTAATTTATTTCTTTGAATTCTTCTCTTCTTTGATTTTGACTTTGACGACTTTTTGGAGCGGTCCTCGCCTTAATCTTGTCTGGAGTTGAAGTTTTTGATTTGAAACATTGATTCAAGGACTGAACGTCTTATTTTGGATCGAACGTGGCTTTTAGACGAACTTCTTTGAATTTGGTGAAGAACGTCTTTGAATGTTTGAATACTTGATGAAGATCTTCGAATCTTCACTACTACACATTTAAGCTTGCACAGCTCCACTTGGACAGCCCTTTTAAAAAGAGCTCTCCAAAATAGAGCTTGGAGAGCGGTTTTTATAAAAAAAAATTACATAGCGGTTAAAACCGCTCTCCAAGAAAAATTCTTGGAGAGCGTTCAAAACCGCCTCTCTCAAAATGAAACAATGAAACCCTTATCTTAATATTATTTCGCGTCAAAACCCCCTCCAATGCATCCCTTATCTTAATTTTTTCGCGTCCAGCCCCCCCGTCATCGCCGTCGCCCTTCATTTTTCTCCTCCTCCTCCATTTTCCTCCTCCTCCTCCTCCTCCTCCTTCTCCTCCTCCTCTCGCGTTGTTGCCGTCTCGTCCAGCCGCGATTTTTCATCCAACAGTTGTCGTCGCCGCTACCCTCCATTTTCTCATCCTCCTCCTCCGTTTTTCTCCTCCTCCTCTCGCGCCGTTGCGTCGCCGTCGCCGTCACCCTCCTCCCCTACCGCCGCCACCACCGCCGACATCCTCCGCCTTTATAGGTAATTTTTTTTATATATATATGTATGTACGTGTATATATATCTATGTTAGTATATATATATGTGTATGTATGTATATATATCTCGTCTATGTTAGTATATATATATATATATATTAGGATTGTTAGTGTTAGAATAATTGGTTTGTCTTGGTTTTAATTGTTTAATGTTATATGTTAGGATTAATTGTTGTTTGACTAGATTGTTTAATTTAGTTTTTGGGATGTCAATGCTCTTGAAAATGTGTGTATTAAGATGTGAATTTATATGATTTTTGGGTTGGTTGATGAGTTTATATGATTTTTTGGTTGGTTGGTTGGTTGTTTAATTGATGCACTTAAGGTGTTTGATAATATACTTGTGTGAGGATTTAAGCATAAATTAAGATTAATACATTAGGATATATTTGGGTTATTGACTTGATGATTTGGTGAATAGATAATGTGTTGCTTTAGATATGAATAGATTGTTTAATTTAGTTTTTGGGATGTGAATGCTCTTGCAAATGTGTGGATTAAAATGTGAATTTATATATTTTGGGTTGGTTGATGAATTTACATGATTTTTGGGTTGGTTGGTTGGTTGTTTAATTGATGCACTCAAGGTGTTTGATAATATGCTTGTGTGAGGATTTAAACATAAATTAAGATTAATACATTAGGATATATTTGAGTTTTTTTTTTTTTAAAGAGCAAACAGGACCCACAATACTAGTACGGAGATCCTGAGCTAAAGACAAAATATGTCTAGGGATATCATCGCCCACCCAAGCTTGAGGGAGGGGAGATTTGGTCGCCAGCTTGGCCATGTTGTGCGACTCCGTATTGTTTGACCGAGGGCAATACCAAATACCTTTCACTGAGGTATTTGAAATCAGAGTGTGTGCCCTATTGACGTAGCTTTCACCGTGGCCTTTGTAAATAGTTTCCGATTTGATAGTATGGATGGCATCTGAAGAGTTTGAGAACAGTATAATTGGGTCAGTGGACCTTTCGATCCAAAAAGAAAGCCCATCTGTGATAGCCCTAGTCTCTGCTGCCATAATCGATCCTGGGGGATTAATTCTATGGAAACCTGTTGCCCATGGCTTTCCATTCGGATCCCAGATAACGAAGTCGATAGCGTAATTCTGGGCCTCCTCATTATAGGCCGCATCCACTTTCAGTGTAAAGCAATTCGCATAAGTGCTCTGGGGAGGTTGGAGGGCCGAGTTAGAAGATCTGGGGTTCCGTAATAGTTTATTTCTTTCACTTTGGTACTGGTCAAGAAAAGCGTATGTCCAGGAAGCCTGAGCTTTATGCATATTAACCATTTGAAGTCCCGGCTTTTTATGTACTAAATCGCATCTTTCTTTCCATACCCCCCACATTTTCATAGCTAGTCTTTCAAGAGCTTCGTCTTCCAAGGTGGTTAAACAGTGGATGGTGAGGCTTTCCGGAGAGGTATTGCGAGCTATTTTAATGAGTGAGTCCCATTCGCTATTCCTCCAGGCTTGTTTAAAGATCTGGCAAAAGAAAATAACATGATTAGTATCAGCCCTATAAAAGCCACAAAGGACGCACCTGGGAGGACAAGGCACATGGTGGATAGGGAGGTTGGCTTCCAAGGCAATTTCATTATGGGCCGCCTTCCAGAGAAAAATCCTGACTTTCGGGGGGATATTGAGATTCCAAATTTTGGACCACCAGTTTTGGGTATTGCTGGAAGAGCCGGCTCTAGCAACGTCATTAGACTGCGTGATTTCCAAATTGTTCCAGTAGGCCGATCTAACCGTGAAAAGTTCATTCTTGCTGTGAATCCAAAAGCGGGAATCCTATGTCTCGTTATGATCAATGGGGATCCTTTTGATGACCTCTACTTCATATTTGAGAAAGAGGGACTCCAATTTGGGAATATCCCAAGTGTGCGAAGGGGAGATAAGCTCATTGGCTCTGACATTGCTGTTATAAGTAATGCAAGAGGTGATTTTGCCGGCATGCAGCTCTGGGATCCAACGATCCTTCCTGACTTGAATATCCTTGCCATTTGCGATTTTCCAGTAAAGACCGTTGGCTAAAATTTGTTTACTCCACATGATGGACCGCCAAATGTAAGAGGGATTCGATCCAACGGTAGCTTCCATTATGTCAGTATGTTTGAAGTATCTTGCTTTGAAAACCCTGGCCACCAGCGAGTTCGGATTGAGTATAATTCTCCAAATTGTTTAGTGAGTATGGCTTTGTTGAAAAGTACAAGATCTATGAATCCCATTCCCCCTCGTTTTTTTGGTTTTGTAAGTGTCTTCCAATCTTTCCAGTGTACTTTCTTGTCGTCCGAATTGCCACCCCACCAAAATCTAGCACTCATAGACTCGATTTCTCCACAAAGGGAAGTGGGAATTTTGAAGCAAGACATTGCATAGGTGGGGATAGCTTGAATAACTGCCTTAAGGCCTTAAGGAGGATTTCGCGTTCGCCGTCAGAGAAAAAAATATTTTTCCAGCAAGCTAACTTTTTGGAGACTCTATCCCGGAGATAGCCAAACTTAAATCTTTTGCTTCGTGTTGAAAAGGTGGGAAGACCACGATAAATGTTATGCCCTTGGCAGATTTGAATTTGGAGGCAGTCTTTTGTGGCAGCTATATTCTCCGGGAAGGTATTCTTACTAAAGGTAATTGCTGATTTATCAAAGTTAACCAGTTGACCAGAAGCCCTCTCGTAGTTTTCCAGCCATTTCTTGATGGATTGCGCTTCCTCTTTTTTGGTTCTAAAAAAGATAAGACTGTCATCGGCAAAGAAGAGGTGGGTGATCATTGGACTGCCCCTTGCCACTCTGATGTCCGTGATATTGCCGCTGGCAGCCTGTGAATTAATAACGGAGGAAAGGCCCTGTGAAACCAGCACAAAGAGGAACGGGGATAGGGGGTCCCCTTGACGAAGGCCTCTGGTGGGATTCACTTTCCCTGCAATCTCACCATTAATCTTGAAGGAATAGGTGGGCGAAGTGACACATGCCATAATAAGCTTGATCTAGCTGGTGGCAAAACCCATTCTACACATGATGTTTTCTAGATAAGACCATTTCACTCTATCGTAAGCCTTGCTCATATCCAATTTTAGGGAAGCGTAGCCTTGTTTACTCTTATTGTTCCTTAGCCAATGCATGCATTCGTACCCCGGGATGTTGTCCGTGATTAACCGTCCCAGTATAAAGGCACTCTGATTGGGGTCAATGATCTTGCCAAGAACTGACCTGAATTGATTGGTAATCGCCCTAGCCATAATTTTGTAAGTGACATTGCAAAGGCTAATCGGTCTAAAATCTTTCATAGTAATAGGATCTTTTGTCTTCGGAATGAGAGTAATAAAAGTTGGGTTCTGACCATAGAGGTTGGACCTCCTGTTCAAGACATTAAGGGTAGATTTTGTGATATCACCCCCAATAGAGTCCCAAGCTTGTTGAAAGAAGAGTGTCGTAAAACCATCCGGGCCCGGTGCTTTGGAGGGGTTCAGGTCAAAGAGAGTTTTCCTGATTTCTTCCTCCGTGAAAGGTTTAGGCAGATATTTATTCATTTCATCCGTAACCACCGGGCTAATGCATGTTGTAACACTCTCCATGGCCTCGGGGAGGGATTTTGTGATTTGAACAAGTTGGCATAATATTCAGTGATGACTTTTACAATTTCCTCCTGATTCCTCATAACGCGACCTTCCTCATCAGTATTTGTCTTAATAAAATTCTGTTTTTTGTGCCCCCCGGCCGTGTTATGGAAATAAGTCGTGTTTATGTCGCCCGAGTTTAGCCAGTTCACTCGAGATCTTTGCTTCCAGTGGGTGAGTGAGTCCGCGTTTGTACCATGGTGGACGTGCGAAGGCCTCTTCATCGATGGGCCACTATCAACATAGATGAATCAACATGCAGAGTCATTTTTCGCTATGAAAAACTCTCTGACTTCTGCTACCATTGTGGGAGACTCACACACCAGGACAAGGACTGCAACTTCATCAAACCAGACGGAAAGAGATACTTCGGATCCTGGCTGAGGGCTAATGGACAGAGCTCAGTCTCCCTTGAAACCATTAGCAAAGAGCTCGATCGTCTGAACTCGAAGAAGCCAGATCGGCCACTTAACCAGTCTCCGAAGACTCCGAAGGGTCCGATGGCGAACAACTCCCCACTTTTAGTTCCGGAATGGACCTGCTCGAAGATAAAAGCCCGCGCTCTATCGCCCATACCTTACCACAACTCTCCCCTCGACAACTCAACCAAAAAAAGCCCCAGTTCTTCAACACTCATACACAAGACCTCTCCGAAATTTGATTCTCTTGCCCTTGGCCCAAAATGGGATGTTTTAAATCCAAAATCCAACCCCAGAAAAACCCCAGATCCACTGGAAAAAATGAACCCCATTCTAACCCTATCATCTCTCTCAAACAACGTATCACAACACATAATGCCTATGACCTCGCCTCCATGACCGAAAACCTAGAACTCAACCTAAATAAACCCCCCCCTCTTCGTTGTCCCCTTCACTCAACTAAGAGCTAGCCCCGATAGCCCTAATCTCTCTGAGGCTCTTCACCTTGCTGAATCGGAACTCATGCCTACTGATGAACTACTTTCTATGTTTGCAGGAAATCTCAACGAATCTTTCACGTTACAAGTGGCTCCGATGGATCCCAACATGGAGCAGATCAAGAAACGAAACAAAAACCTAAAAGGCAAAGAGAAACTTGACATGGTGGGGACTGAAAATGAAAAGCCTACTATTGGTATGAAAAGGATCATCAAACAAGACTACCTCAACCTGATCAACCCAAAGAAAACAGGTTTGGGCGAGTCGTCTTCTCCCATGGATCTTTGCTCACCCTCTCGAAAAAATGGCGATGGTGGTTAACGGCTCAACCCCAATAAACAACCATGAATTGCATATGCTGGAATGCTCGTGGCCTCGGGGGACAACGAGCATTCAAAAACCTGCAAAGACTTCTAGCATATCAATCCCCCGACCTTTTGTTTATTTCTGAAGCAAAAATCTCTAATTATGTTATCGTTAAGTGGCGTTGTCTCTTTAATTTTCTTGGTTGTTTTTGTGTGGAACCTATTGGAAAAAGTGGTGGCCTTGTCTTATTTTGGAATGATAAGATTCATGTTTCGGTTTTGTCTTACTCTACTGGGCATATTGATAGTTTGATCTCTTTTAACAATAAATGATGGTTTTTACTGGTCTCTATGGCAATCCGAACTGTAATTCTAGACATCTCTTGTGGAATTTGCTTAATAAAATAGGTGATACACATACTTATTTGCATAATGGCTGGATTGTAGTTGGTGATTTCAACGAAATCTTGTATGATAAAGATAAACAAGGAGGCCCTCCGAGAGCTCTCAAGCAAATGCAAGCTTTTCATAATGTTCTTGAGAACAATGACCTGCACACTTTAGACGCCCTGGGTCCTACTTTTACTTGGAACAATATGCGGGCTGGCAGCAATCTTGTGTTGGAGCGCCTCGACCGTTTTGTGGCCAACGGAAATTGGATGTCTAGCTTCCCAGAGGCTTCGGTTAGCAACCTGGATTACTATGGCTTTGACCATCGCCCCATCCTCCTCAAAATTGGCCACGACGCTCACACCACTGTGGTCAAGGTCCCCCCGAGTTTCAAATTCGAACACAAGTGGCTCCTTGAAGAAGATTACGACAAAATTCTTGCCGAAGCCTGGGAAAAATCGGGGCATTTGCCGGATGTTCACAAAAAACTCGAGGCGGTAGCAACCCTCTTACGGAATTGGTCTCGAATCAAAGTGGGGGACATTGGACAGAAAATAAAAACCACTCGTAAACTTCTTAACAGACAGCTCAATATCGAGGATAACACCTTCGATATCCATCAGGTCCGCTCTCTCTAAAACAAACTTGAGAAACTTCTTATTCAAGAGGATATATTTGAGTTATTGATTGATGATTTGGTGAATGGATAGTGTGTTGCTTTAGATGATTGATGGTACATTAGGATGCATTGTCTTGAGAAGCAACAAAACCTTAGGTACATTAGAATTTGAAGTAGTAATCAAGCTATAAACTTTTGTTGACTTGGTTAATCTTGACTTGATCTACCTAATGTGATTTTGTGGATATATGTTCAATTATTTTACCAATTCATAAAGGTTTAAACTTCAAAATTTGGTATGACATCAATGCATGTATTATCTCAAAATTAGAAAATTAAAATGAATGTAGATTAAGTATGGCTAGGTATGCATTATGATTGGAATACTTTTAGGTTTAATACATTAGGATACATTATCTTGAGAAACACTTCATATTATCTTTTCTATAGGCATCTCTAGTTCTATATTGATCGAAAGTGGGTTCGAGCAGATCGATTATCAGAGGAGTATAGGAATGGGGTGGAAGAATTTTGTAATGATGCAATTAGACACTTATCTCACGTCATACATGGAAGCATAAGTTCATTTTTAATATTCTAATATAATGATTTGTTTTACTTTTAAAATTATGCATATTTAATCTATTTTTATTTTTTAATTATAATAATAGTGTGATGACGATGTATCGGAGTCCCCTTCCGAATCAAGGCTCAAGATCTAATTTGTCTAAAGTGTGCTGGACAAATATTAAGGTAAATTTAATTTTGTAAGTTATCAAATTAATAGAAAATAATCATAATTGTAATACGTGCTTATAATTGCTAATCAACAGGTTTCGAGGCAACGAGATGGTGCCCATTGTGGACATTTTGTGTGTTGCTATATTGAAGATATAATATGCGCTTCTCAAACGACGATTCCTAACAATGTAAGTCAATTTATCAATTTATTTAAATTATTATTGATTGAATAAAAATGCATATACAATATATCAAACTATATTGATTGATCGTTGTTTGCAGTTTGTCTATGAACGTCCGCTCAAGACTTACTCCAACAAAAAGAATGGAGAAATGGAAAAGAGATTGGACGGGGTACCTTTACAATCGATTTTTGTATATTTATAATTAAAGTGGTATAACTTTTGGTAGCATGTAATTAACTTATATATTTGTGATGATATTTCATGTTTTTGGTGTATATTGGACGTATGTATGTGTATGTTTATTAAGTTATTTCATGATGTGTAAGTTTATTTATTTGATATTTTGATATTGGACGTATATATATTATAGTGGTATAAGTTTTGGTTTTTGGTTTTTGGTTTTTGGTTTTGTATAAACAGGATTTTTAAAATATATATTAATTATAAAAAAAATTAAATTGGACAGCGGTTATAAACCGTTGTCTAACTAATATAATAAAAAAATTATTAAAAAAAAATATAGCTTGGGACAAATGGTTTTCGGAAGCTTGGACGGCGAAGATTTGAAAACCGTTTCAAATGTGACTTTCTTAGATCATGGTTCGAACCGATGTATAAGCCCTTGTATTTGACATTGATTTTTTAACAGTTGTCTAAGCTTAGACAGATGTTACTTGGACAACCCTTATAACCGCTTGTCCAATGTCATTTTTAACAGCTATCCAAGCCCAAATATGTATTAGTGCTTTAAGGGTTGAACAAAGAACACCTTTGAGTAGAAACGCCGAATCGGAGGGGCTCAACACCTTGATCTTGGATTGGGAGTCGTTTCTGAATGGTTTGCACAAAGAACACTTGAAATTGATGAAGAGCGTCTTCAAATCTTCAAAGTTCGCCTCTGAATAAACTTCTAATCAGAGGGGCTCAGCACCTTGATCTCTGATCAAATGTAATTTCTGGATGCTTTGTAAGAAGAACACCTTTGAAGCTGCTTCAATCTTCAAGAACGGATGCAGGGAGTTTTGGTCTCGTCTCGTCTTGCTCGTCTGAATCGTTTTGAATGTGTAATGTGAAGAGTTTGGACCCCTATTTATATGTGAGGGATGACAAACCTTCATTAATTAAGGTGCCACGTGGTGGCCTCTGATTGGCTAGAGAGATTTTATTGATGTAATTAATGCAAATCATTAATTTGATTGATTTGTTATTGATTCCCTTCTATTTATGACCAAATATCAGTCTTCGCCACATACGAGTATCTGGATGCTTGTAAATTTTGAGTGGCTTGTATCTTTGTATCTGGATATGAGGTAGACAATGCAAGGTTGTTATGAACTATGTTACTAGTGTCTTTCCAGTTGAAGGAGGTCGTCATTGATATGATATATCCAGAGTCATAGGTGTAAAAAATTTATGTGCATCGCATTTGGTCACATATAAGCTACGTATTGCTCATCAGGAAATTGATGTCTATGATTCCATGTCGAAGAGGGCAACACTAGAGGACATACAAGAAGCATTTAAGAAAATGATTATCATGCTATCATCTATTTGCTTGGAAACAGGAGTTTGGAAGCAAAAAAGAATAGCAAAACAGAGGAAGAAGTGGATTGTGTCGGTATACCAATATCCACCTAATCAACGTGAGGGGGATGACTGTGGTGTCTTAATAGTCAAGCTTGCTGAATGTTTAACAACTGGAAACTCGTTGGACAATTTGACCCGAAGAGGTGAAACCATTGGAGGAAAAGATATTCTGCAGAGTTACTTTCGTCTAATTTCATAAGTTTATAGTCATTTCATGAATTTGTGTACTTGTTTGTATAGTATAAGATTTATGAGTACTTTGTTTTTATTGGTAGAAAATTGGGGGCACACACATTTTGATAGCTTGCTTAATTATTTTGTGATTTGGGGTATTTTTCCACTTAATGTGTTGTGACATTAGATGAAAGATTTATTATTGTGGTCATTATATTTTAACTATCAGTGTCGTGTTAGAGCTACCGTTGAACCACAAAATACATGAAATAGACTTACAAACCTTGTAGTCTCTATTTCATGGAAAAGATATTTTTAAACCTTACCTCATATGAGTTCAACTACCCTTTCTATTTCTATGGAATAGCACTACAACATCTCCAACTTATCAATTTTAGAAAAGTCAAATGTTCTCCCAACAATTCTAATGAACACTAATTTTTTTAAAGGCTAACTAGTATTTCACCCGAGCGTTGCTCGGCATGTCTTATTTACTGTTATGTAATAAATTTATTATATTATGTAATAAATTATGAATTGGTAGCACTCTAACTTAATTTGAGAAGTATGATCCAAATATCAAGTGAAGGTTCGTCTCACATATGAGATATACTCACAAAAAATTATTTTTTAATATTATAATCTTATACATAATTTTTTTTTCTTATTTATATATATTAATATTTGATTGTCAATTTATATATTCATTATATATAAGATATGGTTTAGTGTTTTGAAACTTTGATCATATATTACATTTTAAAAAAATTATATGGAATGTTTGTCAATATTAATAGTGTTGTTATTTTGTAGTAAGATATTTTATGATATAATTAAGTAAATTGAATATTTGAAGAAGAAAAAGTGAAGCTTAATTAAAAAAAAAAAGTATTTGTCTTAAATGTACTTAAACAAAATTCATCTAAAAACCAAATATTTATTGTTTAGATAGCAAAATATCTATTACATTAGTTAAATAATACTTTGTCATGAGAACAACAATTATAAAACAAATGAAATTAAAATAAAAAATTATTTTAAAGTTATTAGGTTTGATTAGAAAATTTCATATTGAGGTTTTTTTCTAGTTAATGATTTATCATATCAGTGTATTAAAATTAGGATATATTTATATTTAATTTTATACAAAACAATTAAATAAGACCACTAAAAAAATTAATTCAAAACACATTCTAATTAAATTAGTTTAATTCATTAATTAGAGAATGTGGAGAGAGAGAAAGTAGTGTGAGAAATGGGAGAGAGAGAGAAAGAAAGAACAATTTTTACATAAACTATCCTATTTTTATATATGTATAGATTCTAATGAACACTATTATCTAACCACAATTTCAGAAAGAAGGAAAAAAACTAAAAAATAAAAAGAAAGATTAAATGGAAGTATACCCACCAGCAAAATGTAATTCTACAAAATACTGTTGGTGTAGAGTTGCACTACAAAAATACCCAAAATATTCAGGAGGCGCCACCACTTGTGCAAAATGTAGTTTTCTTTGTATTTACTTACACTTGTAATCTTTGAACTTTCGATAAAAATCTTCCATAACCATATGCCTCATTCAATATATATGTGTCATAAACAGAGAAAATCGAACACAAAATTAAAATAATGTTTTGACATGTAAGCCAAAGGACGTCCTGAATTCATTGTACATCGAGACCTCACCCAGTAGTAAATACTTCCTCCGTTTCGGATTCAATTGAACATTTATCAAAAAAATTTATTCCGAATTAGATTGAACATTTCTAAATATAGTAAATCAATTATCAATTAAAATCATACCTCTAATCATCTCAATATTGTCACCATCAGAAAAAAAAAATCAAACCTAAGTTGTTCTTTTTTTTCTGAAAACGTATAGTGCTAGTTGTTCTATTTTTGTGAAAACATGTACTGCTCATCAGAAAATATTCGCGGGCATCCCAACGGCGAGTAGCGCTCCAATGTGGCAAATATTTGATGCACCAAATTGAAAAAGGCTTTGATATTTTGGCCCCAAAATATTATTTTATGTTTTATCTTCTTTTTTTTTATGTTTTAACCTTAAGGCTATTTTTAATTATTACACTATGATAAGGATGTGATCGTCGGAGGAATGTCAACGCTATCCGGGCAAATGATCGAGAAAAAGTGATGCCTTGGGTGCCTACGGCTGGGGATCTAGGGTTTTTTCGGAGATCAAGGTAGGGTTTGTAGCAAATCTTCTGTATTTATAGAGTCGGTGATTTTTCTTTTTGGGTATCTATTTCGCTTTGTCTCAGTGTGAGAGTTTTGACTTATCTCCCAATGAGATGTTGCATTAGTTTTTGTTTGATCCATGGAGCGTATAATGGAGGATTTGTGTCTCTGAAGAGGAGGAGTTAGTTGTTGGTTTGGAGGACATGGGGGACCAGGAGGATCTCTGTGTTGTAGGTAAATTTCTGATTGATCAAACACTCAATGGCCAGTATCTGGAAAGGAGTGAGACATTCAGTTTTATCACGTGTTGGATTTGAAGAGAATTGTGGAAGGCGGGCCATGGACAATTGGTAGACATCCTCTAATTGAGTTCTACACCAACTCAAGGTTGGAGAGGTTCCCTTGCAAGTTCCGTTGAATCGCCTAGCCATGTGGGTTTAGATTCACAAGCTACCAATGGGTACGTTTTCGGAAGATTCTACTTGCAATATTAATTAGGATAGGCCTAATCAACTCATGTTGAATCCGTGTTTTGACTTATGCAATAGTCAGGAGGAGGAGGCTTTAGACGAAAATGCCCTTTTGACCTCAAAAAAAGAAAACGTATTCAAAATGAAGTAGCGACTATACAGGAGAAGGTCATGAATGAGAAAGAGATGTCTCTGGTGGAAGAAGTTACAGAAAATCATTTTTTAACGGCAAGTTCCGGTGGGGGGACTCGCCGGGAGCCATGATCGTCCTAAGTTGGAGTTGTAGGCTTTGGGACTGACCCCTACAATTCCTGCATTGTGTGAATTCATCGTCCCGATGTAATCTTTTTGCTTGAAACATTGTCGTATGGTGTTAGGTTAGAGGCATTACGTGTGAGTCTTGTTTCACTATTGATTGTGTGGACCGGCATTTCAGTTCTTTGGAAATATAATAACAATTTCGGTTTTGTCTTTTCCAATAATCATATTGATTTACGTGTGGTTGATGATGAAGGGGAGTGGAGATTGACGGGATATACAATTAGTCTTGGCAATTATTAGGACAATTAGCGGGGATTAGCGGGTATCCTTGGTTATGTATTGGCGATTACAATGATGTGTTGTCGTTCAGAATTGCAAAACGGGAGTTGGAGCGTAAAATCGATACTCTTCAAGGGAATTTTAGTGGTTGGGGTCATAAAGAATACCGAAAAGCAAAATGTGATTTGGGTCAATTGTTGGTTCAAGAAGATAGCTTTTGGAGGCAGCGAGCGAAAGTTTACTGGCTTAAGGAGGGTGATTTAAATTCAAAATTTTTCTATCAGACTGCCACGATTCGTAAGAAACGTAACAAAATTGTAAAGCTCCAGAATGATGAGGGGCTATGGGTGGAAGGGTAGACAGAGTTATGTACGCTAGTTGGTAACTATTTTGAGGAGTTGTTCTTGGCACCGGTTCATGCCGATCATATTGATCAGTTTTTTGCTCCGGTAGGTACATTAATTTCGGAAGAGTAGAATGCCGATCATATTCGTGATTTCTCAATGGAGGAGTTTAAGGTTGCAGTGGGGCAAATGCATCCGGATAAAGCTCCGGGGCCGGATGATTATAATTCCGTTTTTTTCCAAAAGTGTTGGAATACGTTAGGGGAGGATGTTTTCAACAAAGGGGTTCGTTGGTTGGAGGAAGGGTTGTTTCCAGCTACACTTAATAATACAAATGTGGTCTTGATTTCAAAAATTGATATCCCTCAATCAGTCAAGGATTTAAGGCCAATTTCATTATGCAATGTTGTCTATTAGATTGTCTCTAAGGTACTTAGTAATCGGTTGAAGACAATATTACCTGGTTTGGTGGATAAAGCACAATCTGCTTTTGTGTCGGGACGGGCGATCCAAGACAATGTTGTGGTGGCATTTGAGATGCTTCATGCTATGAAGAATAGAAGGCGAGGGCGCAGGGGAATGTTGCTTTAAAAATTGATATCAGTAAGGCATATGATCGTGTGGATTGGCATTACTTGGATCGTGTTGATTGGCATTACTTGGATCGTGTTCTTCGTAAGTTGGGTTTTTTGGAGAAATGGGTAGTTTGGATGAGTATGTGTGTTCTCTCAGTTTGGGATTAGTAGTTCGTGCTTAGAGGGTCTGGAGGATATGAAGGTTAATGAACTGATTATGGATGGCACTCGACCGTGGAATGTGTCACTGGTGGAGGCTCATTCCGAACTTGATGATGTTATTCGTATTCTCAAAACTCCATTACCACCTAGAGGAGTTTCATATAGACTTATATGGCATCATATAGACTTATTTGTAAGGATCAATATTTTATTTGTAAAGTGTGAGTTCTTACAAATAATAGTAGAGTGAGTTTCATGTGCATTAGGTGCACCGTGCACTTTATAGGTGCACCGTGCACTTTATAGTGTATTTTAGAATCATACAAGTTGTTGTACTGAAATATGCAACTTGTTACTATTGAATCGTGCAACTTGTTTCTCATATTATTATTTTCATATTTTAGTGCAACAAGTTGCATAGTTCTAAAATATACTATAAAGTGTAGAGTATATTTTATACATACAAAAGTTAGCCATAATAGTGTTTTTTTTTTTTATAGACTTAGCCATAATAGTAATATATTGTAAAAATTGTGCACATAATATTTAGTCGTACGTGTAATAGGGAGAAGGAAAGTAGAAAACGAGGGCCGTTCAGAATGAAAAGCACCTAATCAACTTGAAAGCAAGTGTGCAGCAAGAATTGAAATACTAACTAATTTCAACAAGTTTCGATTTTCCAATACATAATCAGAAGCAACTTATCAAAAGTAAACGAGATTGAACAAAATAATTACCCGCGTCTGTTGATCTTGATCGCACAATGGAGAAGGGCTTGAGAGTGATTTCTGGAAAATTGAATAAAAATATTTTCTTTGGGAGGGGTTTTTTCCTTTTATGAATTTCCTAATAAAAAAATTAGAATCGAAAATTGAATAACCCTTCACGCCGCCACAAATTATTTTAAGCTCTTATATTCTTAATTTAATAATAATTCATCTAACTCAGTAATTTACTAAATATTTATTTTTATTTGGTCACAATTTTTTTAATGGAATAGAATATTTATCTTGACATGTGACGAGTAAAATATTATGTCTTTTTTTAGGTAAGAATATATAGTGTTAGGCTAAGTCTTCTGATAAAAATTTGCGTGAATTGTGTTCGCCGTGAACTTGATTTTTTTATATCATTGTTGTGTATAAAAATTATTACTGTTATGTATAAAAATTATTAATATTATGCACAAAAATAATTATTGTGTAAAAATATTTTACATTTTAAAACAATAAAAATTTTTGTGCATAATAGTGATAGTTTTTGCTCATAATAGTGATAGAATTTATGTATAGATATGATTCACAGGAGTGTTACTTAAGTCTTATATGCACTAAATGCATCGTGTACTCCATAATGTATTTTAGAACCATGTAATTTGTTGTACTGAAATATGTAATTTGTTTCTACAAGTTCAACGGGAAATAAATTGCACTGATTCAATATAAACAAGTTGCATATTTTATTACAACAAATTGCATGATTTTAAAATACAATATAGAGTGTACAATGCACCTTGTGCACATGAGACCCATTCATAGTATTTTATACATTTGAAAATTTTCAATTATTTGTTTATCTTCATGAGACATAGATTAATAACTATTAACTAATTAACATCAAGTAATAACATTTTCTTTAATTAATTATAAATTCGGTCATTAATATTTTGAGGAACGATGGTTAAATTTGTGTTGCTATGAGAAAATCGTATTTCTATGTAGATACATAATTACATTTTTATTAGATAGATGAGTGAAAATAATTTATAAAGAATTTGTGTATATGTAGATACCTCGATTTTGTTATATTTTATTAGCGTTATGTAAATTTTAATTTTGTAGATAAAAATATAAAATAATATCTCCAAGATTTAGTCTCTTATTTGAGAGTCAAAATAAATTTCATCAACTCTTAACCATCAAATTGTAGGTCAAATTCTTTTTTTTTTTAAATAAAAAATTTGGGATAAGTCGTTGAGGGCCGAGATGTATTTAATTTACAGTATAAAAGCAATATGTTATTTATTTGTAATAAAAACTAACTGTCATTAGAATTTTTTTTTTAATAACCATCTAAACATCAAACATTGGTTACAAATAAATTCGTTATGAGAAGTGCATAATTTTTTTAGTAATTGGGAATGGATTTGAACAAAAATATCATAACTTGAGTATAGGTTATAAGACAAAATAAATAATCTTAGGTGTTCATACTTTTCATTTATAAATTTCTATTAAAAAAAAAGCTTATTTTACAATTTTCTAAGTTATTAAAAAATCTTCTTTTGTAATATAATCAAATACTTTCTAGAGTTTATAGATGTTTATAAGTTCAGTGAAATATATCCCTCTTAAGTCTCAAGTAAAAACAATTTTGAAAAGAAAACAAAAAAGATCACTAGACAACTGTATAATGAAATTCTCGGTTAAACACATACTAATTCTTGAACATGCACAAAACATCATCGATCTCCTTTCTAATGACTAACAAGTAACAACCTAATTCCACATAATTGTATCACCTTCTACAAAATAACTCAACACCTACTATATCTTCACACACACATATAATAATTCAAAACACTTCCTCAATCTCTATACTTTGCAAACTATGATAAAAAAAAACTTGCTATTTTTGATTAGTTTCCACTAAATGTCTCTGGATTTTGCACTTCACTTGGATGACTAGATTGAGATCGATTCAACATTATCTCGTTCTGGTTTCTGATAGCCTCCATTCGTCTTCTCCATCTCATCACCTCCACGAGCAGTGAACTCACGCTCATCGCCACACCAAATCCCGTGAAAGTAGACAGAAGGATAGATAGAACTGGTTGGATATGGACCTAAGATGATATAAAGCAACTTTATCTTTTAGTAACAAGAATCAAGAATGTCTAAAGACAACCAATTCCATAAACTATGCAAGGCTTTTCTTAGCTCAAGTTAAAACAAGAAAATAATACTTTGAAATCGAAATAATTTCTTACCAAGTTGTAAAAGATATGAGCAAAAAGAACTACGATGGCAAACTGAACTGATGCATACACCCACACAAATTGTCTCTTCACTGAAAATAATCACAGCCCTGTGTTAGAGATTACTCCGAAAGGGAAAGTAACTAAATCACACCGCGTATTTCAAAACATCTTTAACACAAAAGTACAAGAGTTTTATGCATTGTGAGAGGTAAGTTTCATAGAATGAGACTATTAACTCATGGGTTGGGCATATGTAATACAGTTTTACCATCCAACTGGTTCGCAACTGTCACTTTAAAGTAATACAAGTAATACTTTTTAAAGAAACGACTAATAACTTTTAATGAAACCGCTAATACTATTAAAAAAATACACATAAATGCAAACCAATTGCAAGATATAAGTGGTGTATATACGATTTTGCCTTAATTTAACTTATCTGGAGTTAAAGCTATGACGTACCCATAGTTGAAGCGGTCATCGAAGCAAGAAGTCCGAGCACACACGAAAACGGAAGCGAAATAGCAATTGCACTGCTACCCATTTTTCCAACCTGCATATAAACCAATATGATCAAAACAGAATCGTCTAAAATCTCAAACTAAACATACCGAAATCAATCTTACCAAAAGCTGCTCGAGGAAGCAGAAATAGGCCAGCATACTAACAATAACAAGAATCGGTACTTCATGCCAAACCCTGTATCACAAACCACCAAAATACATCATTAACTTATAGCCTTTTGAAATTTCAAGATAAAATTTGTGATAAACCTACTCTTGCCTGTATCCATTGATCTCCATGTGTGTATAGTTATTTATGCTCGAACTTCGATTTATACAGCTCTGGAAATGCAGAAGTGTGACGGGTAGATTCGTAACTTCATGCTTGCAAACTTCACACATCTTGTTCCCTTTAATGGCGAACCATTTCATGGCGCATTCCTGATGAGCCAGAGCAAGTTCGCCTTTGCAGCTGCATTCCATCTTCAGAGTTTCGCCTCCTTCGCATAATTCAATGAAGCAAATCCGACAAACTGCTTCCTCTTCCGGTATATCTTCTCCATCCCCCTCATTCTCTTCTGCTTAGATAGACGAATAGTATTAGTTGTTTTACTAAAAGGTATTAGCTACTTCACTTTACAGTATTAGTTATTTTTATTGAACAGTATTAGTTGTGGTGCATATCTTCCCCATCCCCCCTCATTCTCTTCTATTTGGAAAGAAGAATAGTATTATTAGTTCCACTAAAAGGTATTACTTTCACTGAATAATATCAGTTGCGGTGCACCAAAGTGTTACCCATCTTCTAAATTTAATCAAAGAAATCGAAATTACCATCGTCAGCACATGTAGCATTCGATACTTCATCCTTCGCCTTAGGAGTCGACGGAACAACACGAAAGAACGAATCGTTTTTCCGTATGCTTTTATCCTTGGTGATTGCAGGAACGGAAAGTGACCTCGACATGCGCCTAACTCCTTTATTCTACACAACACAATGCACAAACACATCATGTAACAAAAAATCACCAATCAATCTGATCAAGAATAATCAAGCTAGCTTCTACTTACATCAGGAGGACAAATAGCACTCCCGCCACACGAAGAATATCGATTCAAATCCGAGATAGGCGTCACGGGTAAGGACGTCGTCCTCTTCGTTCGAGGCGTGAAAATCTTGGTCAATGACCATGTCCTCGTCGTAGAAGAGTCGATATTTATGGGACCATTTTCTGTATCTGAGTTAGAATTGCTCTGTTTGAAGATCAACTTAGGGAGGATGTTTCTGATGGATGATCTTCCTCTGGCGGATCCGGGTCGGTAGGGCCCGTTTAGTCTAGACGGGCTGGGAGTAAGCAGAAAGTTGACTCTTTTAGGGGTGGGAGTGGGGGTGGATGGCATATTTATGTGAACAAATTCTTGGCGGGATGCTTCGAGTGTTCTTGTGGGTATTTCCAGCATGAGGTTTGATTTTCTCCACTGTTTGCTGGTTGATGTTCCTTCTGCCATTTCCAGCTGATCAGAGAGATAAGAAACAGAAACTTGATCAAAATCGGGTGTTGAGTCCGTTCGTGGAAGCTCGATTCGGGTAGAATAATGTACGATAAGTAACTATTCTGTAAAACTTGTTCGTAGTATGAAAATAGTGCAAGTGATATGCTTCAATCTGTTTAGTCAAAACTATTAATACTGATTAAGTAATACTGTTTAGTGAAAACCCAAGTAATAATGTTTTAGTGAAACAGGGGATGCTGTTAAAAGAAAAACCAGTTTAATATTATGAACAAGGTTTGCAGGAGAGTTTGTCTAGCAAGATTCGTAGAGACAAAAGATAAAAGATAAAAAAGATGATGAGGTCCCAGAAAAGCAGAGTTTACGAAACTTAAAGGCGAAACATGGATTCTTTGAAATTAGTGAAAGCGAAAGCAGTTAATCAGCAGAATATGATACCTTGTGAATTGGAACAGCAACATGGGATTCAGAGAGAGTAGCTCCATCATCAATGGCGGTGTTGTTGATTTGTGGATTCATCATTTGATCACATGAAAAGGTAGTTTAGTTTGCAGTAGTATGTATGTTTGAGATGGTGTAAAAATCGAGAGAGAAAGATGGAAGAAGGTTTGTAGTAGTATAAAAAGAGTAGCCTAAGTGGGCCCCTGCTAGTGAACGGTGGGTTCTGGTCCTCCAAATTAGTCGATCTTTGGGCCGAATACCAATTTATAAAAAAAAAAAAAAAGTAGAGCTGCTGCTGGTGTCAATTTGAAATCATCCTCCACTCCAAAAGTGCGGGCTGCATTCACTCTACACTAACTGCAGGAACGTGGGTAGGAGCTGCCACTGCCATACCAAATTATCAATCTCTCTCTTTCTCAATCATTTTAATTAGGAAAACAAAGTAACAAACTATTCCTCGGACCAAAGCTAATTACGTGCTAAGCGTGGTATTATGTGTCAAACACTTCTCCTGCCAACGGTTGACTTCCGTCAACTATGTTGTTCTCTTTTTCAATATTTATTTATTAGTATTTGTTTGATATTATTGGTAGGCAAAGTTATCATACTCCCGCGTTATGCCCACCACAGGCTTGCTCGTAAATTAAATATCCAGGATTTTTTTTACAATAATATGAAATAATTGTATTTGGAATGAGAGTGATGCTTGTGTGCAACAATTGCATAAGATGTCATTGGTGCAATTGGATTCAATTTTAATTTAGATAAATCATGAACCCTAAATTTAAACCCTTAACCATGAACATTAAACCCTAAATCATTAATCATTCGGGTCGGGTGAACCATGAACCACTTGTGTCGGGTTCGGGTTGGGTCCAGACCAGGTAAAAAAAAAAACTAAAAAAAAAAAGGAAAAAAAAAATTCTAGACCCATTCGGGTCTGGTGAACAATGAACTAGTCGGCCGAGTTTGGGTCGGGTTGGGTCCCGGTCAGGTAAAAAACTTGAAGAAACAAACTACGCTGAAAAAAAAAATTGGAAAAAAAAGCTATAAAAAAATACTCCCTCCGTCCCTTAGCAACTTGCACACTTTCCTTTTTCGTCTGTACCTTACCAACTTGCACGCCTTAAAATGGCAAAGAATCTCACAATCTCCACCCTACAATCTCCACCCTCACAATCTACACCCTTCATCTCATTTGAAAAGTCAACAAAACACTAAAAAACTATTTTTTTTTCTTAATTTGTGTGCAAAAACAAGTGTGCATGTTGGTGGGGGACGGAAGGAGTATTCAATTGCACCAATTCTAAATTGGTACAAATAGTGCACATGAGAATTTGCCTTGGAATGATAAGATTTAAAATTCATCCCAGTTTGTGTCACGGTGATATTCAAATTCCATAGAGGGACTACGCGGTAAAATATTTCATCGTGAAATATAAATTTAAATGGAAAGAAGTTGAAAATTCGTGAATTATGTGCGGCTCGAATCGAATAAAAATTTGTGCAAAGATAAAACTAGAAAACTCGCTCTCATTCTGTATTACTGTAAAGATAAGTATGTGTTACTGTAAGATAAGTATGTGTTACTACGTGATGATGGAAAAAAATACTATTTTTTATAAATTCAATGGTATAATCTAGTGGTATGGACATTTACTTAAGACAGTTGGTCACATGTCAGAAGGAAAAGCAGATAAAAACAAAGGGGAAAGCAAATAAAAATAGAAGGAGTGTCGTTTTTTATTCATATAGTAATATACATTTTACTTTAAAGTAGCACATTTATGTGTGTATAATAACACAAGTTTCAATATCTTATAGACAAATATATGTAATGAAAAAACAAGTTTGTCTTATTTGTCCTTAAAGTAACACAAACATGTACTTACAGTAACACAAGTTTGCTCTTATAGTAATGCAGATTTCAGAGCGAAATCTGATGTTCTGCCATTGCATGAATTTTGTTGAAAAATATGTTTGACCCGATTCGACTTGTAAGTCCCGAACTGGTTCAGTGGGACAAAAGTCTAGAGGGGAGGGGTGAATATACTTCTGGAACTTTTTGCGTGATCAGCGTGGTGTGCAAGTAATGCTGATATAAGAGTGCAGGTGAATCAGTACTGACTGATATCCAACCTACTGATCGATGTGAAACAGATCAGTTAGGCATCTATCAGTTCAACTGATGTGCGGAAGCTTTTGTTAACCAGTGTGTGAAAAACCTTTCTGATAAGTCGGTAGACAAAGTGTCCAAACTAATCAGATCAGTAGTTTGATGTTAAATTGATCTCTACTTAAGATATGCATGTTTTTTCAAAATCAGTAGAGTGCAAATGTGTAAAGCAGTAAATCACACAAGATTTATAGTGGTTTGGACTAACTTGTCATAAGTCCACTCTTCCCGATCATCAGGGGCACTCACTAACAAACTGACTTAGTTTAATGTGTTAGTCAACACAGTACAAACATATGTTTATAGAGTTCTCACTCACAATCCCAGAAATCAAAACTAGAAATCCTAGTTTGAAATCTTGCTAACAAACTAACCTATCAACTAATTTGGGTAAGATTTGTTTGGTTTCCAACTGGAAATCTATCCTAGTATTTGGGTAGCCTAAAGCTAAAGGATAAATCTCTTGACAAGAAACTAAGGGATGAACACTTAGAAATATTTGCTTGAGTTCTTCAGTGTTCTTGCGGAAATGGCTTGAATGATTAAGCTTGTAGAATTTTCGTGATTTCACTCTGAAGAGTGATCCCTTATTTATAGATCTCAAGATCAAAAAGCCGTTGGAGAACAATTTTAATCTTGATCTATTTTAGGTAGGTTTGCAGAGATGAAGTGATGTTCATCAGAGACGACATGACTAAATGCGTGCTAATTTTTCCTTTCTAGTCGTTGAACCCAGATACTTCAAATCCCGTCTTCGCCAGTTCCGTACATACGTGTCGATCTCTCATTGGTTGACAAGTACACATATTCGGCGCTTGTCAGACTGTATTTCTTCACATTCTGATTGTCTGATCGACTAGTATGACTTAGGTTAACACTTGGAGGCTAACTGACTTGAATTGGTCTGATCAGTACGAACTGATCAGTGTACCTTCTTGAGTCATCAGAACAAGTTGTCTTAGCTCAACTTGTGACTTGGTTGGTGTCTTCTTTATAGCAGGTCATCAGGTCTTGAGTCTTCTGGTTATCAGTCTGGGTCTTCATCTTCAGACTAATCTGGTCTTGAGTGAAACTAATCAACAATTTCTTCTTATCTTCTGATCTTCAAGACTTAGAAGATTCATATTGAGTTCCCCCTCAATATGTGACATATACTATTACATCAGTTGCTCTATACAGTAATTATTAGTTGGTTCCCTATCTGATCCATCAGTCAGCTAACAGGTCTGACTGGTCCTATTACAACTATTTTGGAACTTTCATCAAAACTATAAATTTTCCCAACAGTAACACATACATGTGCTTACAGTAACACAAGTTTGCTCTTATAGTAATACAGATTTCGGAGCGAAATATGATGTTCTGCTAATGCATGAATTTTGTTGAAAAATATGTTTGACCCGATTCGACCTGTACAAGATCCTCGATTTTTTTAATTTGTGTTTATTTGTTTCTCTATCCTACCCGTGGCTCATATTTCACGGATCCTCGTGAAATATTTTATATAAAACTTTGTTAATCCCATATAAAATCTCATATTATATACTTATATAATTCCTTCTATTTAACTATTTAGGTGATTAATGATATCATATTTTACACTATCTAAATTTTAATGAATTTGTAACTATATACTATTAAATTTACATTACAAGAAAATAAAATTTCAATGACAACAATCTTGTAATTAAAGTTTTTTCAATTAAATTTTTTTAATAACAATAAATTATTTTTAATGACGGATCTTGCCTTTTAAATCATTTTCTGTAATTAATAAATTTTAACTGAAAAAGTATTAATGACATAATTATTGTCATTAAAGATCTACTTCTTTTAGTGAACTATTCACGGATAATTCAAAACAAAACCAAGAATAGTTAAATCATATTACAGAGTTTATATTTGTGGAAAACATAATCATTTCATATAATCATTAGCAAGTATTTTCTGATATCTATAATCTATTTATCAATCATATACGTGTCTAATTTTCACAACTATGAAATCTGATATCTATAATCTATTTATCAATCATATATGTGTCTAATTTTCACAACTATGAAAACTTGATTTCATGACCTGCAAGTGTGATGAAAATATCATCTTATCCTAGTAAATAGTTAAAACGCATTTAAACTGAAATATGATAGAGAGTACTCATGTTTATTCGATTGATGTAGAATTGATCTTGATTTTCAAAATTAATATCTCATGTGTTAAATACAATCGTAATATATATACCATGTTTAACATACATATATTCCAGCCAATTTTGAGCTCATTCGAAGACTTAAATATCAAACATGATCACTCAAGCTCACTCAACCATTTAAATTTAAAAAAAGAGTGGGGCCAGAAGTTGATTTGAGGGGTCTTCTTTTGATTAATCACCATTTAAATTATATCTTTAGATAAAACTGTAAAAGCAAGATCAACACAATAATCTTTTTTAAAATATATAGTTGTGGAAAGATGATAATAATCATGTCAATATCAGATCAATATATTGTACTATATAATCTTCATAAGCAATTGCGGCAAATAAAATTGGAATTCTTTAATATCTACTGCATAAAGCAAGTTATTTTTATAAATTCAACTTGTACTTGATAATAGATGATACGATTTCTCTTGCAATATATTGTGGCATGTACACTTGTACAGAAACCAACATTCCATGTTATGTTGAAATTGTGGACAGGACTCGGTGGAATAAGATTATAAAAATCTCTACAAATTATTTTTTTATATAGTGGAGAATCTGGAGATGTTTGTATAATCTTCTCATTTTTTATTTTTTTGACACCTAATGATGCAGCGGGGCGTATAGATTAACGAAAACACATTTCAAGATACGTTGATTCAAAGATTGAATACCCGTAAAATAGGCAAACAAGGAAAACCATTTTCTTAATTCATCATTCAACCGAATAAAACGTTTACAACTGAACTCTATAAATAAGAGCGGAAACTTAATTAAGGATAAATACTAATTTATGAAAATAAATCAAAACAAATCATATCTAATAAATTAAAGATCTCAATTAAAATTAATTCCCTAATAATCTTGATTCTCCAAATCTGCTCATAATTATCTGAGATTGATATCGCGGTCTCGTCTCCATCACCTAAATAATTCGTCTTATTCTTACTCTTTAATATTTAGATAAAAATGTGTACTCATGTATTTACTATTTAGTGCACGGATTCTACTCCTACATTAGTCTAGCTCCGCTTCTTTTTTTATATATAATGAGTAGTTTTTCGGAAAAATTTGTTTATATTATGAAATTTATATTATTATACTTATAAATTAATATAATTATATCTATAAATTGGGATCATAGTATTAAATGATATATACATTGATTTATAAGAGTAGTGATATCAGTATATAAGTGTAATAGTATTAGTTTCATACTATGAACAAATTTCACAGGAAAGTTTTGTGTAAAAATTGAGTGGGTTTCATGTGCACTAAATGCATCTTCCATTTCATAATGCATTTTAAAATCATGCAACTTATTGCATTAAATTATGCTACTTGTTTACATTAAACCGTGCACCTTATTTCCCTTATTAATAATTGCAAATTTTAGTGTAAATAAATTGCATATTTTAGTACAACAAAATGCATAATTCTAAACTACATTATGGTGCACCAAGTGCATATAAGACTTGGCCATAAAAATTATACACATTCAAAATAAATATATCTGTTTAATATTAATTATTACTCTCTAACCAAAATAAAAAAACAAGTAATCCTTCCGTATAGAATTAGCTAACGCTATGTATTTGCACAGGCTATGCATGAATTGTTTACAAGCAATATTTTATAGTTAACAAAATTTCTATTGCCTGAAAAAAGAATTGATCACTCATATACTATCTAATATCATACTTTTCGTAACTCATTTGTATTCAAATAAAATCATCGATAGTTGGCTCGACTAGTTATTAAAATTCCATCCAACTCCACTCTTGAAACATAACAAGTAAACCTGAGCGTGTAAGAATTCAAATTCAGTCAAATCAATTGATTAAAATTGAAACATAACTTGTAAAGTTTGATAAGTACACGAATTAACTTGAGTAATATCGTGTTTTAAACTCAATTTGATTCGTTCACATCATGAACTAGATGCCTTTGAATGAATAATATGTCCATTTATTTTATTTTTTTGTTTTAATAGGTTGGTCCACCAATGTTGAGATGACACTACTACAACGAATGTTTGCTTTATCAAAGAAGTCATCATCAAAAAAGAGATGAGAGACAATATTCTTATAATAAGGATTTTAATTAGATGGACCAGGATTTTCTAATTTATTTATTCAATGAAGGTTCCAACTATGTAAAGTGCATGTATTTTAGCGGTTTGATAACATGTTCTATTTTTCGTATTACATATTTGGTGTTTTATTTTATTTGATTTTTAACATATGGATTCAAAATGTGGTGATTCATTGGATATTTTTTATTAATTCATGTGTAATTTATGCACATTAAGAAATACAAAGTGAAACATGAATTATGAAATGGGTGATCTCATTCTATTTTTTAGCTCGATCGATTTTATTCGTGAAATATCCTATACACATTAGATAAAGCCAAACGGAATGAGATCACCTATTTCATAATTAGTGTTCATTCCATAATATGTATGGATGACACGTTGAATAATAAAAAATATTCAACGAATCATCATACATTGAGTTCATATGTTAAAAATCTTGAAAGGTGTAACACCAATGAAATATAAAAAGTAGAACTGGATAATCTAACCAAAACCAAACCCCACAAAATGATATAAATATGGAAAGATCATAAGATATATACATTAACAATTTATAAAAATGTTAGTTGTTTTCTAGCTAGGGCTGACAATTCAAGTAATTAATCATTGTGGGTTTGATTTCAAGCTAATTCGATTTATCCTCAAAGTATTTCGAAAGCTATGAAAAAGGGCTAATTATACACAAGTTGCACAATATTAATTGTTTTCACTTAACATTATTAATTATATTTTCACTGAACTATACTAAATGCATGTGTTCTATCAGACAATATTAACTGTGCACTCGTTCATATATAACATAAAAACTAATTGACAACTTACATTTTAAGACTTATTAATAAAATTGCACGTCTCACATATTCGTATCAATCTTGCGAACGATCTAATAACCAAGTTGAATTATGTTTGTATAACCAATACGAGTACATGGAAGGCTACTTTGAAATAGTGTGAATTCATTCCAAGCAGCAAAAAGCAAAATTAGGTTAAGGTAAACTCAAATGAAGTTGAAACGGTAGGTATGGTTGATCAAAAACAAGAAAGAATCCGAAACCTTCCAATAATTCACGAAAGTTTGTTCCAAAGTTACCCCCTTTTCCATGATTAATTTGAGGCCTCTTTTTAACCTCTGCACTCACGAGTTAGGCATAAAAGGAGCAAAACTAAAATTGTCACAATCACCTGGACATTCTCTTTTATTTATTTTTTCCTTTATGTGGGAAAAATGCAGTGCTATTTCATCCACTTTCCATGTCATGATTAAAGATGGTTCGATTGAGCTGTGTCATTTCACTTTTTTTTGTGTATGCTAACGCCTAATAATTTAAGGGTAATGATATTTGAGTGATTCATCTCGGGTGAACATTGTTCAGGCGTGTTAAATTATTTTTGTACTCTTAATGAAATAAGTGATACTCCTTCCGTCCCCCATTATTTTACACATTTTCTATTTTGGTCCGTCTCTCACCATTTTGTACACCCAAAAATGGCAAAGAATTTCACAATCTCCACCCTCCATCCCCTTTGAAAAGTCAACAAAATACCAAAAAGTAATTTTTTCTTAAAATGTGTGCACAAGTAGGGGTACAAAATGGTGGGGTGCGGGACGGAGGGAGTATAAAAATTGTCACTTATTTTTTTAAGAGTACAACAGTCATTTCATCATATAAAATGATTGAACTACCTCTATCACTTCAAGATGAGTTTGACCATTTAGTAGCGTCCATAATTTAATATTATATATAGAATGAGATCACATGTTTCATAACTGTTGTTCCACTTTATATTTCATAATATGGATGATTGACATATGGAATAATAAAAATATTCAATGAACAACTATATTTTGGATCCATGGTTAAAAATCCTGCAAAATGAAACAATAATGAAATACAAAAAGTGAAACAGGAAAATTGAACCGTAATATTATTTATACATAATTTGTGATTTAGACAATTTATCGTTACACTGACATTAATTGTCTTTTTAATCTTTTGTGAAAAATTATTCAAGCATATATCACAAGAAAATTGATATTTAGTGACAGGATTCTTGTTATTAACCCGTCATTATAGCTTTTTTAACTAAAAATTTTAATAATAAAAAATTATTTTTAATGAAAGGATTATGTTATTAAAAATAGTTTCATGTCGTTAAAAACTTTTTAGCTAGAGAAACTATAATGACATGATGAAGACAGAAGTCCTACTAGTAAAGATTAATTTTCTTATAATGTATATCTCAGTGGTATGGTTTATGTAGGGAGTAGTATTTTGATAAATAAAAAAAATCATAATAGCTTATTTACTAGAGACGTACTCTTGATAATTAAAGTCTCAAAAACTTTGACATTTTAAATTACTAGTTGAAAATAGTATGTGATAAAATATTATATTTCTGAGTATTTATTTAATTAAAAAATATATTTGTTTAAAATGTTAAAAGATGAAAATTATAGGCTAAAATTGATTGGTGAGAATGTTATTAAATACAATTTGCTATTTTTACTTAATTATTATATTATTTTAAGGAAAACAGTTTATTTTTATTGTGTAGTAAAAATATTGAGACGAAGAGGTTTAATAATGATCTACTTAAAGAGAGATATATGAAGAAGATTAATCTTGCTTTCGACCCGGCATAATTGTATTATTGGGTCATGTAGTCTACTTAAATTATTTAAGATTTGAAGCTTGGTTTTTTTTTTTTTTTTAAATTGATAGTGTAATAAAATGATATAAAAATATTTATTAATTATGCTGCAATATTTCCGACTTCAAATATATTTTTGAGTTTTTGTGACACACTTTAGAGAAAGAGAAAAAAGGAAAATAATAATAGAAGAAGGTTGGTGGGCTGGAAGCCTCCAATTGCAGACCAGCCCATTAAAAGCCCACTAGGCGTCTTTAGACTTTTTTTACCTACTAGTTTAGTACTGTTTCAATTAATTTACTTTAATTATAATTATGGAGTATTTTTTAAATTTTCTTATCAACATTATAGTTGAAATAAAATTATAATTTAAAAGGAAAAGATAATAAAAATGAAGTAATTATTTGACCACATTAATAAATTAACACGTTTTGTTCTATGATAAATGATTATAGAAAATTACAAGCTTGTGAACACTTCTTTATAAATCACATAGGCTACTTTATGTTTACCTTTATTTTGTTATTAAAAAAATCATTTTGAAGACATGTAACGTGCTAAGCCACAACAAAAATTATGCTTTAAAGACCATGATAAAGCCAAATTTGCGTCACTAAAACACATTCATATTTCTATAAAAAAAAAATCTATCAGAATATTTTAACACAATATCAAAAATACAAATAGGCCTGAGCCGGGAAAATTACCAATAGGTACAAAATTTAGGATCAACTTAATAATAGATACAAAATAAATTATATATGCAGTCAAAGTTGCACAAGAAAATACAAATGTACATATGTATCAATCATTTTGTACGTATTAATAAGTTACAATTCTGAAATGTATCAATTTAACATCTTGTGATCCGACCTCAATTCCGTTGATACAGCTTCAAATAGGTCCTTGTTGATTTCCACAATTAACTGTGAGAAACCATTTAAATTTTTTAAAGTTTCCATAAGTTTCTCATTTGTCACTCCATGATGGAACTTTACTAATCTCCTCTGCTTCTTCAAGAATGTTGATTCTGCAACTTGGGTTTGTCCAGACATAAAATCATCATCATATTTCATTTCATTTCATCAACCAGACGTTTCAAGCAAGTACAATCTCCAATATTTCGTCCACCCTGTAAATGGAAATTACTATTCAGAACATGATTGAAACAAACGGAAAAGGAAATACAGGGGACTCCCAATAATCACAAAAGTAGACAAGCACGCATCATACACCAAAATGAGAATTATAATTTCATAAAAACAAAGCCTGCATGCACAAGTATGCAGCTTTCTACTTTGTGGGTTTCATTATTGTCAACTTAGAACAGAAAATCTTGGTATTTTTTTTGCTTTTTGCACGCATTTTCAGGGGATGATTGGTTGATGACTTCGAAATTAAGGAATGGGAATAAAATGAAGTATGGTGTTTGATGATATCTTAAATAGGGAATAATTTGATATTCTAACTACAGAATGAAAGATATAAATCAAATCATCACCATTTTTGGGGGAATGAAAGTGATTCCTAACTAAAATTTCATATATTTAAATTTCTTTTTGTCTTCTAAATTATTTATTTATTGTTATTATTTTATAATATTTTTAGGCATTATTAGTGTACAATAATTATTTATAATATCAATGATTTTCATCAAACTAATCACTTTTTCGTTGCTATATGCAAACCAATCAACTTAATACTAACTAGCATACCCATTGGCCATTACTAATCCTCATTACTATTCCTTTTGACAAACCAAGCACCCCTCAGTTTGGCCAACCTCATTTTAAACCCACTCCTGTTTCAACCAACCGCCCGTAACTCGAATGTGGTGTACTTCTCTTATTAGTCCCAACGTTTTTTAGTTTGCAGATAAAAAATGTTTGACAAGGTTCAAAGAGCAATTTTACCTGCATTTGTCTATGTTCACCTCTGTCAGCCAGGTTGTTATGTAAACCTGTAGAAGCATAAACACAGAGTAAAATTAAGACTAAACTGCCACTTTTCGGCTCAATGTTGATGTTTACACACACAGAGACATGTATATATATAACGTGTGTATATATATTTATATGGCCATTACACACATGTATATACACAATCATGAAGAATATGAGCATATAACATGCCCATTTAAATAACACGTGTAAAATGCTCACAAATATCCTCTCATTAATTACATTTCAAAAGAACAGTATTCATTCAGGCGCTTGCACAATAATGAAGGTCCAAGGTGGCGTGCGTTGCACTTACAAAGAACTTATGTATCGGTAATCCAGCAACATGTGATGATACTACTGAGAAAATTTTTACTGAAAATTTTCACCATACAAGAACGAGAATAGAGTTTAAAGCTTCAGGAAAAAAACTCCTTTGAAAATCTTGTATTCATTTATATCAAGAGTAGGGATCACATCAATGTATTCTATATTCCAAAATAGGATTAATTGCATAAAAATCACGAGCTTTTAACGTTTTCTCAACAAAAACCTTTTTTTTGTCTTGCAATTACTATATCATATGCTATTTTTCGGCAACTTACACTGACGTGTCAGCCGTAAACCCTTTGAAAAAATTGCAAATAAATACATGACCTTTTGTTATAGTTTCAATTTAATCACAACCTTTAATTTTTTTGCAATTTCATACACTGCCACGTAAGCAGGACTCGCCAGGAAATAGTCATGTGATAGGATTGCAACAATTTGAAAGATGGTGTATCGAATTGCAAATTTTAAAAACATATGTTGCAGTTGGAAAAACGTGAAAAGGTCATGATTCATTTTGCAATTAACCCTTCAAAATAACAATACATTCTCTAATTACCAACATATCAATAACCACACAAGAAGTTATTTGTTGTGGATCTTCACATTCTTAATTAGAAAAGTACCTCCAAAACTTTGCTATCTTGCTGTTGTTTAGATTGGACAGTTGAAGTACTAGATTTGCAATTTCTAAGGCGTGGCAGTAACGGTGCCTGAGTTTCTTGAGAATAGAAGTTGAATACTCTCAGATCATTGAATTTTCCTTCATATAACTCATCAGACCAGTGCAATCCCATGACTTCAGCAAATTTTTCATCACATATGGAGAGCAATTCCATCACAAGCAACCGCTGTAGCAAGGTATAAAGAAAACAAGGTAAGATACCAGAAGAAGTTCAGTAATAATCCTTTAAAGCAGTCAACCAGAGTTCAGTTCACCTTCAAATTCAATTCTGATATGAACATTTGAACAATCTCCCAAGCTAGTTCTTCTGGAATCATTTAAGATAACTTTGATTATATTATTGACATCAGAAGAACAATAATAAGGTTTCTCAAATAGTTCAAAATTTGAAGATAAAAAATTGAATTCAAGACATAACTTGGCAAAACAACATAAAAGTGGATATAGAAATAAGTAAAAACAAAGGATAAAAAGAACTATGAGCTAAACATAACAGTTCTGTCATACCTCAAACACAAATAACATATTGATATATGGTCCAATCAACTAGATAAGTTTTTCAGATTACTTTTTTTGAAGACAACTTTCAACCACCATTTAGTCGATAAGTAAAAGATGTCAGTTCAGATTAGAATGTTGAGTATGATCATTTTTATCACCAACCTTAACATGGTAATACCTTTGTTCTGTTTTTTACTTATAATAGACTTTTTAACACAAAATGGAAAACGAGAAATAATATACTTCAACGAAAACTGCCGAAAATTCGCGGGTAACATGTACTACATCCGTCCCTTGTTAAGTTTCCCATTTGATTTTTGCACATGGATTAAGGAATATTATTATATGTGTAGTGACTAGTGAGTGGTTGAGATGTGATAGGTGAGAGATAAAAGTTAAAGGTGGTGGAGACATTTACTTTTCATAAAAGGAAAATAGGAAGCTTTAGTTGGACTGCCATTTTTGGCAAAATGAGAAGCTTAACAAGGGACGGAGGTAGTATTAATTAAGGAGATAACATAATCTAAATATGATCCTCTTTCTCATGATCCCTTGGGATGGTTGCTTTTATCTTCCTAAAAAATTTAAATTTTAATTGACCCAGTATTGGAAACAATAAAACGGAAGTGATTAGAACATTTATGGGCAGGCTGAAACTATTAATGATTATGGAAGTTACTAGAGTACACTTACCAAAAGAAGAAACTGAACGGAATGTAAATACAGGAATTCCACCACAATCGCTACTATCACTGTCCACTTCTGAGAGAAAACTGAGCCATTGGACTGTTGCTTGTCCCTTTAGAATAGCATCTCATAGATTTACAAGTATTAACCATACGTGTCACAATTTCTACCTGTAAATATGTTTCAAAAATACATATATAAAAGCCGACAATACACTACCAATAAATCAACAACAAGAGGTAAGTGAAAAAAATTACTCATGCAATTCAAATTAAGGTTTATGGGAAAAATAAAGAGTAGCATATGCAATCATGTAATATGGCAGTGAATAATGATAAGTTCCTAGTTTCTTGGATCATTTTGGACGTGCTGTTGTGTATGTAGAAATAAACATAAGATGTATACACTTTTCCTTTGAAACTCAAATCCTTACGATTAAAGGCCTAGTTGAACATTGGTATATTAGATTTGTAATGAAATTAGGAAGTACGTACATGATCTGGCAGGTTGAAGGATGCAGATTAAAATCAGTGAAACAAAATGTTCTATTCCACTCACTTATATTATGGAAATATTCCTCAGAAAGGGTTATCAATCACCAGTGATGAAACTCATTTCGGTTTGATATTAAAATTACCTGAAGTCAGACGAAATAAGTAGCAAATGTGTGATAGGGTCTATATATTTATCCAATAGCATTTCAAAACAGAGCAGGCTTATGTTAGATGATACTCAATCAGCAGAAAATATGATGCTTACCATCACTTTGTAAGATGACAATAGTTTATCTCTATGAAGCTCCTGTGAAAAGAAAACATGTCGTATTTAGAAACATAAACTTTGCAAGAAAAGACAGAGAGCACTTGCAATATATGGTTACAGATAAGACAAACCTCCCTACTAATCAAGGAAAAAGAAAAGGCAAGAGCTGGATGAAACCTGCTGCTTGAACAATTTGGCAGAAGCTTTCTTTCGAATATTAGGCATGTCACTCAACACACCAAAATCCATTCCGTCCATATACCTGTACACATTTAAAATTGGACTATAGAATCAATCAACGAAAGAGGAACTCATGGCATTTAATAAACAACAAAAATTAGTGATGAAGTGTGAGCTGAGTGATCAGGCAACTATCAAATTGTCTAAACGAGAGTTACAGGGCCACAAAATAAAAGCTCTTTCCTTCTCACCCTTCGGTCCTACCTAGGATTTTCTCCAGTTTTATGGCAAAACAATTATGCTACAACCTATGATCCCAAATCATAAGAAATTGAGAACAAATAGAAGCAAGGCATGCTTGAGGTTCAAAATACAGCTTAAATATTTATATACACATATCCATTCACATGCGTACTTTATACTTCACATGATTCAACATCTAATTCTTCCTAATTTGTAAATCATATGTGCAATCTCGTGAAGGTGTGTGAATTAATCGACATAATTTCACCAAATTACTGTATATGTGGTTTACTTCTGGGAGAGGTAGGAGTTGACTATGGTGGTGGCATGAGAGCGGCCTTCAGAGGCGGCAGAGCGCCAGTCATGGCGCAGCGAATTGAGCTTTGACCATTGGTTCCTCAGGTTCCGTTGAGCAGGTGGTCTCCACAGTCGCACAGCCGAAGATGGCGGAAACGCAGAGTTTTGGCTTTGTGAACGTGATTCGTGTGTAGGTGTCTGAGGATCCATTCTTTCAGTTTTGTGATGCCCAATTGTCGCCCTAAATTATTACATAAGATTAAATCAACGACATTAACTTAATAAATATCAACGTTATGCTCACACTTTTACACAAATACTTCAAAAGGACAAAAATATTTTTCAAGACAAGATTGTAACTTTCCCATCAGATCCGTGAATACAGAAGGCCATACAAACTTCATTATTTCATACAATTGGTGTTACTCGGTAATTCATCATCCAAAATAGCCAACAAGTTAACTTCCTGCGGAGTTAGATAATCTCTGATAATATACACAGTCAATTTAACTGAGATGAAAGTTTTTATTGAATTGCACTAGATAAAAGCGGGTAGCAAGAACATGCTACCATAGCTGGAGAATGATATCGTATAATGTCAAACTCATGGGGACAATGTGAAAAATGGTAACTACATGAAAGCTCACACCTTTATTTATTTAAAGATTAAAGGTCGGGCATGGTAACAAGTAAACTACATTCTTAGACCTTAGAGGAAAGCATTTCATTTTAATACGCTCTATACCATAAACTATTGCGAGTAGGCACCAAAATGAAAACATGATTTGGAAGATAATTACAGGAACCAAAATGATTCCAACAGAATTAGATAACCCTCAGAAGAAACCTCTTAAAGTAAAGAAAAGAGAAAGAATATATCAACAACATATAGCAAGTTTTCCAAATAGAATTTCAATTACATCAGAAACCCCTATCTCACTCTATATCATTGTAAATTTCCAGAACCATTTAATACCAAAATTCTATATCATTCTACAAGCAGAAAGAAGGGGAAGGATGAACGCAAAAGCTTGCTAATAAACCACAAGTACAACATTTACACACCCATGGAGCAGATAGTTGATACAGAAACACAATTGGGTTAAAGAAAGTACCTTTTGGCAAAGGCAGAAGAATTCAAGCGGTCCCAGATGAGCCTTATGCGATCAGCACACTCTGGGTGATATAGTGCTCAAATTTGAAATTTGAAGCACGCCCACCCTTGAACTCCTTTCTTCCTTGTCTTTTCAGAGTTATGCTGCTACTGATATAGTGCTCAAATTTGAAACACCGAGAATTTTCTTTTCTTTTTGGGATTTTTGTTTAAACTTTAAAGGCCTAAACATAAACTCTTCCCCCTTTTCTAGGGTTTCGGTAGTACCATGGAGTGGGTCTTTGGTGCACGGGGTTTAGTGTGCAGTCAATAATATATGCTTCGAGTTAAATGTACATTTTATAATATATTTTAAAAAAATATAATAAATTATATATTTTAATATAATAAATTGTACTCTCTCCGTCTTAAATATATAAGTTTGTTTGATTTTTTACACAAATTAAAAAATTGTATTTGAAAAGTAAATTAAACAAGCAAAATTTTTATTATATTCTTAATTAATGATTGTTATAATTTGATTAATTTCCAACATAATTAATGAATAAGACTATATTAGTAAATTAATTTAAAAAAGTTACTTTATGTAGAAATTAGTCTATATATTTGGGACATCCATAAAAAGTAAACAAGTCTATATATTTGAGACGGAAAGAATATTTTTAAAATACATTATAAAAAACACGATGCATCTGGTGTACACAAAATTAAAGCCCCTTATTTCATGACGGTGTAAGTTTGGGGCCCCTCTCTTTCTTTTATACCTAGTTTTTAATTTTTAATTCTAACACAATGTTTAAAAAATTTATTGTTCTTAATATTTCAAAGTAGGAAAATTGTCGATGTAAGACTTGAAAGATAATAAAAATATCAATTTAGGACTTAAAAGATTTTTGGTATTAATTTAGAACTTGAAAAAATAGAAAACTATCAATTAATTACCTGGAAGATAAATAAGAAATGAAAATAATAATAAAATATAATAATGTGTACAAATAAATAAAGATATAAATTATAAGATGTCAAACATGGTCTTAATATTTTTGAATCCTAATTTGATACTCCCTTTATCCTGATTTTGTTTGCACATTTGTAAATGACACGAGTTTTAATAAAAGTGTTATTTATTAAATGGGCTAAAGTTATTGAGTCGAGATGGGGACTTTCTTGGGGGCGGGGCTTGAGTGGAGGGAGTTCGGAATTGTTTATAGTTTCGAGGGGATTTTTTGAAATCATATAGAGATGATTTAGAAGGATTTGATATAAAGTAAAAAGAGTATTTGTATTTTGTATATGTTTGGGAATGTGGATTTTGTAAGATTCGATAAAGTAGGATTTTGAAAAAGTAGATGATAGAAATAATATTATATTATAAAAAGTAATATAAAAATAATTGTGTATATATATACAGTAGTGATACAGAACCCACTATCAGATTTTTTATGGAACTAGATTAATGAGGTGTCATGTCAACTCATCATCCACATAATTTTTTTTTTTTTTTTTTATCGGGCAAAGTTAGATATTACTAGTTGTTAGTAGTTAGCACGTTAAGCACCAAAATACTCCACGAAATCACCAATCCACTTTATAACTCCTATAACTCCAATTCGTTCCCAGGGAGGGAATCAAATCTGGGTCTCCCACTCAAGTGAGGAGCTCAGTGGTCAGGTGGGTCAGGTGGGCTAAGTCACCTGGTTCATCATCCACATAATTAATTATACTTAAATAAATTATAGAATGTTTTATAACATACTATAACCTAAACCATGAACCCTAAACCCTAAATCATGAACCATTAGGATCGGGTGAACCATTAACCACTCGGGCCGGGTTCGGGTCTGGCCAGGTTGGTTCCGGGCCGGGTAAAAAAAAGAAAAAAATTGAACTGAACTGAAAAAAAAAAAAAAAACTAATTTTTTTTTTACCAGGTTCGAACCCAACCCGGCCAGACCCGAACCTGGCCCGAAATGGTTCATGATTTAGGATTTAGGATATAGTATATTATAAAACATTCTATAATTTATTTAAGTAGAATTAATTATGTGAATGATTAGTTGTCACTCCTTTCTATATGTATATGTGAGTGTGTCGTTTGGTTACTTTGGAAAGCAAGAAACTCAATTATCTTCCAGAACGAAAACCCTCAAATTGATGCGATGTTGCAAGAATTGAAATCCAGAATCTAGGGCTGGATGCTTTTGAAGGAGAATAAAAGTAATTAGAGAAACTACTCCGACTAGGCGATTTGTCCGAATACTAGAGGTTAATGTATTACTTGTTTTCTTTGATATTAGACGCCGGACGTAAAACAGGTTTCCCAGTACTGCTTGAGGAACTTTTATTTGGTATTGATTAGTGAGTATTTCTTATGCCCAATATTAAAGAATTTATTTTTTGATTAAAAAAAAATTATTTGGTATAAAGTTAATTTAGTGGAGGGGTATGTGTATCCTTTCTACTTGATGACTTAACAACTAATCTGTAATCATTAGTTACAAAATTTTCGAAAAAGAACCATTTTTTAGAGTTTGAGGAAGAGGGGTGTTTATGTCCATCAGTGGTATGGAGATTGAAGGCATGTTTTCAAGTTCTGCTCATTGGGATATAAGTGCTTTTTTTTCTTTTTTAAGTTAGTGTAATCCAACTTTTTAGTAAAAACAAACTCATTTGGGATATAAAGCAAAGATGGTATCTCACTATGTTTTTAAAAACCGGTCCGACCGGCGGTCGGACCGGTCATTTTTTATAGAACCGCTTTTTAAGTTAAATCCAAAAAAAAAAAAAAAAAAATCGACGGACCCGGCCGCGTCCGTTAAGGGCTTGGCGACCTTCGGCGGAAAAACGGAAGACGAGGCGTCAAATTTTTTTGGTAGAAACACATATCTGCCACCATTGAGTCAAGTTAAATTAATTATACCAATCTTAGAACTTGGTTTTGGTGCCGGCCCTTGAGGTGGTGAAGTCCGGGGTCGTGGAGTCGAGGTTGTCGATGGTGGCGTCAAGCTTCGGTGGTGGTGGTGTGTGCATTTTTTTTGGGAGAGAGAGGCCATTTTTTTGGGGAGTTTGATGTGTGTCGAATGGAAGAGAGGGGAGGAGTTTATAGAGTTTTTATCATTGATTTTGCATTTCTTTAAAATTTTTTTTTTGACCTAGTAGTATTCACTTATGATTTTTTAAAAATTATTATTATATATATAATATTTATTATGACGTCATCTGGGAAAAACAATTAATTTCCAATCCGAACTTCAAGTTCGGTTTTTTAAAACATAGGTATCTCACCATGATTATTTTGAGTTTATCGTGTAATTTTGAGGTATTATTGTAATTCTCTTCAGGGTTGTGGATGAAATCTATGCTAAAATATCAGTTGAGTGTTTATTTGACGATCTTATTATTTTTGTCATTAATCTTTTTTTTTTTTTTTTGAAAGGGTTTTTGTCATTAATCATTATCATCTCTTTAAACATACAGAACAACACAAGAAAAAACCTTTTTTATTTCCCCCGGATTTTGGATCCCAAGAATTCAAGACGATCGCTTCCCCTTCGTTGCCCCCCCCATAACGATGAGTTTGTCTGCCCAATGCATCCCATGAGATGCTTCCCTTATTCACCATGTTTGTTGAATACTCAACAGCATAAAGTTCATTCCCAACAACTGCAACAAGAGGCCCGATTGACATACCCTCGATTTTCCTCCACTTTCTCGTCTTAAGATCAAACTCCTCCCCACAAGTTAATGAATCGTTAACACTAATCATCCCACCAATCACATAAAACTTACCATCATAACAAAAAGAAAGCAACAGATTTCGATCAAACCGCGATTCAGGAGGCAATCGATTCAATTTTTTCAGATAAACCGATTTCAATCCAGCCGCTAAGATGAGACGCTCGAAGAATATTCTTCAGTTGGCTTCAAATATAATACATCAAGCATCGCCGCCATGACTCCATTTTTAATTCAAAAAAGAAGCTTAATTGCAAATATATTTTAAAAAATTATAATTTATTGCACTAAAATTTACTACTTGTTACACTAGGAAACCAAAAAGTGATTAAGCGGGAGAAAATGATTTTTTATTTTAGTTTTTTGTTGATGGAACTATTGAAAATTTCAAAATAAATATTGTATTTTGGCCAAACTTCAAAAAACATTCGCCACACAGTCAAAATATTGAAAAGTTCCAAATAAAAAAGTGACGATAGATATTGCACACCACCTTCCTATACTGCAACAGATCTATTTCCCAAACATCTCTCACAAATGCTAATCTATTTTTTTATGAACTACAATGTATATAAATTTATATACTTGGTCTGATATATGATTACAAAATTGATTAGTTAAACAAAAAAAAACTAATTTTAAAAAATCAGGATACACATGTGTGAGTTGTTCTTGTTTCCAAAACTTCAAATTTATATTATATCCAAAAATGCTTTAAATTTTTCGTATTTTATGAGAGTAGCAAACACAATTACATCTATTAATGTAAAAAGTTTAGTCCATTCAAATAATATCTGCTCCAAGTTAAGAATTTGCAAAGCATGAAAAATTTTCGGTTTGTTTAATTAAACGATCATATTTTATTGTGTTTAATTGAGCACTTGAAATTTTATTTTTTTTCACATCAAGGGCAAAAAAATAAGTTCAGGAGCTCGATAAAACAATATAAAAATATAACATATTGCCACCCAATGTGAAATAAAAGTTTAGGATCTCAATATATAATGTAATAACATAAACATGAGAATAAACACATCAACACACAAATCAAGTGGTTCTATAGTTCACCAAAACCATCAATATGAAGAAAGAGAACTCAACGAAGAACAACGCTGTAATAAAATCCAAGAAAACTCACCATATGCTGCAAAAGAAACCGAAAAGTCGCGATTACAAAAGCCTCTAATGTAAATTCTATCAAGCAGAGAACTCAACTAGTCCTTTGCTACCTATATGCCAAGCCTAACAAGCTCAGTAAGTTTAAGCTCAATAAGTTTATTAACTAAGATAGTAACTCCTGATAACCAACTGCTATAAAAGAAGAAGCCTGAAAAAGTAATTGTTTAACTGAGTGTCTTTTCAAATTCAACCAGATGCACCTTTCTGCAGTTTGCTGCGTTTGCACCAGCACATGTATGGAGGAATCGGGCCTTCTTCATTGATGAACCAAGGATGATGTGCAACATTCTCTAGAGTCATTCTTTTTCCTGGATCTGCATAATATAAATTGTTTGGTGGACCAAAATGAGAACCATGAAAAAATAGTGAAACGTATTGCCAATTTTTTGTTTCAGGAGACTCCACTTTCCCGAATTGAATTTTGTCCGATTAACTTACAAAATTCAACTTTTAAGTCCTCTGACTAGCTACATAGCGTTAGTAATAGATTCTGAAAATTTACATGACAAATTTAACATTAAAAAAAAAATTGAAAAAAATGCCATGTTTGCTCAAAATCGGTTGTTCACCCGCTGTAGGTGGTTAAGAAACTAAAAAGGACTAAAAAGTTGAATTTTGAAAGTTAAATAGTACAATATTCAATTTGGGCAAGTGGAGAATTCTGAAACCAAAAATTGGCAAACTTAACGGACTAAAAAACACCTTTTCCCAAAACATTATTAAATAGAGACTGACAGACCTTTGCAGAGAAGGCCCTCAAGTAAGTTCTTCAAGAGAGGGTTCATCTCATCTGGGAGCATCAACGGGTTATTTATGATCTGAGGGAGTAAAACAAGCTCGTAATTTTAGACAGCATGAAACGTTTAAGCAATATCTACACCAGACAATTACGTACATATAAACTGAGATTTAATTTTTCAAGAAAATGAATATGTTATCTGTCCATACCTTATCGTAGGTATCCTGAAGTGTTTCCCCTAGAAACGGGTATTTTCCCAGGACCATATAGTACAAAGTAACGCCAACTGCCCATGTGTCTGAAGCCTTTCCATGATAGGTTAAACCTACAAGTAAAATGGGTTTATACTACAGAAATAATAAAAGATAATTGTAATTTAGATGATACTGATTTTTAATACACCATCATGATAAGAGAAAGCATACCCAAGCAGCACTCAGGGGCAGTAAATACGGGTGTACCAGGAGAACGTCGAAGCTCATCATTATCATCCTACAATAAAAGGGTACTAATTCTTGTCAGCAAATAGAGTAATATATTATGCTTTAACATAACTTCAAGTAAACTTTCAGTTATCACAATCTCATAAAAGTGTCCAATTATACAAACAAAGTAAATTTATTATTTATATAAATTATTTTAAGAAAAATATTAATTTGGTTGGAAGACAAATAAAAAATGTCAAAAACATGAAAACATCATCTAATAGAGTAATAACCTCATTCAAGGGTTATAAAAATCTCATAAGTTTATTATGAAGCAACATATAAAAATCTAATTTCTTTTTTTTTTCTTTTCTTTTTTTCCTTGCAAGAAGTTTTATGGCATCAAATGATATCAAACATTTAAAACAAAAAGAATAGCGGGAGCATTTCAATCCTATCATCATGGTTTGAATAAATTAAAATCGCTAGCCAAATAATAGAGGATATATTAAAAAACAAATTTAGGATTTCTATCAAATAGTTACCTCAATTAATTGAGCAATTATATGTGTATTATTTTTAACTAACACACACACATATATATATATGTGTGTGTGTATATACATGTGTGTCTGTGTGTAATAAAAGAAAAAATTTAGGGAAGCTAGCCCCTTAAATCCTCCGCCACTGGCAGAGAGCAGTCAAACTTATTCCTTTATGTTGCACTTGAATTGAGGGAATTGAAACTCAAGAATTGAATAAAAAATCCTCCTAGATTACTCAAAAACTAGATTAAAATGAGAGTGATGGATTTCGAATTCATATCAATTCAAACAACCACTAATGGATTTCCACTATGGATTTCATGTTGGGTTTGGAGCCTGATTGACTGCATTGAATAGGAGATTTAGTTTTCTTCTAGGAATTGCTTGAGGACCAAGTTGTTGCCTTCTAGAGACTTATGCTTGAAGACCAAGTTATTGCCTTCTAGGGAGTTTTTACTTGGGGGCTAAGTTGTTGCCTTATTAGTAATCCTAGTTTTTTAGTATAAATAACCCTCTAACTCGCCCATTGTATCTTGCACTATCTTGTATGATCATCAAAAGAAAATAGTAGATCTCCTAGCTTGGTAGTGCCCCCAAGATGTAGTCAATCTGACGAATTGAGTCAACAAATATGTGCTCTTTATATTCTTTGTTCGCATTAAATTCTTCATAATTGCAATTAAATTCCTAACATTTCAACATCATTTTTAAATCCTTCGGATTTCATCCCACTGGATCATCATTGAAATTCAACTAGAAATATCTACCAAGGCTCTCCCTGTTCAGAGAAATGTATGGATATAATGATGAAATTAGAGAGAGATATTTAGGAAAAAGTCTTGCCTCAAAAACATGGCTGACACTGAAATCGCCTATCTTCACCATGCCAGAACCAGTGACTAATAAATTATCTGGTTTAATATCTCCATGTACTATATTCTGTTAATGGCAGGAAATAAGTTAAGTATAAATGCACGAACAAGCAAGAAAGGTAGGTACAAACAAACTGAAAGGAATTTAATTAAATAAGAAAAAATTAATGAAATAAAAAAAGAACACATCAAGTTAAACTGATCGATCCTAGAAGCTTTATTTCTAGCCCCCAGTTATTATGACGCATCTACCATTTACAAAATGCATTTCTAATCTTCATTTAGGTGCCAAAAGACTGAAGGTTCTATACTACACAAAAATGTTACTAAATTTTGTAGCGAAGAAATCAGATTTCAGGTAAAATTATCGCAAGAAGCATTATTCATACATGAGCATGAAGATACATCAAACCAGAAACAACATCACGCAAGTATTTACGTGCAGTTGCTTCTCCAAGACCACCAGCTTCCTCACTGACCCATTTGCCTTCCACATACTCAAGAACTGCACGAAAGCAGAATAATGGTCAAATTAAGAGCAAATATCAGCTAAGGGTGGAGAGGGAAAAAGAAGAGAAAAACATAGAATACCCATATACAAGTGATCTGCAGTTGGGTCATCCATAACCTCGACGAGATTGACTATATTAGGATGACTCAAAACTTTCATGATTGAAATCTGAAAACATAGGCACACAAAATCATTTAAACAAGAAAAAATATAATAAAAAAATGAAGAAGAAAGCAGGATGGAAATATACTGTGACCACAAAAAAAAAGTGAAAAAAGAGCTTAGCTTTTATAGCACCTAGTAATTTTTCATTATTGAGAATAATAATTATTGAGGATGGAAACGTACACATGCAGGCATGCATACACGTTTATGGGTGTGTGCATGAGTGTCTGTAGTTTGGGCATATGAATATAGTCATACAAACACACACACATATACTCAAACTTACACACACAATATATATATATATATATATATAGAGAGAGAGAGAGAGAGCATAACATCTGAGGAGAAATGCAGAACCAAGCACTATCCAAGACTCTTGCTTGGAGCCCCAAACTATAGTAAATTATAATAAGAAAGTATTGAATACCTCACGACGAACATCAGTCATTGCAGTTTCTGAAGGCGCAACTCTTAGCTTTAACAAATGAGACTTGTGAAAGGCCTGTGTCCAATAGAGAATAGCTGCTTATTATGGTAGCCACCTTAATTAAAAAGCTTTCATTATATCATATGTTTTCAATTATGTGATTAGAATAATGATATTATGGGAACTTTGGGAAAATAATTTAATTATTGAATAAAACACAAAAAATACTTGAAGCATGAGATAAAACATAACCTTAAGTGCATAATGAATTCCATCCAAACGGCTTCTATAGAGAACCTACACATTAAAACTCAGATGTTAAATACAATACAGAAAATCCAGAAGGCATAATACTTGTAGGATCATGCTCACCACTTTTCCATAGCTACCAGCACCAATCTTCTGCTCACGCGCATATTCATTAATGGTCTTGTTTCCATTTTCATCCTGTGGTATACCAGGTAAGTCAAAGCCTTCAATACCAATGGATAATAATAAATGCCAAACATTATATGAGATCTCTTTCATTACAATAAGAACACATGGAAAATCTTTTTTTTACCAATATAAAATACGTCTGCTCATGGCACACTGGGAATATTTCTACCCTAGCAATTCGCTAACCGTCAGGATTCTATTTTATTATGATAAATGTTTGCAATATTCATTAAAATTGTCTCAATATTGGAGATTAAGAATGTCACCAGTTAATACAGCCAGTTCAAAACCACTGAAACTAAATTCCAATTGCCAAAGCACTTCATGCATTAAAGAAGACCTCTTTCATTAGAATAAAAAATCATATTTCTAACCTCTCTTGCTACCAATATAAAAATATGCCTAAAGTTTTAGTATCCCCAGGGCACAACGAGAGTATTTCTACGCTAGCAATATGCTAAAAAACAGGAATGCTAATCCATTGCAGTAGACGTTTGCAATATCCATTAATATGATCAAAACATTGAGCTTAAGAATTTGGGTTTTGGAAACCGGATTTGGGATTTCGAAATCTAAATCCGGTTCTACAATGGGTTTATTAGAATCCGTATAAATAACTATGAATCCTATAAATACCATTTTCCATTGACTCATTAATGCAAATAAGATTTTTTTCTATTCCCACTCTTGTTTAGTTTTACATTTTTCACACGTTTATACTCACTTTTGCAACTTTCAATAAAACGCACTAATTGTAACACAATCTTTCAATCATTACAATTAAAATTAACAGTAATACAGTAATACAACATTACATGCTCCAACAGACCGATTTGATATAAAATTAAACCCTAGTCTATTTAAATCCCAGAACTAACACACACCATTACTATTTATCAAGTTATTGAAACCCATATTTCAAAATCCACCAAATCCCAAATCAAACATACCTATATTATTGAGCATAATAAACATCATTTTTAAAATTTTGCAACATGGCACCACTATATAAATACATTGGAAGATTATCAAACAATAACGATTAAAACATTCCAATGATCATGTACTTTATGTTCAATGTTAAATTATTATATCCCCTTTTTCCATTTCGTGCACCTTATTATTCCTATTCTTTTCGTTTTTGCAAGGGTGCGGGCATCACTGATGCACATTTCTTGATACAATACTTACTAAATATAGGAAATTACCTCAGAGCGAAGGATTCCGCGGGTTTCCTTAACAGGGAACTCCCTGCATATAAACCCATGCTGCATCCGGTACATGAGAATCTCCTGAGATCGTCTTGGGCTTTGGTTGTCAAAATCATCCCTACCCCCAATACCAGTAATACCGTTATGATGAAATTTACCATCTTGGTGATCTTCCAAATCATCATTCAATAAGAACTCACGAGAAGTGTTATTTCCTCTTGCAGTTCTAGGTCTAATTACCTTTTTGGGAGTTCTCACAAATGAGAAACCAAAACAACCACAGCAGCCCACTTCTGACACTTTCCTTTCAACAAACATTGTTATACCAAGACTCTAACCAATAACTTACGACACACAAGATATACTACACTTGATGGCGAAACCTGAAAAAACGAAAAACATCAAACCCCTATATGAAGACAATCTATTCATTCAAACACCTATTTAAGAATTTGTAAACACATATCAGCATGTGATTGCAAACCCTGGAGATGGATAGATCTTAAGTTCAAAATCAGAAATCATTTCGCATAAAATTAAACACTAATAAGTAAAATTAATGATAACCTTCTCACCTTGTCTAAAAGATTTCGTGAAAATGGGCTGCAGACGCCCGATCCAACGTTATTCCAGAGGATGCCACTCGGCAAAATGAAACAAGCAATTGATGAAACTGATACAAACGCGATTCAAGGCCGACATAGCTAAGCCTTCAGCTTACTTATGGCTATAATTTCCGAAATAGAAGAGATCAGTGCGGGAGAAGCCCTCAATTTCTCGCCACAGTAGCGAACCAACACCTTTGACCTTTCACCCACAAGCTAACAACGCATAAAACAAATAATGATGTCGATGAGTACTAGATATTAAGAAGTAAAATTAACGATAAAACAATTCAAACAAATATGAAGATTAGGTTTCTGACGCAAGCAGAATCGTTAAAATAGTGCGCTAATTTCAGAAATGACAAAAGAAGCTGCACCAGCACATTTAGAAATTGACAGCATCAAACAAGAAAGCAAGAAGAGATGAAAATGAAATCTCAACCTAAATCAGTAAATTGAAGCAGCCATTAAGCTGAAAGGTAAAAAAAAAAAGTTGCGTCTGTCATCACCTTTTGACGATGCTCAACAACACTCACGAACAATTAGCCCAGCCACAGAGACCAAACGATGATCTGGTTCTCATTTACCAATTCAAAAATCGAAGAAATAAATAAATAAATTACCGTTAGAGCAAAAAGGTTGATTTTCATTGGTTACCTATTTTTTTGTGTATGAGATAGAGACGTGATTAGGAGGATTGGACCTAAATCACCTAATTATTACGCTTTGGTTGTAATCTCTTTAAATTAATGACCGCTCATACGAGATGGGGTATAAACTATAACAAATCAACAACCACCTCTCAGATGGGGTACAACCTAAAATAAATCAACATCCACTTCTCTCAACGTGTTAAAACGTCAATGTCAAATTATTCTTCAACTTATATTGAGACAATCTTACGCAAGCGTGTCTCAATTTAAATTTACGTAATATATTTACGATGTATATTACTCCTAACTAAGATTCATGTGTCTTAAGCATTGTTTGTTTCTAGTGTTGAAGTTGTTGGGGTTATACGTGAGTATGATTTTACTTTGTATAACAGACTGAATTTATCACTTATTTGCTAAGAATAAATCTTATTATCAATGTTGCTTTAAATATGAATGAATATTATTTATTTATTGCAAACCTTTCAATATTAATACATATTGCATTGTAGTTAATGTGGTAATACATGATCACAGAAGATCACATTAACAATTCCTTGTAAATAAGTAAATTTTCACAACCTAGATGGAATTGAACACTCCATTGGTAGAGGTTGGTGTGTAAAGCTCAGATTGACTTGTCTTGACCAAGAGATTACACTAGTGCATTATGATGCGCTGAAGCAGACCTACAGAGAGGATAAATTCTTCCGTACTGACTTACGGGATGAAGAATTAGACATCAGTGGTTGTTGATTTCTTAATCTCTGTCACTTAAATAGGATTGTGTGTAATTAATATTTATTGATTTTATCTATGTTGGGTTTAGAATCAGAGAGCGATTTTAAATTTTGTATTTTGGGCAATATTATTAATTACATGACAATTGCTAAGATTTAATATAGAGAAACGTGTGCAAGGAAAGTCTTGTTTGATTTGTTTCCTTGGTGGACTCGGAAGTTTTATCATACCAAATCATGCATGTGGATTAAGTTCCGGTGTGAGTAATAATGTTGAGTTGTTTTTACTCCAAGGAAATAATATTAATTAATATAAAGTTTTTCAGTGACTTAATTAATTAATGGACAAAATAATCTTAAACACGGGAAATATTAATCGAGAGTCATATTATCGTAATATGGATTAAGATGGATAGTGCAATATTAATTTTATAGTATAATAAATTAATATTAATGGGTTGAATAATATTGTGGCTCAATATTGTAATTCAGAGCCCATTGGGAGGTCTAATTTTAATTCTTCTAAAGGCCCTCAAGTAGTCCAACAAGAGTCCATTAATGAAAATGTGATTTTCGAATTCCGACAAGATATTCCGCACACGATCCTCTACCGGTCTTAGAGAATCTCCACAGGTAAAGATTATCTCCTTTTTCCCGTTGTCTTTTTGAGTAAACCGTAAGAGATGGCTTCTAAGGAAAATAGTGTGGCGGAGAGTTTTGCCCCGTTGGGTGCCCGTCGCCGGCGGCCTGGCAAAGAGATCGTGGAACAGGATGAAGATGTAGTTGAAGTTTCGTCGGAGATGACAAAATCAATTCCAATCCAAGTTAGAGGTTCAGTGACTTCCCGACGGTGTCGTGTCGAAGATATGCCGCCCTCTTCGGCTCCGGCGATCCCGGAGGATGGACAAGAAGGTGAAAGGGCGGTGGAAGCTGAAAAGGCTCCTGCACGCACCAGGTCTGTTGATTCCTCGGATTTTGACTTCCAGATAGATGAAAGGATCAAAGATGTTCCCAGCGAGGATGATGTGGTCGACGAGGTTGATCACTCTCTGCAACTTCATGAGTACCTCGCTCAGCACCTACCCGAGGTCACTCGAAAACCTGCTCGGGTGAGACAAGCCAGCATATATGCCGCACGGAGTGTCGAGAGTTGTGTGTCAGAGGCAGATATGTTCGCATGGCGAGATAAATTCCAAGTGCCCAGCGACGTTCACTTATGGGTCCCTGAATACAAAGTAGATTATGTCACCAACCTCCGGAAGGTTGTGTCGTGATTAATTACGACACCATGGATGTCGGGGTCCGTTTCCCGCTTCACCCAGTCATTAGCGACCTCCTGAATTTCTGGGGACTTGCGCCAACACAAATACATCTGAATGGGTGGAACATTATAATGGGTTTGCTTACTCTTTTCGGCCGTATCTAACCTCGAGCCTTCCCGACAGCTAACGAATTAAACTTTGTGATCTCGCTGGCAAAATGGGTGTTGGAATTTAGAGGCACGTAAATACGTAATACATGCGCAACCGAAATAAACAGTTCACCAACAACAAACAATTAATGCATAATTAAATACAAGTAAACATAAACAGAATTCTTATAGTAATTCGTACACGGATTCCTCAACTATGGTATCCACGTAACAGTCGTTTACTAACTCGCACAGATCTGCCAGCGTTGAATCCCCGAGATGAATTTGCTAGTAAAATTCTAACGTAGAGATTTTATGGAGAAAATATGAAGTCTCATATTATGAATTCTCAAGAGCTCATATATATAGGGGAACTCAGCTTAAATCTTAAGCTAACATCATTAGGAAATATGATCCCTAATCTTGTAAATTAAATCCCATAGATTTAATTCCCATATACATAAATCTCTACGGATTTGATTTTCATGTATATCGAATCTCTACAGATTTGATTCCATATATATCAAATCCCATAATAATATTCCATATATTATTATTGTTGGGAATCCTATTTAATTAAATCTAATTTAATTAAATAGTAATAACAATTAATTCTAAATATAATTATTATTATAGATGTTGAAGTTTGAGGGGATGTCGATGATCACGAAGTCGAGCTGCCTGGTCGCCTTTACTTCCACGTCCAAGGTTGAGGTGACTTCGATCGACAGGCGAATCATTCCATAGGCTTCGACGGGCTGGTTCCCAAATCTTCGGATCCCGACCTCGCAGGGCTCGATATAGGTGTGGAAATCGCCGACTGGTCCAGAGTTTTCTTGAAGAGGATGTTGCAGAAAGCCCCATTATCAATCATGATGCGGTGGACTAAAGCTCCCATTATCCTTGCTGATATCACGAGTGGGTCCCAGTTTGGGAATACCACTCCATCCTTATCTTCTTCGGTGAAAGTGAGCTGTTTTGAGTTTAGGGCGATGGTGTTGATCGGGAGGCAGCTTAGTACGGCATTGTCGAGGGCGCGCATTTATGCTTTCTGTCATCGGTTGGAGAGGGAGATCGCTGGGAGGAATCCACCAAGTGTGCCCCCAGACTGGCAAATCATATGAATTACTCTGTTCTCAGCACCCCCCGGGATCTGTGGACCTCGCTGACCCTGATTTGGTTGGTCGCCGGAGGTGGATTATTCTGCTGGTTAGGTTGTTCGTTCCTTGGCTTAACAAATCCGGCCAACTTCCCTTCCTCGTATAGTTTCCATAACTCCATTTGCAGGTCGCGACAATGCTCAGTGGTATGCTCGATGGTGTTATGATAGTTGCAGAACCTCTTTGGGTTGACTCGGTTGAGTTTAGAGGTGTCCTGAATCAATTCTCTGGTCGGGGGGAGTTGTTGCCTTCCCTTAATCGCTTGAAAGATTTGAGTTGGGTTCATGGTTAACGTCTCGAGGAGCTTCACCCCGAGACCGTTATCGAAAGGTTTGAAAGACCCCGGAGCTCGGTAGTTCGTGCCTGGCTTTTCTTAGGATTTTTCAGACTTCGGTTCTGGCTTCTTAACTTTGCTTTTCACTGGCTAGGTCCCTGCTCGCCCAGTCTCTGGGCGAGTATCTCGGTGTTATTGATCAAGACGCCCGCTCGGTATCTGAAATTAGCATAGTTTAATGGGTATTCCTTATTCATCATCTTCCAGAGTTTACTTCCCTTCTTCAAACCGTGTACCACCCCTAAGACTTTGGCCTCGTCCCCAAGTGGCTCGCCTTCCATGATGAGTTTGTTCAGGCGATCGATGTATGTTCAATCTGACTCATTGTCGAGTTGGTGAACGTTTGCTAACCTCTACTTAGTTCCTTTGTGAGGAGTCAACGAAGCGAAGTGAGTGAGGAACAATTGAGCCATCTAGTGGAAAGATTCCATCGAGGTGGGTGGCAGAGTATTGAACCAACGATATGCCTGGTAGTCGAGTGTGAGTGGGAACAGGCGACACTGGGTGGCATCGGTAGCTCCCATCGAGTTCATGTAGGAAGTGTACTTGCTCACATGGTTGATTGGGTCGGAATCACCATTGTACTGCGTGATGGAGTTCGCGTCGATTTTTACTTGCACTGGGGCAAGCATGACCGTGGTTGAGAGTGGCGAGATGGGGATTTTGGTGGTTAGGGGTCCTCCCTTTTGTTCGCCAACTGATCTTGAAGCCCTTTGATGTTCTGTAAAATGGCAGCTATCTGTGGCGAATTGTCTTGTCCCGCGACCTCATCGCGATGCTGGCGAGGTGAGGTGTTTCTTCCTTAACGACGAGGTGAAGGAGTGTGGTTCAGTCTGTGGGGAGATGGTGTTCTTTCCTGTCTACGAGGTGATAGACTTTGTCCAACTCGGTCTTTTGCTGATAACCGCTGCCTAGGTCTGCCTTGGGCCACTGACTCCATACAAGATCCTTCGGGTTCGACGTTGCCACAGTTTGTTGACTCACGTTCGTGGCGATGTGGTCCGCGACCTCTATTTGGTAGGCCGCAATTGAAACTTTCCGAGAATAGATGTCGATGGATTGGATTCGGGCCCTCATTGTGGTTGCGTCGGTACTTCTGAGTGTGTTGAGATCGGTGGGAGTTAGCCTCCTGGCTTTTCTCGCTGTGGGGCCCCTCGTCCATCGTGCCCTTTCCTCTTTCTCGAGCTTTCCTGTCTAGGTTTTGGCGTAGGTCGCCATGCGATCGTTCTAGCTCGGCCTGCTTTCGGTGCAATATCACCATGGCTTCGTTGATTTTGCTCGGAGTTCAGATTTGTTCGAGCTTCTGAGGGACACCATGTGCGGGTCCCCCGGCTTTGCGATTGCTGACGGCCGGGCCGCCAGCCCCTGCTTCGCCGAAACGATGTGTGCCAGACTTGGCTCCACCTTTCGAGATGAGAGTCGCTTGAGACATGTTCAAGGTTTGAGGGTGATTTCGAAGATGTGAGAGGGTTTTTGATCGAAGATTCGTGAGGAATACTCCAATGAGAAAACACTAATACTTTAGCACTAAATTTCTTAAAGAGTACCCTCCTTCTAGCGCATATTGTTTGCATCAATTTATCGAGATTAGGGATTTAAATGTGGTTTAGGATCTTGATGACACAAACAAGTAATTATGAGATAAGAGTTGTATTAATTGCTCATGATTGTAGAGAGAAAAAGTGTTCTTCTTAAATGCAAGAAATAATTTGGCAAGAGATTTGGTATGGTATGAATTCTCTCTTCTTTTGGGTCATAAATGAGCCCTAGTTATAGTGTTTGGGAGAGTGGAGCTCACTCTCCCGGATTACAAGTACAATGGGCCGAAAGTCGCCCTGCAAAATATTAAATGTTACAAGATTGATTTGATTTGTCTCTGGAGGTCGCGGGAGGTCGCTCGAGGTTTGGAGACCTCGCAAACTTCATTTGCACATCGACCAAGGTAATTCCCGGATTTGCAGAGAATTAGCCGTTTACGTACACTGACATGTCATTCGATATCGTCCTTCACCGAATTCCTTCTGACTTAAGCCCAATTCAGGAAAGATCGCCTGAACTAAATCTCTAACACATGTCTTGTCATAGTTAATACACTGACCTCGGTATAATCCGAGGTCATCGAGCTCGCTGCGAGTAAGATCGTAGCAAAACCACCTCGCTTAGCGAGATGCTTAGTAATTTGCTTGGTCTTTTATGTGCTATATGTTGGCGACACGCTGGCCGGGGCCTAGCTCGCGCGATATGTACACAACAATGATTAATATGTGGCATTTTAATATGTAGTTTAATAAAAAAATTGCAATAATTAAGGTTTGAACATTGCATCCCTTACATTTAAATAACTAATTGTACTAAACTCACTGAACTATCACTAAAATTATACCTAAGACACTTAACTATTTTTTGTTGCAGTAAAATATACAAACTAATATTTTATTACACTTAAACCACTGAACTAATTTTGCAAGCCAAAGTTTTCTCCCAATTTTATGCATGTGAACCACACATGATTTTTATAAAGACATTTTCGTTAGTTTTGTATACTAAGTACAATCATATTTCCCCCACTCATACTATGACTGATTTTCAAATTATTTCTTCCTCAATTCTCGATTTTTTTATTCTTAAGAAAGATAAAAAATACTCAAATTTAAGTTAAGAAATCGTGAATTAATTGCAGAATAGGTAGGATTTGACACAACAATTTTATTTCAACAGTTTAAGCAGGTATACTAATATGCACCCTAATTAATTATTAATTCATATTTAGTACATTTATGCATATAATTTTTTTTTATTAAATATATTATACACTATGAATATTACATTTTTTTTTATTAAAGAACCGCGTAACACGCGACCACTAAACTAGTAATCTCTATAATGCAAAGAATTTAGATAATGATTTGGCAAGTTAAAAAATAATGTGACAGGTAATATGTCAAATTCATATACCTCTATTCCAAATCTCTTTAATCTATACTAATGGTTGCATGGTTCAATGCAAATAAGTTGCATCTTTCAATTTAACAAGTTGCATGGTTCTATAATATGCACTATAAGTGCACGGTGCATCTGGATGCAAATGAGACTCACTCATTTTTTTAATATCACTGTTATGCATAAAAACTATCACTGTTATATAAAAAAAGTTATCACTGTTTAAAAAGTAAAGCATTTTTTAAACGGTGATAATTTTTATGCACAATAATTATAATTTTTATACATAACAGTGATAGAGTTCAAGTATAGACTGAACCAGGAGTGTTACTCTATACTAGCTGGATACCAACCTAGAAATTCACTAAAAATAAAATTTTAATTAAATAACGTGATTCTAAAAAATAAACATAGATTCTCATGTGAAACTTGTATATAGTATGAAATTGATACTAATATATTTATAAAGGTAAATTCTCATGTGCACAATTTGCACCAATTTTGATTTGGTGCAATTGGATTTCAATTCAGTTTTTTTATTTTTATTTTTACCAGTTCACTTTTTTTGGCCCGGCCCGACCCGACCCGACCCGACCCGAGTTGTTCATGGTTCACTCGGCCTGAGTGGTTCATGGTTCACCCGCCCCGAATAGTTCATGATTTAGGGTTCATTATTTAATGTTTAGAGTGTAGATGATTCATCCAAATTGAAATTGAATTCAATTGCACCAATTGCATCTTGTGCAATTGGTGCACACAAGTGTCATTCATTTATAAATTCATGCAATTGCTTTTATAAATAAATACCCATAATATTTAATATTATGATATCAACTTATAAATGTAATCATATCAGTTGATACATATTGTGATATTAATTTATAAGTATATTGATATAAATTTCATATTGTGAACAAGTTTCACATAAAAGTTATCCATGAATAAAAATAAATAAGTGTTATTTAAAAGATACTCCTTACGTCCAAATCAGTTTTCACAGTTAATTTTTACATGCGTTTTTTATAAAAAAAATTTGTATTAATAAATAAAATAGTAAAATGACTTTTAAGAAACGGTATGATAGATGTCCTGTATCATACCTCTTAAAAATTTAATATGGATTTGACGTTCTAGTGGAAAACATTTGGGGTTGCAATGCTGTACCTTTCTATTTTCCAATTTACATCTTCTTAAAAAAAAAAAAAAAAAAAAGCTCAATCTATTGTCTACAAGGGCCCATTGCGTATTGGAACAATTGGATTTGATAAAAAATACTGAACATAATTTAAATTTGAAACCATATAAATTGACAAAAATAATATATATTATTTAAAATTTTGGAGCCCCATGGCAACTGCCATCAAGGCCACCCTGAGGGCCACTTAAGTTAATTAGACACTAATTCGCTGATTAAATGAAACTGGATGAGCTAGACTTTCATGTCAACGATTAACAATCTAATCCCAAGTAATTGGTTGTTTGATTCACTGGATGAGGGCACATAATACATTTTCAGTCCGAGTACAAATATGTGTTTAATCCATATATTGAGGGACAAATATATTTCAGGTGAAAGTTGAAACATAATCTGCCTCAAATACAATGTTACGATGGTGTCCTCATATTTGTACTTAAAATTACCTAGTCTATTTGTACTTAAAATTACCAAGTCTATCCCGTGTGAAAAATATTTATGAAATTTCAATAAGTATCCCATCTAATTCTTAAATTCAAACATATATATTGATTCATACAATCAAATTCAATCTATTCAATCTTACTCAGTCTCACCAAATCTTATTATAATTTATAACTAATCAATCAAATCATGTGAACAAAAATGACCTAAAAGGGAGATTTTGTTTATTACATAAAATTGAATAGCTTCAGATAGGTTTCTTCACTGCTAAGTATACATGATTTTGTTCTCAGTCGTAAATCACACTACATAATCTTATGAGAAATTGAAATCTTAATTTGATGTTTAATCCATTAATAAATAAATAACATGATTTTTCTTTTATGTTAAATAATAACGTAGGTCGACTTCACAAAGAACGCACACCGTCTGCTTCTGATCTAGGAGTAGGATCTGACCATGTACACAAAGCTTCAACAGCTAAACTTTTATTAGTAATTCCACTGCATGGATCACCAAACGTATCGGCTGACACCCCAATCCTGCAACTTCGTCTTCCTATGCAATCCTGTACAAAATCATTCATATCGAACTATGAATCTAAATCTTGAAAATCGAACATTAACAGTATCAGTTAGAAATTAAACCTTCTGTACAATTGACAGAGCCCTTTTACTGCTGCATTCACCATGGCTAAAACATCCACAAGTCCCACGCGGCGTTCCAAAACTCGCGAATTTTATTTCAGACATGATCTGATCTGGGAAAGGGCAGTCGAGTGACAAAGTGGGCACGATTCTCTTTCTTGTTTCTTCATCTAAAGCCCACGTATTGAGTGAGACCGGGTGAGTTTCTGATATCTGAGAGCATATACTTTCTGTCTCTCTTGTAGAGAGAGATATTTGTGTAGGATCACCTCCCATTTCCTCAAATAAGACTAGGATGTTTGAACTTGATTGTAGCCATGAACGTGGCACGTGATAGCTACAATATATACAGATAAGTGCGTGTTGATGAGTTGCACCGTATAACTCAAGTGCATTTTTAAATGGAATTCGTTGTTTTACTAATAGGAATTAGTTGGTCAGTATTAGCTGTTTATGTTGAACAGTATCCCAAGTGTTACTCATGAGTTAATGAAGGAATCCAGGTAAGAATGCATACAATTGCTGAGTTGGCATTCCACAATTCTTCATGCATCTGCTAGGGCTAAAGGATCCTCTGTAGTTGCAGGAGTCGGTGCAACCATTTTTCGCAGTATATCTTGGCCAATAACGGCCAATGCTCTGCCCGTTTATCCATGCTTGACCCTTCCCCATTCCTGTGAAGTCTAATGCAACTGGGCTGCTTCCAGTGGGTGCGTCAAAAGTTGTCTACATCACAAAGAAAACAATATGTTAACAAATGGCAGTTTAGTAAATATAGAATCAACATGGTCACATGTAAGAGTTACTGATTGATTGTTTATAAACAGTAAATAATGAATAATTGGAGTGATTCTTTTACCTTGTACCACACCAACGGTTGATTCTTAGGCAATGTAGGCTGTGATACCCAATGAGCGGAAGCTACAGTAGGCAGGCCCAACTCTTCTCCTCTTAAACCAATCTGTTCTAGGAAATCCCAAAATCAGAATTAAGAACATTTGATGCATAATTCAGTTCATATTGCATCTGCAAAGTTGTTCTTCAAGAAAATGATGAGATATTGAAGAACCTGATATGTCCACAACTTCGAGGATAGATCAATAGTAGTTCCATTTTGTAAACCTTTTAACTGCACAGGACCTGTGACTCCTGCTCCTCTTTTATCATAGTATGCTCCGTAATTCTAAATCGGGTCAGCTTTGTATTAGAGAACTTTCGATAGCGTTTACTAGGTTGCGTTTGGAGTGAAGGGATTTGATTTGACGATGGATTTGAAAAGAATGCATTGAGAATCCATAGATTTCAAATCAATGGAGTTGACATCCCTTGTTTGGATTCAAAGTGGATTTATGAAAGGATTTATAAATTCATTTATTTGGATTTTCATCCAAACAAGTGAATGAATTTAACCGTGGATTTATAAATCCACAGGTCCAAATCCTCCCATCCAAATGCTGCCTAAGAGAATTTGCCCAGAGAAGCTATAGCTGTACCTGTAAACCCACAGTTAAACTCAAGAGATCAATCTTGTTATTTCCAGGTATGAGGCTGATGGGAACATCAAGTGACACATTGGGTTTGCTGTAACTTCCTATCACGCTCCCTGTATAAATAGTAATGCACATACATGAAAAAGAAATTTCCAAATAGCTGCCTTTTCGTTTTAGTAGAAGGCGAAATGGAAAACAGTTGCTGTAACACCAAATGCAATTGAAGAATAAGAATTTAGTTAAATGATATACCTGCAAGCTCTCCATTAACAAATGCATAAAGCCCATGACCAAGAGAATCCACATGGATTTCTTGAGATTCATCATTTGGGAAAGGCTCATTCCCTTTTGTTTCAATGCTGAAATGATCAGGAGATATAAACCCGTTTTTTCATCAAATAAATTACAGCTCGATGAATTTATACCTCAAAGAATACCACAGATAGTCACTTTGATCAGCAGTGGTATTTATTTGTTCCAGTAAGCCTAGTTTTGTGAATGCACTATTGCTAGATATGCCCACAGGCTCTTTGATCCAACTCCACCCAGAGAAGAGTGAATCTGAAGCAGTTATATCGTCACTCAAAGGTTGACTAACAAACTTTTTGGTGGTGGCCATAGAGTTAATCTGTCATTTGCAGATGGACAAAAGGATTAGCTCCTTCATTAATAACTTTGATAGCAGTAATACTCAAGGAAGTTAACTTATAAGTACTTGTGTATCTCTTGGATTGCCCCAATGATACTATGACATGTGATTAACAACATTAGAATTTGACACCAGATCGGGAATAATATTATTTTTGCTCTCTAAAGTTCACTCTTTTCCAGTTATAGTTTCCCTCCTTCACTCACTACTAAATTTGGTCCTAAAAGTACACTTTTGCTCCCACATTTGGTCCTAAAAGTACACTTTTACTCCCACATTTGGTCCCACCGTTAGTTGACCTCCGTTGACTGATGAGTCAACTATTTAAAAGTTTTTTTTATAATTACATATAAGGTAAAAAAAAACATTCAGCACCCGTCAAATAGTGAATTCCGTCAGTCAATGGATGGTCAACTAACGATGAGACCATCTGTGAGAGTAAAAGTGAACTTTCAGGACCAAATTTGATAGTGAGAGGGACCAAAACTGGAAAAAAGTAAATCATATAGGGACTAAAATGATATTAACTCGGGAAAAGTACTGTGGGCATATAAGTAATATTTTTGTACAGAAAAAATACAGCATAGAGGATAGTAGGGAGTACTTTTGCGGTATTGACTGCTACAGTCTTGCAGTCGGGTAAGATGCTAACAGACCAAGCAGGCAAGTGATAGGAATTGCCGTTAAATTTCACAGTTGCATCAGATTGGTTGCCCAAATTCGCAAGAAAAGCAGCACAGAGCCCTGATTCAGTTTTATAAACAGTAGCCTGAAACAGAAAAAGGATCAATAACTCGACGCACAACAGTTTCTATGGTACAGTTATATACTGTGGAAACTCTGTAAATCATATGATGTTGAATGAGTGGTGTGGGCATGCAGTTATACCTCCAAATGAGGGCCAAGAGAAGTAGTCTTTGGATCTGTTGCCACTAGTGCCTCTTCACAAAGCTTTATAGCATTGTGTATATCTTTCAAGTGACCCCACTTTGGCTGTCTTAGAAGGCCTAAACATCCATAGAGATCCATAACTCCTCAAAAATATCAACAAGAAGGATGCTTATTTTAAACTTAGTTTGACAACTTATCTAGTCTTATATTCAAGCTTATCATTTACTTCCTTAAATTCGTTTTTGGGTACAAAATTATAAAAATGTTAAGTAACTGAGAGATAGCTTACCATACTCGTCTATTGGAGCATCATAATCATAACTTGTCGTAATGAAAGGTCCTCCCGAAGTGCGGCCAAAGTTAGTCCCGCCGTGATACTATTGGCATTGCAGAAAATTTTGCCGAAGAAGTCAAGAATATAATTTTATATAGAGTAACACTTAAGTACACCGTGCGATTAGTGCAATTTTGACTAAAAAAAATTCAATCAAACTGTTCTTTTATATTTTTCCAAGAATCATAGAAAAAAAGGTATTAATTCATATGATGAAAAATATTAGTTGTATACTGAAAAAATACTAATATTTTTCAGCCTACAAACTAATACTTGCCATTTCTTTTATACATATGAAATAATGCTTTTCATTATATATTTCAATATTTTTAGTGAATGAACCAAACTTTGGTCAAAATTGCACCAGTTGCAAGGCGCAACTGGTGCAGTATCATATATCGGTAAAACACTATCATTAACCATAACAGTACCATGTAATAATTCAGGAAAGATCCACCAAGCTGGTAAAAACGTGCTGTGGAGAAAGCAACATCTTCCACAGGCCTGTGTGGCACAGGGTCGCCAAATGAAGAGAACCTGATGTTTTTATTAATGTCATCAGAATTCTTGACACAAAGAAACATTCAAGATTAACCGGGTAAGCATCTATCGGAAATGAACCTACCATCCGCTCCAGTTCTCAGTCCACATTTTTGGCTTGTTATTAGAGTTTGGAGTAAAATGGTCGCAGTAAAACCCGTTACAAGTGTTGATCTGTATATACCAAGTCAAACATAAGTACATTGGTTTTAATCAACCTCCAATCCTTCAACCAAAAGTTGTGTGGTTACTCAATAGATTGCAAAATTTAAGGGAATATATTTATTTTAATCTTGTAAATGTGCCCATTTTTATATTTCATGACACTCTTTTTTTTTTTTTTTTATAATCTAAAATTCAAATTTTTAATATTTTCTAGTGTTTTGACTGGCTATAGCGGGTGCGCAACCTGTCTTGATTTAATGTGGTATTTTTTTTTTTCAATTTTTTTATATATTTTTTTAATTTTGAATTTCGTCTTGTTAACTTTTAGAACCTGTTACTAAGTCGTAGCCGGTCAAAGGACTAAAACTTAGAAGACTAAAAAAAATTCCCAACATTAATTGATTTAGCCCAATACTAGAAAAGTAAAGAAAGAAGTACTCACAATAGGATTTGGAGCATCACTTTGCTGGCACATCACCCAGGGCACCCCTGTATCCAATGATACAGCCATTGAAGCAGCCCAACTTATGTAAGTTTTGGCACTTCCACCATATGCTGAATCAATATCCCCATACTCGTTTTCAATCTAAAATTAAAGATAAAAAACAAACCATTTCATCATAATTCATATAACAGAAGAACAAACACTCAGCAGTCTCTTTAGTTAGATGATCCACAACACCTACTATTTTAAGTAAATTATTATACCTGTGACAAAATAATTGGTCCACCTTGGGATGCATAAAGATTTTCTTGCTTCATCAAGTTCACAATTTTGGCTGTAAATCGCTTCATTTCAGCCTGAAACACCATATCCTTGTATTACTAAATCTATCACATTAATGCCTACAATAAAGCACAAAAGTGAAAAGAAAGGAGAAGTAACCTTAAATGGCTCATTATCAGTTCGAAGAACAATTCCGGGTATAAAATGCAACCAAAGAGGAAATCCACTGTTACATAATTTGAGTAACCACTCATATTAGCCACAAATATCTAATTGTATACGTTTTATAGGTTGCAAGAATAATACTGGAAAAGGGAAATAAAAAAGCAATAATAGCAATCTTGATTTTGTATATTTTGAGCGAAATTCTGAAACAGAAAAACTATAGCCTACCCATAGTTCCACTCCGCACAAGCATAAGGGCCTATTCGAAGATGAACCAAGAGGCCTGCTTCCCCAGCCAATTTCACAAATTTCACCAAATCTTTTCTTCCTTCAAAATCATACTGCAAAATCATTAAAAAGTTACTGATACTTTGAAACAGGAAATTGGAAAGGCGTAAGGTAATTTTTTCCATCGAAAGCAACAAAGCCGAACATTGAAGTAAGGAATAATCCTAAAAGGAGAGAGACGGAGAAATGTAAGAGAAGAATGAGGCAAAATTTCACCTGGCCACGAACTGGCTCGTGCAAATTCCAGAAAACAAAAGTTTGAATCACATCCAATCCTCCGTCCTTTGATTTTTTCATCAGATCTGGCCACATCTGCATTCACATTCATACATAAAAAAGGGGGGGGAAATACACGACTTTAGAAACAGAAAACACTCAAATTACACTGCGAATCTCTCTATGCGTGTGAATGAAAATGCAGAGCTACTGACCTCAGGAGTGCTTCGCATGTAATGAATTGAGCCGGAAATCAGAACTCGTCTCTCGCCGCCAATCACCAACCCCCGGCGATCGTAGGTCACATTGGAGCCAAAACAAAACGGCGTCGTTGCGGCCAAAAGCAACAACAAATTGAACACCGCCGCCGCTACTGTGAGCCTCATTTTGCTCTGATTAGTAGTTACAGGTTCCAAATTGCGTGTTTATAGGCTGAAAAAGAATCAATTTGTTTTTCGTTTTTGTTTCTTAAAGCGCCGATTATCTGTAGATTTCTTCCGCAGTTGCATAACTTGAAAGAGGATATGAAGGCGAGAAGATAGCTAACGTACGCGGGGACGACAAACCACCTCTTTAGACACGTGTTATTCGTCGTCGCCGTCTTCTTCAACTTCATTGACGTTTGTCGTATCATGTGGTATTGTCTCTTTCTGATCTTGATTAATATTTTTTGAGCAGTTATATAGTGCACATTTGTATAGATAAAAATTTATAAAATTGTTCTAAATCAATCAATCACACTCTAAACACTAAATAATTAATCTTAAATTATGATTTATTTGAGCTGGATAAATCATGAACTAGTCGGACCGAGTGAACCATGAACCACTCAATTTTATATTACATTCATCAATTATAAAATTTGATTGAAAATTAAAGTTTTTGCATCTATATAAATTTGTACCCTAGACTTTGTCATATTTTTTTCGTTGATAAATAACAGTGGCCAAAAAATCCACTTTCAGCTATTCCATGCGAAAAAATCTTCCTAAAATTTCTATACATCAAGTTTCATGCTTCTAAAATTTGCTGCACTGACTAAATATGATATGAGATTCACTCTTAAATTTCTTACCAATCTACATTCTCTCTATTTCTCTTATTAAAATAAATTAAATACACTGATAATGAGTTTTTTTTAAAGATAAAGATGAAATATAATATTACAAGCACAAGGGGTATTCGCAACCCAAAAACACAAGGTTTACAATTTCTCCAGTAAGCACTCTAGAGGTTGAAAATCCCAAACATGATAGTGAATTTTCCATATAACATAATAGTTCATTTGTCGACAATATTTATACCCACCTTTTTGGTACATAATTAAAAAAAAAGTAAATAAATTAAGAATATCTTGTATATACTATTTGCGAATCTCTCCAAATGCATAAGGTGTCTCCATTTCAAATTCTTGCAATTCTGTGAGAAGTTATTTATAGTAACTTGTTTTTATAGTTTGTTACAAAAAAAAATTTGTTGTATATTTAAAACTTCTGAAATTAAGCATGTGGAAATTAAGGGAGGAAATTAAGCATTGATTAAGCCGAAGTTATTTTGAAAAATTATTTTGGGCCGAATAGACGGTCAAATGTATGTGGTAATTATTTTTAGGGAGGAAATTAAGAATGAAATACAATTTTACTTTATTCTGAATTTTTAAAATGAATAATTATTACATTGTGGTATTAATATCTACATGACATCGATATTACATGTGCAACTAATCTAAATACTACTATCCTGTTAAAAAAAACTAAATACTAATTATTTTGCATTAATAATTTTCATTAATAGTTGGTGCTAATTATACGTCTAATCTTTAATTATTACAAACTAATCTACCTATAAATATAGTTCTCACATTATTTTTCACTCATCATTCCAATTAACTAGCTATTCTCTTTTACATATTATCTGTGTAATGATTTTTTTACAAGTTTTTTTCGTTTTGAGAAAATTATTTATTCCATAAAATGTCTTTATTTTCTTGTGGGGTTAATTAAGCCGAATACATGGTCAAATGCATGTGGTACTTATTTTTAGGGAGGAAATTAAGCATGAAGTACAATTTTACTTTATTCTGAATTTTTAAAATGTATAATTATTACATTGTGGTATTAATATTTACATGACATCGATGGTACATGTGCAACTACTCTAAATACTACTATCCTATTAAAATAATAATAATAATAAATACTAATTATACTAATTATTTTGCATTAATGATTTTTATTAATGGTTGGTGCTAATTATACGTCTAATCTTTAATTATTATAAACTAATCTACCTATAAATATAGGTCTCACAATATTTTTACATTCACTCACCATTTCGATTAACTAGCTATTCTCTTTTACATATTCTTTACGTAATGGTTTTTTTACAAGTTTTTTTTCGATTTGAGAAAATTGTTTATTCCACAAAATGTCTTTATTTTCTTGAATATTTATAGTTTATTACATTTTTTTTGTTGTATATATATTTTCTTATTTTTTTTAGGTAATGGATTCAAAATTTGCCCCATCAGTACTATTAATCCTAAAAAAGAGACGTGAACCTTAAAGGTTAAGGTTATGCATTCATGGATGATGGTGTCTCGAGAATCTAAGGAAAATATAATAATTTTTTATTTTAATATATATTTGTTTAGTGCTCCATGGCATCTGAAGCCATGAGTAATGCTCACCATGAATGTTCTTATCAAGATAAGGTATATTTCCTTTTGAATAATGAGTCCTAAGTAATATAAATATAAAAAAATTAAAAATGATTTTTTTTAATTATTTATATTAAATATATGTACGCAGACAATTTCATCATCTGCTTGCGATAATCAAGATTCTGATTGGGTTGAGGTAACCCTCGACAAAAAGAGAAAGAATATCGGGGATGAAGAGACAATATTGGATGAAGATATTGGTATTGAATGTCAGATGTCAACTACTAAGAGAATGATGAAGATTAAGACTGAGTAGGAAGAAGCTTAAAGATTTGATTCAGTTGTGTGTTTTTCTGAAATAATTTTATATTGATGTTTTGGTGTGTTTTTGTGTGTGTCTTTATTTTTTATTTTTGGTTTAGGAAGGATGTTGAGATTTTGAATAATTTAGGGGTGAATATTTTTTTTTTATGGAATTCCAATATATATATATTTTTAATCATTTAATTCAGATCTAATTATTTGAGCTCTGGGAGGAAATTAAATTGGAAATAATGAAATTTAATCTATTGCTAAACAATTTCTAATTGCTAAACAATGTCTTATTAATTAATAATTCTTGATTGATGGTTAAAGAAGTGTTTAGGAAGTTATAATTTTTATTAAATTGTAATTTTTTTTTATTAGATTCAAAATTTGTTGGTAAATTTGTCCATTGAAAATTTTGCATTTCGTAATAAATTATATTTGTCAATTGGATATTTAAATATAATTTAAATTACAAAAATCATAAATGTTAAGATTTGAAAATATAATTATATGCAATTCCCAATTTTTCGAGATTAAACTTTAAAATATAAATTAGAAATTATTTAATTAAATAATTAATAAAATTTAATGTAAAATATTTTTTAAGATTTAAATTAAAAAAATTAATAATAACAAATAATTAAAAATAAAATTAAATGCATATATAAAGAATCTATTTAATCCCCGCGTAATACACGGGTTATGCACTAGTTATAGTGTATTGTGGAATCCATTTATAAATAAAGTGGTTGTTTGTGAGTGTAGTTGGAGGATAAAAATAAAGTGTATATTTTCATAAAAAATATGAGAATAAATTTGATGGACAAACAAATAAGGAAAATGAGAATAAATTTAGTGGACTGAGGTAGTACTGTATAAATACACTTCTGACATAAAATATACCATAAGCTTGTTTGCGATCATTATTTCAAAGATAGAAATACTTCTATTTAAAAAAAAAATTGGATTACACTTCTCAAAAAAATATTTCTACACCATCATGATGATGATGAGGTTGCAAATTTCATAAAAATTCACAAAGGCTGCGTTTGTTTTGGGATTTAAGTGTGCGGAGCAAGTCAAAGTTTTACAATTCTGAGATTTAGAATCCTTGATGAATAGTAAATGCATGTTTTTATTTTGAGATTTGAGTAGGGTGAGATTTAACTTTATGTCAAATCAATGTTTAATAATGATTGATATTGTATTATTATATTATATTGAGAAGAGTAATAAAGTGTGATGTATTGGGAAGAGTAATAATATATTTTATAGGTATTTGTAGGTGTGGATGAAATGTGGGATTTGAAAACCAAACTTTAAATTTCAAACTCGTATGAGACGGGGAGCGCAAAGTCCTAAGCCCATCCGTGTGAGTCTCAAAACAAAGGCAGACAAAATGATAACCTATAATTTTGAGATTTTAGAGATTTAGTTTTTAAAATAAAAAAATTCAAAACAAAACAGAAGCCCAATAAAACTACCGGTCAAAAAGTAGCCCAAATCTTAAGGCCCAATAAATATTACTGGGCAGTGCCGTCACTAAACCATTCTGTTTCTGCATATATTTCTGACCTCGAACTCTCTGCAACCACTCGAGAGAACTATGGCGAAGAAGCAAGTGGCAAAGAAGAGAAATGCAACCCCGCAGAAGAGCCCCAAAGCCCCGAACAAAACCAAAGGCATAAGCAAAAAAACCACCACAATTAACACCAATAAAGAAGACAGAAAGAAAATTAAGGAAACAACCGACGATGATGCTTCCAGCGAGGAAACCGAAGACGCCGTCGCGCCGTCGTCGAGCCTAGAACCGGAAGAAGACGACGGAGTGGAATCAGACGAGGACGTGGTAGAAAAGAGAAGCTCGAGCGATGAAGATGAGGAAGAGGAGCGAGAGACGCTCAAAAGCCTGAAGGAGAAAAGTAAAAATGGCGGCGTGAAAAATAAGGGGAAAAGGAGGAGTAAGAAAGAAGAAATCGAATCAGAGGCGGAGGAGGAGAGCAACGATAATAATCTGTATAGGTTTCCGATGAATAGGGTGAGTCGGATTATCAAGAGCGAAATTCCGGATCTTAAAATTTCGCAGGAGGCGGTTTTCGTCATCAATAGAGCTTCGGTATGGATTTAAATTGAGTTCGAATTTTGATTATTTTGGGCTTGCGATTGTGCCTAAATTGCGGTGTATGATAATTTTACAGCATTGTAGGGAGATTGTATTATGTTTTTGGTTGTTTGATTTATTCCTTTCGTAGCGATTATAGGCGGGGCAATTTGAATTGGATAAACTGATTCATAATATGTGGTAGAATCGTGGTGATAGACTGATTATTTCACTATCTGTTGAATTTATTTATCTTTACAGAGGGTGTGTTGATACAAACCTGTTCTTTGTAGAATCAATATCTGTAGGTTTGGGATATGTTGCAAGGCAAAGTCTTGTATGCTCTAGGCGCACCGTGCAACTCAAATGCATTTCTTGAAACTTTCAACTTGTTTCACTGAAACGTTTCAGTGTAAACAATTTGCACGCTTCAAAAATGCACTTGAGTTGCACGGTTCACCTGGTGCACATGAAACCTACTCATGTGGTAAAAGTAGTAGATTCTGTTAATAATGTAAGATGATCAACAATTTAATATACAAGTTATTTGGCTTGGATTTGAACACTTGATCTTAAATACACTGGAGTTAATTGCTGGTTTTCAGTCATTTAGTGCTATTATGCTATATATCTCTTTCTAAATAATAAGCCATTTCACTTTTAGGTAATGATAGTTCTTTCCATCTGTATAAATGTGATACTCTTAGTCGTTCAATGCTACATAACTCTTTCTGATTAAAGAAACTACTTAGGTAATGCAAGTTCTCTCCACATGATATATGCCTTTTACTGTTTAGTGTTATAACTCTCTCTCTGATATAATATGACACTTCACCTGACCTAAGGAAATGTGAGTTCTTTCCACGTGTTGACAAACGAGATATAAGGCCTTAATGTTTAGTGCTAAATATCTCTTTTCAAATTGAAGCTTCTTTCCTTTAGGTAATGTGAGTTCTCACAAGGTGTTGACATACATGATATATGATCTTAGAAGTTTCGGGTAAAGTTCTCATCTAAAAAAAAAGAAGTCATACGTGTTAAAATGATTTTTAGCTGTTTAGTGCTACATCTCTCTTTGATAAAAGAAGCAACATCACTTTTGGAAATGCAAATTTCTTTCCACATGCTGACAATCGAGGAACATGATATATGCTCTTTGCTTAATAAGTTCATGTAGAGATTAAAGTGGATAAAACTTGAATCTTTTTTAAACTAAATTTTCGTGTTTTATTGGTTTAATGATTTGTTTCTTTGATATGCTGTATACTATGCAATTAACGTAGCCACCCCCTGACCTCCCTCCTAGGAAAAAAGTCCCTGCTAGCTCTGTATATGCATTCACGTTTCCTACCTTCGAAACACAGTCAAGCTTCCAAGCTAAAATGCCTATACAACCAGAGGTCCCAATTGTTCAATTGTTATGAGGAAGACTTTTCTTATTTTTCTGTCCAATTCTTGTGTTCTTGCTACTTTGTACTCCAGGCCTTTGTTTTTGCACAACCCATCAATTTTTATTAGTTATTACATTAGTCTTCTAATCAAATTGTTATACCTGGAGCATTTATGAATGATTTATATTTTGTGGTCCAACAACTCAAGTTTCTTGAAATAATTGGAAATATTACACCAATTACATTGAAATTCTCGTTTTATTGAGGCCAGAGATAGTAAATGATAATCATAGCCAAAAAGTTTTAGAAGAACTTTAAATTTCTCAGTTTGTGCCAGAGGTTTACTTCTAATGGCGGGGAAATAGGATCTTGACTGTTGTAGAAATAATGAACTTCATTATTTATTTTGGCTTAAATGGAAAGAACTTCTAACCTTGAGCCCGTGTCCTCCCTTTAGAGGTTTGAGCTCAAAAAAACGTACAATTTATCTCAATATAAATCCTCTCTTAGACAACTGAATTCATTTTTCCCATTCCAAGCTGTCTTATTGGGTCACAGTTTTGTATGAGTGTTTTTTTCATTCTAGTAAAGATTAAAGGATGCCAAATCTCTGTATTATTTTTCCTTTTATCTAGTGTTAGTTGAACTGCTTCATGTTTATTTTAAAATACCTGTTATCTATTTAAGTGCCAACGACAGTAGGAGCAATGATGTGCCATGTAAATGAATATTGGATAAGTTCTTATAAACCCTTTGAGTATTTGTAACTTTTGATTTTCATTGAGTATGTGTAACTTTTGATTTTCATGGAATAAATTACTATAGAAGTATTGAATTTAATATTTTATGCAATGTTGTGGTTTCTGGTTGCAGGAGAAGTTTCTTCAAGTGTTCTGCAGGGAGGCTTATGCTTGCGCATTTCTTGATAACAAGAAACATACCGCCTACAATCATTTGTGTACTACCTCCTTTTCTATTACTTATATAGTTATATTCACCATTAAGCATGCTTTAAGGATGTTCTTGTTACTTATCTGCTCTTTTACCTCCTGCCTAGTTATTTTTAATGTTTTACTAGAAATAGTTGGAAGCTTATAAAATGAATGGTAATTAGTTGGACCGATAGCTCTCCATCCCACCTCTCTTAGGTTAAGGTGCAGGCCTTCTTCTAAGGCTAAAGGGTAGTGCTCTTGATGGTTAGCTCGATTTAAGAGTGGGAGCTGCGGTTTACTATTACTTAAAAATTTGAATCTCACACTAATGATTGTTTGATTGCAATTCAAAAAGCGACTAAAATTCTACATTGATATTTGTAATTTTGCAAACAAATTGTGTGGAGAATCTTTATTTGTGATGGTGGTCGAGAAGAGATGCCCAAAAAATGATGAAAGACGGATGTAATGAATGAATTATTTGGTGATACCGATGACGAATTTCTTAAACATAGTTTATATAATTATCATTGCAGTTAATTGTGATTAATATGTTGTAATATGTCTCATTCGGTATTTAATTGTGAGTTGCTTCTTATTTTCATATGCAGCCTCAGTAGTTTCACGGCGAAAGAGACTTAAATTTCTGTCTGGTATGTTTCTTCCTTCTGTTTATTACAAAGCCTTGTGAGTTGTGAGATTCTTTAATTGTAACATACATTTTTGTGGTTTTAGATTTTATTCCTGAGAAGGTGAAGGCTGAGGATGCTCTGGCAATAATTTCGAAGCCTGAGGAATGACGTCAATTCAGTTTCAAGGTTTGAGTGTACAATTCTACATCGAAGAACCTTAAAACATGCATAATATATAATTACTTTTTTCTCCAGTATGGTCTTGCAAAATTTTTGTAGTAAGCGTTGAGTCGAAAAACGGCATTCCAAATATGATATAGCTATAGCTGCTTTTGTTTCCTAGGCTCATTAAGAACCATGCATCTTTTTATCTTTTAATTTTGTATTTGACTGTGATAATAGTTATATACGTAGATAAGTTTTTGTTGAGTCAAATCTAGTTGGTTAGATTCATCTCTTACGAGTGTCGTAAGTGTTTTTAATCAGCTCAAATTCGAATTGTGTTTTAAATTTCATCAGAAATTAGTTATTCTAGATACACGCTTTATCAATTTGATCTCGAATTAGGTTGTAAAACATTGGTCTGCTTTACGTCTATATCATACTTTTTTGCTTCAAAAAAATCTCGGATGTAGTGTCCTTTCCAAAAAGATATACCCTCTCCGTGTCAATCTTAACTGTACTATTTTCATTTTGGTCCGTCCTAATTTTAATTGTATATTTCCTTAAATAGAAATACTCATTTTAACTCACCCACCCTCTTCAAGTTCACACTTATTTACCATGTCATTTTATAATACCCTTAACACTTTATCACCTTTAATAAATATTATTTTACTCTTCAATAAAGTTCAATTTTCCTTTTTACCCCCAATACTTTATCATCTAAAATATTAATAAATAATTCTTTTTTAAACTCTGAGCACACTGTAACCATGCGGTTAAGATTGGAACGGAGAGAGTATCTTGGATGTAGTGCAGGGCTGTATGCCTTAAAAAAAGAAAAAAAAAAGAGCTGCATTAATCGTGGGATACTATACTATTTAGTCAACTGATAGTATACGTAATTGGGAGCAATTTAATTAATTAATGAACATATATAAAGTGGTGTAATTAATGTTTACGGGATTAAATCTTAGACAAATTCTCCTGTGCATAATTTGCACCAAATTAATTTGGTGCAATTTAATTTTATGAGTTTTTTTTTTTTTTTTTTTTTTTAGTCTTTTGTTTTTTTTTTTAATTTCAGTTTTCGTTTAACTTTAATTTCAACTTTTTTTTTTCTGACCCGAACCCAAACCCGGCCCGAGTGGTTCATGGTTCACTTGACTCAAGTGGTTTATAGTTCACTCGACCCGAGTGGTTCATATATGATTTAGGGTTCATTATTTAGGGGTTAGGGTTCAGAGTGCATAGTTCATTCAAATTAAAATTGAATCAAATTACACTAATTTAAATTGGTGCATGGGGTGCACATGAGAGCGACTCTATATCATCTTTCACGCAGCAGAAGCTCAAGAATTTTGTGCCCCGTGTGACGATCCCCTCGGCGAATGTGCGTTTGAATGCATGACGGGCGCAATCAATTATTTGAGTGCCAAAAGTATTGTCGTCAAGAGTTGAAAGAGTGTATTTCTCAAAATTGCTAAGCTAGCTAGCTTGTGTTTTACTATAATTCTTGTTCGATCCTGTTTAGAGATGTCAACATTGGCCCAACCCCCGCCGTCCCGCTCCGACCCCGACGTTCGGGTCGGGTCGGGTCGGGATATCACTCTTATCCTGCCCGCCCCGACCCGTTTGGACCCGTTTTCATATTAAATTTTAATATATATTAGATATAATATATATAAATATAATTTATTACTATAATTTTCATATTTATTATATATAGTATGTAAGTAACAATAATTCAACTTCATAAATATATTTTAGGCCAATATATATTGATGAGAATTTTTTTTTTTTGGTCTCATAACTTTTCTGTAATCAGTTTTTGGTCTCAAAATATTTAACTATCCAATTTTGGTCCAATAACTATGGTGTTTGTCCAATTTTTGTCCCATTTTCATCGGAAAAACAAAAGCGACGTCGTTTTCGTTCAAAAATTGGGGATCTCCGATCGCGCATGTGTCCAAATTGTCGTTTGTCCAATTTTAGTCCCAAAACTATTGCGTTTGTCCAATTTTGGTCCAATAACTATTGTGTTTGTCCAATTTTGGTCCCATGTTTGTTTCTTCTAATTTTAATTTTAGTTGTAGCATAATTATAGTTACTACATAATTTTAATTATTCTTTTAAGTTGCAGTATTTAATCTTAATATTAATTAAATTTTTTATTTAAATTTATTGTTTGAATTACCTAGGTGTATAATAAAATGGAGTAAAAAAATAAAAAATAAACAGTCAACGTCCACTTCACACGCGCTATCGGAGATCCCCAATTTTTGAACGAAAACGACGTCACACGTCACATGCCCAATCTCCGATTGCGCATGTGACGTGGATGCTGACTGTTTATTTTTTATTTTTTTAATTTTTTTCACTCCTAGGTAATTCAAACAATAAATTTAAATAAAAAAATTAATTAATATTAAGATGATTAAAATTATGTAGTAACTAAAACTATGCTACAACTAAAATTAAAATTAAAAGAAACAAACATGGGACCAAAATTGGACAAACACAATAGTTATGAGACCAAAATTGGACAAACGATAATTTGGACGCACGCGCGATCGGAGATCCCCAATTTTTGAACGAAAACGACGTCATTTTTATTTTTCCTGCGAAAATGGGACCAAAATTGGATAGTTAAATATTTTGGGACCAAAAACAGATTACAGGAAAGTTATGAGACCAAAAAACTTATTTTCTCTATATTGAAAAAACATCATATTAAATACAATATGGTAATTTAACAAAAAATCATATTGATATCAATATCTTTAAAATGTGAAAACAAATTTATAAACATGCTTCTAATAACATTTATTAATTTTTTCAATTAAAATCTTAAATTTATATTAAATATTTTAAAATATAATTAATTTTTTCTTTAAAACAGGTCGACCCGCCCCGACCCGTACCCCGCGGCGGGTCGATCCGTCCCACCCCATACAAAGAATGGGTCGGGTCTGGGTACTCAGGTACCCGACCTGACCTGCCCCGTTGACATCCCTAATCCTGTTGTATTTCTCATTTATATGTTATAAAATCAATTCGGCGAAAAAATTATAAGGGCAAAATTGGGCATTAACATTAACTTTTTTGCAGTGGTTGGTAATTTTTATTGTAGATTGTATTTGCAAGCAACTTCATAGGGCGAGTTGTAGTAATGAGTTGGTTGCCCCAATTGCTCAAAACTAAAAAAACCAAAGTGTTAGAGCACCCACAATGGTGGGTTATTGAAATGTTATAACCATAAAGTGAGGGTTAGTGCCAATACAAACTAGAGTTATAACTCAAAAAAAATTTATCTCTCCTCAAATGGTTAGTGCAGACTAACTGTCATTTTTCTCCAAAAGCCTGCAATTATTGCTTTTTTTTATTGCATTTCCTTTCAATGTTGTTTAGATAATTTAGTGAATGGTGGGTCCCTAAAAGTGAGTTATAACCTTTAAATGGTTGTGTAAGTTAGTCGAATTGAGTTATTTATGTAAAAATAATGACGTGACAGTGAGATGGAGGAGAGAGGGGAGTTATAATTCCCCAACCAATGTGGAAACTCTTAGTACTAATAACTAATAAGTACAAGTACGGTACATAATAGCTCCCAACTACAAAAATTCTTAGTTAAACACCCATTATACCCCCTTATTACCACCCCACCCTCTTACACCAGATGTGGGGCCCCCTCCTCCCCCCCAAAAAAAAAATACTAGTCTTCTCTTTCTTCTTTACTTTCTTTTTCAAAAAAATTATTTCTCTCTCTACTCTCTCTTTCTCTCCATTCTCTCTAGCTTGATACAGATTAAAAGCCAACCACCATTTTTAATACGGCGTGCAAGAATCAACCAAGAATGTTGTTGAGAGGTGTAGTGTGGTGTTTGGCTGTGGCCACGTGGTGTGAAAAACGACGTGTAGGAAACAAGAGGGGTGAGCAAATGAAGATGATGATTGCTGAAAATGGTGAGGGAGACGACCAAAGCAAGGGTTTCGGCCGCGATCTAAGATTTCGATGGCCACGACGGCGAAGGATGAAAATGGGATGGAGAGGTGTGGTGGTTGCGGATCCGTCCGATCTAGGGGGTTGGTGCTGACTCGGTGAGTTTCTAAAGTTTGACTCAGTGAGTTCGGTGAGTTCTAAGTCTGACTCAGTGAGTTTCTGGGGCATGACACGATGAGTTTGGTGAGTTCAGTTCGTTTGAATTGGAGAAAGATGCAGAGTGTTTGTTTGTTCCCATTGTGAGAAATTATGTGAAAGCACATAAATTTTTTAGATTTTAATTTGTCTTTTGTCTTAATTTTGTTGTGGAGCTTTAATTATAAATTGTAATAATGAAATGCTAAGATATTGTCCAGTAAGTATGTGAAATGTTGTAGATACCCTAACTTATGTACAAGTGATATGTTTATTAAATTTTTTGTGAACAATGCAATTTTTGTTCACCTGTGCAATTTTAGTGCAAGATGCATTGTTCATTTGTCGTGTGCATTTTTTGGAATAAAGGACAACAAAATATTTCATAAATAATTATTATTATCATATTTAAATAAAAATAATTATTAAAACTAAAAGAATAATGGATTTTAAAATTAATTTCATTATTATTTATATTAAAATAATTGTTAAATATTAATTATTAATTATATTAATAAGAAGAACAATTATTTTAATTAAAATTTTATTCATCATTTTTGCGAGGGAAGACACGTAAAATTCAAATAAACATGGAAAGCATGGAGGAAAGACGCATGGGTCAGCATAAAAGTTGCAATATGAAGTGACAATAACTTTTTGTGAGGAAGACACCTGGATCAAAATTTTGTATTTTGTGATATTAAAAATGGACACAATCGACAATTCATAATGTACGTTTGTAGTGGGGAGTTATTTCTTTATACACATGTATCTATTAGTCATTTTAAAGTGCGAAATATACCTATTAGTACTCCCCTAACTATTTATCCTTAAGGTTGCAGAAAGCCTTGGTTGGCGTTTATGTTGAAAGGGAACATGACAACTTTGAGCTTGGCTTTGCAAATGCTATCACGAATCCACAATTTATAAATTTTGGATCTTGGATTCTAGATTTTTGTTTTCCCCTTTCCCTTTTCTAGTTCCTTTAAACAACGAAAATGGCGAATTATCACAGGAAACACTCATCATTGCATCCAACAATCTTCACCAAAACGTTGAGAAATTTGGTTGACAATAAACAAAATTATAGGGAATTGAAACTGTGCACCATCATCCAAAAAATTATAGTCTCTCACTACAATGTCTCCAAACACAGGACACCAAATTAATCACTTAAAAATATAAAAGAGAAGAAGAACTATTGATGTTGCTGCTGAATATAGAAACATGAGCAGAAACCGTGAAAGCAGATAAATACCTCACTCTCCATCCCCCTATTATCCACAAACTCCATTAATGGCTTCTACAATTTCTTAACTCGCGGAATCGACGATTTGGAGCGATTTTTTTTATCAAACAATTTCATGTCGATTGCACGGTGCACCCTTGTGCGCAGTAGACCCACTCATAATAAAATATTATGAGGTACATTTAAATTGTATCATACGAGACTTTGAAATATAAAATTGATTTATCTATACTAATAAAAAAAAGTGAGATAAAATTAAATCATATAATTGTAAGCAATACTAAAATACTCATTAATTAAAGTACTCAAATTATTTTCACTACTGAAATGCCCCCAATCAACAAATCAGTTAAATTATATTATTTCCATTATTTAATTAACGTCCAGCTAGGGATTTTGAATTAAGATGGACTTGTTTCTAAGTGGACACTGTGATAAAATTTAAAGGGCTCGGGTGGGCTGGTGTAGAAATAAGTTACATATAGAGGGCCATATACGTACATATATAGGGAGCTATTACAGGTTTTAGACTTGAAATTTGGGCCAGTCTTTGACCTTGAATAGATCCGTCCCTGTACTAAACAATTCAGTCAACTAAATCGGTACAAGAAAACGATAGATCAGTGCAAGATGTAGGTATGGATTAAGCTTGGCACCGGCGGGAATCCCGGAAAAAAATTTCCCCCGTGAAATTTGGGATGAGAATTTTTTTTCCTCGAAGGTCGGGCGGGGGGCAGGGATAACATTCCCCCCGTTTTCCATGAACCCCAAATTTTATAATTTAAATTTATATATATATATATATATATATTATACATATATATAATTAAATAATATATTTTAAAATTCTAAACTTTAATCTTGAAATCATAGTTTACTAATATATATAATATTGAAATTATTTATATTTTTTAAGGAGAAATTTGATATGGATGCACATGAAACGAAGATTTGAAGTTATTTAAATATGGAAAAGAACAAATGAGATGAACAATATATTATTTTTTATTTTTATTTATGTTGTATGCTTAATTTTACATTTTGAATATTTAATTTTTATTGATGTTATTTAATTTGTATTTTAAAATTTTATATTCATATTAAAATTGTGAAAATTCGATTTAAAAAAAAAAAAAAAAAAAAAAAAAATCCTCATGGATGAAATTCCCGAGGCGGAACAGGGCGATTTTTCCCGAATGGTTCGTGAGGATTCCCGCCCCCAATTTTTGTGGGGGACGGGGATGGGGTTTGTCCCGGCCCCGCCCATCCCATTGCCAAACCTAGTATGGATCAAGGGGGGTCCGCTGAAGAGCGGTCGTCCCTTCTGGCTTCTGCCCTCGCGGGATTTAATTTTTTTACTATATATTGAAATTTTGCAAATACATTTTAAATTTATAAAATTTTGTCATTTCATCACATTTTGAATTATAAAAATTTCCCCCTTTTATATATAAAAAAAATTTCACCCCACTTGACACAAAATCCTAATCCGCTCTTGAGAAGATGGCATGTCGAACCACTCATATGTAGGGATGGCAACGGGGCGGGTTTGGGGCGGGTTTAGCTAAACCCGTAACCCACCCCCAAAATTTTTTTTTTTCCCAACCCAGAAACCGCCCGCCCGCCCACCGGTTTTTAAACCCGCTTTAACCCGCCCCGCCCCGTGAACCCGGCGGGTTTAACCCGCCCCGCGTCCAATTTTATTTTTTCTTACATTTTTTAATTCATACTCCCAACTTCATACATATCATTCCTAAAAAATAAAACATTAATTAGAATCATTCAAATTATAACAAATAAAATACCTAATTTCATAATCAATCTCACATCATAGAGCACAAAATTCAAAAGTTTTAATCAATCCCACATCAAAAGAAGATTATTTAATGGGACATTCATTTTGAATTAGCTCTAGTTAAATCTTCGGACTCCATCTATTTTAAAAAAGATAGATATGTTAGTATTTTAGAAAAATAAATAAAGATGAAAATAAATAAATAAGCAAAAAAAAATAATTTATTCTACCTCCAATTCTACAATTATTTTTTGCGGTCCTCCAATTCATACAATTAATACTTGAATTTGTATTATTTGGGTGAATTAATTGAAATTTATTTTGAATTATGTACATTAGATATCTACTCATTCTAATTTCTTCTCAATCTAAGCTAAAACACTTATTCGATAAAAGAAACTGATAAATCAAAGAAAGAAACAATTAAAATAATTCACCATGAAAGAAATAAACCCTATACAAAATACATTTAATTTAATAAAAATTATAAAATTAATATATATTTATATATATCTTGAGGCGGGTTAAAATGGGTTTACCTAAAACCGTAACCCGCCCCTTGAAAAAAAACCGCTTGACCGGGTTTAACCCGTCCCGAAACCCGTTTGATTGGGTTTTAACCCGCCCCATCCGGGGCGGATTAGTGCCGGGTTCGGGTTTTAACCCGCCCCATTGCCATCCCTACTCATATGCATGTACATATATTTGTTACAAGCAAATAATAAATATTGAAAATAAATGAAATAAAAAACCATAAAAGCTCATAGCCTCGTAACAAAACACCTAGGTCACGAGTTCGAATCTCGCATCTAGCTAATTTTTTGCCGAATTAAAATAAATATATGAAGGGGTGCTTCACGGGTGTCCATTGCTCGCGCATTGGGTCGCCGCAAATCGCAAGATGGCAAACACGCTCATCGCAGATATTTTCTGTATTCAAATAAAAAAAAAAAATTCTGCAACAACATATTTAAAAACAGATCACATGATAGAATTGAATGCTTATTTAAATTGAAGATAAAATGTGCAAATAAAAAAAGTGATCGGATCCCTCATTCTCATCCACATGGGCATCGCCAAAATCAAAGATGACCCAAATAATTTAGTCAACTACTTGCACGTTAGTAATGGGGGAGATTTAATTTAATTTAATTAGCTAGTAGTATATGCCTATATAAAGAGGTGCAATTAGTCATATTGTCCATTCCATTACATTTATATAGTGATCAAGATGAAGAGTTGTATGATCCTGATAGCTTTCCTGATCATGTTTCAAGTAGGTGCAGAAACTCAAACATGTTGCTCAAAGTGTGTTGATTCCCAGAATTAATGTGAGAGTGCGTGCACTAGATCAACACCAGTTACAGACTCCCACTGCTCTCAATCTCTCTCCACCTGTTTTCTTAATTGCCAAAACTGCTGATCGAATGGGAAGACTTACTGATACATGCATTTTAGGATTGCAACTTAGTGATAAGTACAAAATGATTACATATACGTACGTGTATTTGCACTTTTACGTGCAACTTTGACTATATATGCAATTTCGTTTGTACTTATTAGTAGTTTGCATAAAAAATTTGTACATGTTAGTAATTTTCCCGACCGCAAGCGCTCGAATATATGGAACAACTACATTAGTTACATATATGCCCCCCCAGCTATATCTTTTCTTTGTGTTCTTGATCAGCTTATAATTGAATAAATATTGTAATAACTTCATGTATGAATTAATTAATGCATCCTTGTCTTTTACTCCTAATTCTCTTGTTTCCACATTCGTTCCTGTTGTATTCCTCATTTAGCGTCTTCGTTTGACTGTTGAATAAAAAGGAAAATTGACTCCCATTGTGGTAGAATTTGTACTCAAGAGTGTTTGATAAATTGTTGATACAAGAAAATCTAATTGAGAACCTCCTCCAAGAAAATTAACCTTAATTAATAATAATTAAATATTTTTTAACAATAATTACTATCAATTAAAAAATTATTCACTTATCATATTTGTAAAAACTTTGAAAATTTAAATAATTATATATATATATATATCTTAATTACTATATATTGATAAACCTATTTCATCCTATGTGGCGAAACCGTGTCAGTCTACGCAAAGCTCAACTCAACTAGATTATTTCATTTTAATGAGAGTGCACGATTTTAAATAAAAAAATTATAAAGATAGTCTGTCTAATTGAATTTTAAATTAAATTGTCGTGACTTATTTAATTATCATAGATTTCTTATGCTTATAAAGATATACTCTATCTAAATCTTTCATATTTGATTCTATCATCCTTTTTAAGAAGATTTTAACATATCTACCCATATATGATATATCCTTATATATATTCACTCACGCCCCACACAATTTTTCTAATTTTATGAGTTTTTTAATTTAATTTTGTATTATATATTTAATTTGATTTTATTTTTTTATATTGAAGGGAGTATTGATGTAAGTAATTTGAATTATGAATTAATTGTGTTTAATGTAATTGTGTAATTATTTTATGAGTGGGTCTCATGTTCACCCGGGTGCACCGACTGTGTTTTAAAATTTGGGTCCGACCGGCCGGTCGGACCGGTCGAAAAAATCGGGAACCATTGAACCGCCGGTTTTCACCCAAAAAAAAAAAAAAAACTTTAAAACCCTAACCTCTAAACCCACCACGCCGCCGCCGCCGTGTCTCCGCGCTGCCACCGCGCACGCCGCTGCACTGCCGCTGCGTTGTCTCCTCCTCTGTTATATGTAAGGTAGCATATATGTAAGTTAGTATATATGTATATCACTATATGTATATGTAATGGAGAAAGTAAAAAAGTGGGAAAAGGTAAGTGGTAATAGTGTAATACTAATAGGAAAAAAGATGTCATTTTCAAGATGTACACAACTTTCATAAAGTCTGCAAATACTTACCCTACCTACTAATTACCTATTAGGCTACTAATTCTAATACATGAATTCTTAAAAAATTATTAGTATCAAAGATGTCGGATTCGCTTTGAGGTGGGATTATTTGAGATTACCCGATTGGGTTAAATGCGTGGCAAATCCCAATTTTTTTTATTTTTTATTATCGGATACGCGTATCGGATACATATCAGGGTTTTTTTTGTAAAATTTATTAAATTTTGGGTTTTTTTTTTGTAAAAAATTAAAACTTACTAATAATTTGAAGGACACACTCTAAAACTTATTAAATATTAAAATTTATTAATATTTTATTATGATTTATGACTTGTGTAGGTTGATGATATTTTATTTAATTGTTGTTTTGTTACTTATGGGATGAATTCCTTTATATTAATACATGTGTTTTAAATACTCTTGATATTATTACATGTGTTATATATAATTGTTGTAAATTTTTTAATATTATTACAGGTGATATATATAATTAAATTAAAAAAATTGACGTATCCTCGCCGTATCGTATCCTAAAAATGTGAAAATCTACGAATCCCTTTTTTAGAATCGTATCAGATATCGCACCCTTTTTTGCGTGCCGTGCAACACATAAGCTACTAATAGGAAAAAAAGATGTTATTTTCTATTATGCTTGGGAGTTGAAACTTGAAAGTTGAAACTATTTATGTTAATGAACATTTCTATTATATTTAGAAATTTAAGTTTGAAGTGACTTTAAATACTTTATATTCATTTAGTATACTCTATATTTTGAATTTTTTTTAAAAAGCATGCATACTATATATATATAATATTTATTATGACGTCAAACCGACTCAATCTGATCCAACCGATCCGACCCCGGTCCAGCCTTTTTTGGGGGTCGTCCGGCTCAACTTTCGGTTCCGGTTTTTAAAACATACTGCACCGTGCACTCATAGTGTATTTTAGAAGCGTGCAACTATACAAAATAGAAACATGCAACTATTCCAAACATAAACATGCAACTATGTTCCCATATTAATAGTTGCACTTTTCTATGTAAATAAGTCGCACTTTTTAACATAACAAGTTGCACGCTTCTAAAATGTACTATGAGTGCACGGTGCACCCGAATACATACAAGACCTAGCCTTATTTTATATATTAAATTGAGTTATTTTTTTATATTGCACTAAATATTGAGATAAGTAATTTGAACATTGAATTAGTTGTGGATAAGTCTCTTATAATTTGTTCATAGATATTAATATTCACGTTTTGTATATATTGCAGGGAATAATGAGGTAAGTAATTTGAGTTATGAATTCTTTATGAATGTTTATTGCAATTGTGTAATTATTTTGTATATTGCAGAAAGTTTTTTTTATATTACACGAAATATTGAGGTAAGTAATTTGAGTGTTGAATTAATTGTGGATGAGTTTCTTCTAATTTGTTCATAGCGATTAATATTCATGTTTTGTATATATTGCAGGGAGTATTGAGGTAAATAATTTGAGTTATGAATTCATTTATAATTTTATGAATTTTTTAATATGATTTTGTGTTGTATATTTAATTTGGTTTTATTTTTTTATATTCAGGGAGTATTGAAGTAAGTAATTTAAGTGTTGAATGTTTATTGTAATTGTGTAACTATTTTGTATATTGCAGGGAGTTTTTTTATACTGCATGAAGTATTGAGATGTGAAAATAAAGATAACTTTATCTCGATACTTTATATAGAACAAATTCAATATACTGAGGTGAGTAATTTGAGTGTTGACTTAATTGTGGAGGAGTTTCTTCTAATATGTTCTATTTAATATGATTTTATTATTTTATATTGCAGGGAGTATTGAGGTAAGTAATTTGAGTTATGAATTGGTTATGAATATTTATTGCAATTGTGTAATTATTTTGTATATTGTAAGGAGTTTTTTTTTTATATTGCACAAAGTGTGAAAATAAAGATAACTTTATCTCGACATTTCCTATAGGACGACTTCAATATACTGTTTATTTATATAAATTCATATATATATATATATTTACGTAAAGTAAAATATGACGTATTAACTTATTTTTGGCTTATCATAATATTTTTTGCTTATAATATTGAAATAATTTTACAATTTTCCCTATAATCAGTAAATTATAAATTAAAAATCTCAAGTACATTATCTTTACATGAGGATATGATTTTTATGTTTATATACCAATTAGTTATAACAATTAGATTTTTCAAAGATAGATTTATATATCAAATCTTGCGTAGATATGATTAGTTATAAATCTTTAAAATTGTTCAAAAAATTATATTTTTTAGAGATATTGTAAAATACACAAATAATTAAATTTTATTTTCAAAGATTTTGTATAATAAATATTAATCTAAAAAAAATATGTATCAAATCTTGATTACATATGATAGCTATAACTATTTAAAATCTTTCAAAAACTAGATTTTTAAAAAAATATACTAATAAATATTTGTCATTCACAATTAAAAAATTTAATTTACGTTTTTAAATTGCGAAATATTTTATAATAAATAAATAAAATATTAAAATTTATTTTATAATATCAAAATTATTTCAAATTTCTTCTTGAGAATTATCACGATATATCTAATATATATATATATATATATGAAATAATGAGAAGGAGATAGTTATTATATAAATATTTTAAAAGTCCTAAACAATATTTAAAAGACATTTAAAAAAATTAAAAAGAATCGAACGGATATTTAATATGGCGTATGAGTATCACGAATCACTATACTATTTTATTGGGATTTTGGAGTGGCCGACGCAAGTGGGACTTGGGATTTTGATTTTTTTTTGGGGTAAAATAAAAATAAAAAGAAAGCCAAAAAGGCTATGCACTCAGAATAGTGACAAAAGATTGTGGAAGCTCAAACTCAAGGTGGTGAATTCGAACAGTGACAAAAGATTGTGGAAGTTCAAACTCACGGTAGTGAATTCGAATTTTATAATATCATTGTTAGTGTAAAAAAAAAACTCATTAATATGCACAAAAATTATTATACATAAAAATTATCACTTTATATTTTAAATAGGGTTTAGTCTTGTATGCACCCGGGTGTACTATGCACTCATAGTATATTTTAGAAGCGTGCAAATTGTCATGCTGAAAATTATGACTTATTTACACAGAAAAGTGCAACTGTTGATATAGAACATAGTTGCATGTGCTTCTGTTTGGAATAATTGCATGTTTCTGCTTTGTATAGTTGCACACTTTTAAAATGCACTATGAGTGCACGGTGCACCCGGTATACACGAGACCCACTCTTTAAATAGTAATAATTTTTATGTATAATAGTGATAGAGGTATGAATCTGATTCACAGGAGTATTACATTACTCCTGAATAATTAGTTTTTTTTTTTTGGTACAATAGCCCTCCTATATCAACATTACGGTTCTAAGATTAACGGTGTGTTTGCAAACAATATATAGTGTTTCTTTTAAAGTGATTAAAATTAATTTTAGTATTAAAATTGAAAGTGGGTAGTGTTTTAAAACAAAATACTTTTAATTAGTTTTTTTAAAAGTTAGAATGTTTGCAAAACAAATAACTTTTTTGTTACTTTACAAAAAGATCGTTATTAAAAGTAAAAATAAGTGATGGTAAAATTGTAGTATTGTTAAAATCATGAGGATAAAATTGTAATATTATTTATTATGATAATGAGAAGCACTTTTAAGCTAATAGAAACATGGGGAGTGGTGCTTCAAGAAAACTACTTTTAAGTACTTAATTTAAGTAGTTTATTGAGTTTGCAAACATTCTAAAAATGATTATGAAATAAAAATAAGTGATTTTAAGCTATTAGTTGTGTTTGCAAACACTCACTAAAAGTGAAAAAAAGAAAAGCAAAATAATAACTGAAAATATATATAGCTTGATGATAAAATATCAATCTTATGAAAAATGTGAGAAAGTATTATGTGCACCATGTTCATCGTACATCACTATTATTATAATTTGTAAGGGTCAACACTTTATTTGTATAATGTCGATCCTTATAAACAATAGTAATAATAGTGTACGGTGAACATGATGCACATAATATTTTGTCAAAAAAGATTGATGTTTAAGATTTAAAATTGAAGACCTAAATTGAAACACAATACATAGAGCTCTTCCGATAATATTCATGCAAAATTAATTATAAAGAATGTCATGGGCACATCTTCGACTTAATAATTACCAATTGTAGGATACTATATGATTTAATCTACTATATATATTGGGTTGCACATTAGTCAACTATATTTGGTTGCAAGTTGTGTAATTGATTAATTTCAGTCAACTTGGTTTCACATGATGGGAGCAATGGATATCTTGTGCAAATCCTTAATAGGGGCAAATGTGCATTTATATGCAAGGAGGATGAGATTTATAAATATGAAAAGTGTTTTGAGATGGGTAAAATTCCGCTAAAATCAAACATGGCCTAAATGATTCAGTCAACTACAATTGCACATTAGTGATGGGAGCTAGCGATTTAATTTAATTAGCTAGTAGTATTAATCAACATATATTAATTAAGCCTTCACATGTACATAGTCTAATCTAGGATGTAATGTAGGCCTATATAAAGAGGTGCAATTAGTCAAATTATGCACACCCAAAAACCAAAAAAAACTCAATTAATACACAATTTCATTCACACATACATACATTGAAGATGAAGAGTTGTATGATCCTCCTAGCTTTCCTGCTCATTTTTCAAGTAGCTGCAGAAGCTCAACTTTGTTGCCCTAAGTGTGTTGATTATCAGAATCAATGTGAGAGTTCGTGCAATAGTTCACATGGAGTTACAAGCGCCTATTGCCACAAAGTTTGTTCCGAAGCTCTGTCCCAGTGTTTTCTCAATTGCCAAAAATGTGCAACCTGATCTGGCCGTTATATCTTTTATTGTGTTCGAATCATCATTTGACCTTAAAAAATGAAAAAAAAAATCTCGTGTTCTTCAGCTTATAATTATTAAATAAATGTAATAATTGCATGTATGCATGAATGCATCCTGGAGTATGTCTTATATGTCTTATATCCATATGATGAATAAAATCCTTCTTTACTAATCAAAAGAAAAAAAAAAGTGCATGAATGCATCCTTGTCAATATAATATAATTCTTTTGTTTCCAGATTCGTTCATGTTGTATTTCTCCTTTATGTGAGAGAGTTGTTAATTCTATGCAAAAGACAACTATTCATTTTCTTATTTTATTTAAAAATATTTCTTATTAAGGGTATAATGATCCAAATGATAATTATGTAGGTTAAAATTAAAAACGAACAATTTAAGCTTGATGACAGATTTTTTTTTTTTAGATCGCTTCAATTACTTGGTATATATTAATTAGGTTTGTTGGAAAATTAAATAAACAAATTAAGTTCAAACTCTTAGATGTGAATAAATTTTTTTATGGTATGCTCATGTTCATGTTCTAAGATTAATTCCCGCTAAAAACAATTTCATTTATAATAAATTATTCACTCGATGTACCTCTTTTTAATGATAGAGTAATTTTTAGATGAGATGAAATTCCTTCAAGATCAATATATAAACGTACAAATGAGGGTTTGTAGCCTAAGTAGTGGCAAAACACAACACTTAATGAGTAATTTAAAAATTATATTTAAAAGTGGAGCATAGTTTGTTTAGGGACAAAGTACTCAGGGCCGATCCTAGAAAATATAATGCCCGAGTCGACAAAAAAATTAGGCCCCAAATTTTTTTCTTAGATGAATTCAAAAGCAATATATTATATGACGTATATTTTAGCATATACTCCATCCGTCCCACTATATTTGTCCCACTTTTCTTTTATGGACGTCCCACTATATTTGTCTCAGTCTATAAAAAGAAAAAATAACACTCAACTAACTATTATTTTAATATTATTCCCCTCACTTTTCATCCCAGCTACCCCAAATACATTCAATTTTCATCCATTAAATACTATAAAAACTCACTATCTATTATTTTAATATTATTTCTTAAACAATTCAACAAAAAGAAGTGAGACAAATATACCGGGACGGAGGGAGTATAATATAAAATAAAAATAAAAGTTATTTATATAATTTATAATATTCAAAACAGTACATCTATACATAAATAATATGATGAACATATTCAAGACAAATATTTTCTTGTCTTCAATATGTTGTTTTTCAACTATATGACGAATATGTAAAATTCATATTAAAATTTTAAATTTTATCTTATTATTAATTATTAAACAACCATCTGCATTCATATTAGTTAAATAAATAATAATCATTAAAAATAAATTGTTGTGAAAAGATTTGTGGATATCCCCGATGCCAACTTTTAATATTTCAACCATTTTATTCATATATTAATTAAAAAAATATAATAATGAAGTTTAAAATTGATATTATTAAAAAAAATAAAAATTAAGTGTCACGGCCTTTCAATTACCAAAACACGAATTAGTAAAAAATTATAATCAATGTAAATTTTCATTAAAACAAAAAACGAAAATGTCATAGTTTTTTAATTGACAAAAAAACAGTAAAGAACATTATAATTATTAAAATATAATTAAATCCTTGAAAATGAAGAAAAAATGAAAATGCCTACGAATTAGTCAAAAATTATAATCAATGTAAATTTTCGTTAAAACAAAAAACGAAAATGTTATAGTTGTTTAATTGACAAAAAAAAAAAAAAAAAAGAAAGAAAGTAAAGAGCATTATAATTATTAAAATATAATTAAAGCCTTGAATATGAAGAAAAAATAAAAATGCCTAATATAATTAAAGCCTTGTAAATGAAGAAAAAATGAAAATGCCCAATATAATTAAAGCCTGGTAAATGAAGAAAAAATGAAAATGCCTAAAAAACTTGCTCTGGGCGTTGAACTTGGATCCCTAACAGAGTTAGATAGAGCCTTTAACACTAGGCTAGCTATAGTTACGTCAAGCAGTGTGTAAATACATACATATATTTATATATATAAATAAAAATAATTTTGGGCCCCTAGAATTTACGATTTTTTCAGGGCCTGAGTCGACCGTCTCACTATAGGGGCGGCCCTGAAAGTACTTTTGCGCGATCAATGCACGATCACTCTATTTAAAAGTAAAAATATTATAAAAATGCATAAAATAGATACTCATATAAAAAGGGCAAAAAAGAATTTAAAGGAAAAATTGGCATTTTGGCATATGTTCCGATTTGTTTATAATAAATATAGAAAATAAAATGAAATAGAAAACAAAAAAAGCTCGTAACCTAGTGAGAAAACAGCCACAAGGTCACGATTTTGAATCTCGCCTCTAGAAAAATATTCGTCGAATTAAAATATATTATATGGTGTGCTTCATGTCTGTCCATCGAACGTTGGGTCGTCGCAAATTGCAATGAGACAGCTGCTCGTTGCAAATATTTTAAGAATTAAAAGAAAATATTATTTGATGCTAATTAAGTCGATCTTGTATGCATTCACGTGCATTATACACTTATAGTGCACTTTAGAATCATATGAAATTTGTTATACTGAAATATGAAATTTGTTTATACTGAACCGTGCAATTATTAATGTGAAAAAATAGTTGCACGGTTCAATGTAAACAAGTTGTATCAATATAACAAGTTGCATGATTATAAAATGCATCACAAGTGTACTGTGCACTAATGCACATGAGACTCACCCTATTCGATGACAATATGACCGCCGTAGTTAAATCCCACAGATTTATGAGGGGTCTCAAAATTTTCCCCACATTCGGATTTGCAATAGATTTTCCGCTCATTGCAAAATTTGATTTTCTACAGTTATCTCCATCTTTAAATGTCATTTTTTTTTTTTGCAGTGAAAACATTCATGAAAGCATTTTAATTTATTATTTAATCAACAATTAATTATAAAAAATATTTATACTCCATATGTCCACCAATCTTATGCATGATATTTTTGACACAAGTTTTAAGAAAAAAAAAAAAAAAATAGATAAAGTAAGAGTATTATTGGGTATTGTGAGGTACACTTATAGATAAAGTGTTTGTTAATTTGTGAGTAAATTACAATGATATTTGAAGTAATTAAGTGATGGTTGGGGGATAAAAATAAAATAAATTTTGCCAAAAAATATAGTGTGCATAAGATTGGTGGACAGACGAATAAGACAAGTGTGCATAAAATTTGTGAAGGGAGGGAGTATATAATATCCCGAGTAAAGTCTTCAACATAATTAATTACCAAAGTGTGGGATACTAATGGCCTAGTCAACTACTCGCACGTTAGTTAGTGAAGGGGAACAATTTACTTAGCTATTAGTCAACGAATTTAATTAATTAGCTCTCATGCATATATATTATACATTCATATAAGTATAATGTAGGATGCAGAGTAAAACTCACTTTTGGTTCCATAGAACATGGGACCTCACGAATTTGGTCCTAATACTCACTATCGTAAGAATTTTTTTATGCAGTTTTGATCCTTCCGTTAAGTTCAGTTGCACTTTTGGTCCTAACCTTGTCTAGTGGGACCAAAACTGCAGCTGACTTTAACGGAAAATATAACATTGGAACCAAAACTGCATGAAAAAATGGTTTTGGGACCAAAGTGAAGGGTGCTGGGACCAAAATCGTGAGGTACCGTGCCCTGTGTTCTGATAATTGAAATCTTGAAACCAATCTCTGATAGGACTCATGGAATGAACAACCTGAATCTAACACCCAATATGTACTGATCTGTGCAGATGTAACAGATAAGGCCTCAGCAGATTCATATCCAGTGTCATCTCTCTTTTCTTCAGTTTGATTTACTTGGTTTGGAGGATTTGCAGTAGTGGTGTTCTAATCTTTGTTCTTCAGAGCCTTTCATTTTGCACAATTCTTCTTGAAATGTCCAGGTTCATGATAGTGGAAACACTTTCTGGTATCTCCTTCACTGGTGCTCTCACCAGATTTCTTATCTTGCTTCTTGTCACCCTGATTTTCTCCTGATTTCTTATCCTTAGTCTTCTTCTTCTGAAAATTGCCCTTCACAGATAATCCTTCACCTACAGTTGACTGACCTTGAGTGCTAGCCTTCTGTAAGTCTTTGACTTTAGAGCTATCTGCACATCTTCAAGACTAATGGAATCTTGTCTTCCAAATAGAATAGTGTCCTTGAAATTTTCATAGGACTTTGGAAGACCACTCAACAATATCAGAGCCTGGTCTTCATCTGCAAGCTTGGAGTAAATGTTTTCAAGATCATCCAAGATCTTGTTGAAATCATCTAACTGCTCTAGCACAGACTTTTCATCAGTCATCTTGAATGCATACAACTTCTGCTTCATATACAACCTGTTGGCCAGAGTTTTCACCATGTATATCTCAAGCTTCATCCATACACCTCTAGAAGTAATTCTTTTGAAACTTCCTTCAAAACTTTATCACCAAGACACAAGGTAATGGTACTGTGTGCCTTCTCCATCATTTCAGTAACCGTCACCTTCTCCTCGGGTTTAGATCCAGTGGCAACTTCGGTTTCTTCCTTCAAGGCATCTACCAATCCTTGCTGAACTAATAGAGCTTTCATTTTGATCTTCCATAGACCAAAATCTGACTTTTCAGTAAACTTCTCAATATCAAACCGTGTTGCACCTATCTTGATCCTTTCTCCTTTCCACAGACGGTGCCGATTGTTGTGAATTCAAGCCTCTAACTCTCAACAAAGGAATAGGACCAAAACTAGAGCTGGTATTAGTCGACCTTAAGAAAAGTATTACTTGCTGTAAGTAACAATATTAGTTCAGAAATGTGTGAAAACCGTAAAAACACAAGAAATTTATAGTGGTTCGATCAAGTTGATCTACATCCACTCTGTGAGCTACAATCTTCCACTATAATCAGTTCCTAAGGCTATACAAAGATCTCTCAAGTATGCACTCAAATTTACAATATTAAACTTACTTGTTTTCCTCAACTTTGACAAACAATATCTCATAAATGGCTGAATGAACTCTCACACTACTAATTACACCTTAAACCCTCTTATATCCAGTGTGATGCTATGGAAAGAATAAGCTAAAACTACAAAAGGACACCGCTTAAAAAAATGGCCTTCAAGTCGCACAAGCAACACATCTTTTCTGTTGTAACATAATTGGTTGCAACTGTTTCTGGCTCACTTGCTTGGCTTGCAAGTCGATTTCAACTCATCCATAATTGCAATCTGATCCAACAACTCTTCTTATTTGTTTTGATGCTATACTTCCAACAACATCCTTGTCAATATAATTCTCTTGTTTCCAAATTCGTCCTGTTGTATTTCTCCTTTATGTATATGATATTCAATTAAAAAAAAAAATAAAAAATTCATTGTATACTAATTTTAAGTTAATATATATGCTGGCCTTTTTCTGGAGTAAAATTATTGATTAATCAATCCATATCGTCATCCTCCAATTATTTAAAAGTTTGTAATGGTCATACCTACTTAAGTATATGGAGCCCTTACCTTATGTGTAGAGGGGGAATAGGCCAGGTCGGGCCAGACCTCACATAAAAAAACCTGGGTCTGATATTAATTTTTGGGTCCAAGTCTGACCTATTATCTATCATAGATTCTTTTAATAGGCTAGGCCTGACCATTTTAGTAAGTAGGTCGGGCCTGAGAGTATTTTTAAAGCCTATATAAGAATTTTTTTTTTTACAACCTTACTAAGGCTATTATTCATTATCAAAAATTCAAAATCACACATATAAAAAATTTAAGTGTATAAATAACAATAATAAGTGCTTATCAAATCATCAAAAACAATAACAAAATCATTATAAAATAGAATAATTGTTAAAATATTTAAATTATTATAAAATTATTTAAAGCATTATAAAAGTTAATAGTTGTCGCATTTTGTTACTTCCATTTGCATACTAGATATATAGTACTACTTAATTATTAATATTAAATATTATCTACTATTTTATTAATTGATATATATATATATATATATATATATTAACCATATAAAAAAACATACTCTACTCCCATGGCTCTGATATCCATACAAGACAAGATCGTACTCGATATATCATTAGTATCCTGTTGGAACTTTTACTAACACAAATAGGATAATTTACTGAGAAATTCCATAGTCCATGAGTTAACCTGAAAAAAGCTTAACGCCCACAAACGCCTGCGCCTATTCATCGGCATAACGGCTAAAAGGGCAAGCCCACACGGTTAACTCATGAATATCACTGGAAAGCTCAAACCTACCGCTTAAACCAAACACTACCTTGGATATATTAAGTAAAAACAAATCTTACATTTCACAAATGCACATGATAGTAGAGTATTGTTAAGTCAGGTCATGATTCAATACAAGAAATCTAGCCGACCATTGAGGTGGCGATCAACATAAAATAAAAATAAAAATACAGAAATTAAATAACAATATACCTTATATGGGAGTAGAGTATGTTTTGTTATATGGTTAATGATTCAATACAATTTGATTCTTATGAATCTGTTTAGATTGAAAGATACTGTTAAGAACAGTATGACGCAAGAGTATGATATTCCTGAAAATTTAGATTTATTAAATAAATGGACTATACCTAAAATTGAACCTAAACTGGTTTATACATTAGGAGCTTTTGAAAAACTAGGTTTTAAACAAATTGTTAAAACAACTGAATCTTCTATACCTCTTCATGAAGAAGAGATGATTATTAAATTACTTAGTAAAAATGATATTTTACCTTACAAAAGAACTCATAAGTTCTTACATATTGGATGCGTTCAGGTCGCTTTTAGACCGCTTACCTTAAATGGCTTACCAGAAAGCTTTCTAGCTTCTCTTAGAGATGGCAGAAACCTTAACTGGAAACAATCCCTAATGGGAATTATAGAGTCTATCTTGGCTTTAGGACCTATCTATTTTGACGCTTATCCTAATTTATCTCTATCTTTATCTGATAGTAATATTCTTGAAGCGTTAACATTAAATGTTAAAACTCATGGTTATAATTACATACCAGGTACTGAAGTTATGTGTATCTGTTATCGTATTTATTATAAACCTTTATTTACACTAAATCCTATGTGTAAAAGAATTGAAAAAGATAATAATGAGACTATTCTTATTGAAACTAATTTTGGTAAATCAAACATTACTACCAGAAGATCCATTAAATGGGAAGAAATTATTTTTCCTAAAAATTGGATTATAGAACAATCTGTTCCTAAAGTTCCTATTATTAATAGTGATTTTCAACATATTACTCAAAATAATGATGGAATTATTAGTATTGTTTTTCAAAATAATCAAAGAAGACATTCAACTTCTTATTCTAGATCTATGTGTTGGAAATTATAGGCATGTAATTCACGTAAAACATGCACAGCGGAATAAACAGTTCACCAACAACGAACACGTAATTGCATAATCGATTGACAGGATACATAAAGAATACTTACAAGAATTCGTAACAGGATTCAACACAGAATTCTTCAACTATGATATCCACGTAACAATTGCTCACGGATCTGCAGTGTTCTGCCAGCCTTGAACCACGAGATGGATTTGCTAGAAAAATCCTAAATCTAGGTTTTATGGAGAAGTAATACTCTTGCATTATCTTGTGTGTTTAGGATTTCGCATGAATTAGTATATATAGTGGAGACCTGGCTTAATTCTCAAGCAGACTCAAAACAAGAAATAAATCTGTAGGGATTTAATTTCCATATAGACAAAGTCCCATATTAGAAATAAATCTGTAGAGACTTTATTTTCCTATATATTAAATCCTACAATTAAATTCCATATATATTATTGTTAGGAAATCTTATTTAATTAAATCTTATTTAATTAAATAACTTTAATTAATTCCAAATTAATTAATTAATAATAATTAATTCTAAATTAATATATTATTAATTTCTCCATAAATTAAATATCCATATCCAATATGATATTTAATCACCAGCTCTAATCTGTAAACAACTATTACTTGTTGTGTGACTCATAGGCCCTCGTATACCGAGCGGTTAGTCAAACTAACGGTCTTAATTGAACCCTAGACAATAAATCAGACAATCTCAATATACGAGGTACGTTGCGAAGAATCTGCAACTACCTGCAATATGTAGGCTATCGTGATATCTTCCTTTCATTCACGAATACTCGATTAAGTCTTGAACTTGATGAAGTGTCTATTCAAATAACTTAATCATATTATCTCTAATCACTAATTGATCAAGTAAATCACACTTAGCCACAAAGTCTAAGCTGATGCGCGTCGGCCGACGACTTAGATCCAATTATGATGAAAAGACGAGTATTCTCTCTAAATTCACATTGAGGAATGGATCCTATTCTTGACTCAACTACCACGCACATGCATTTCATGATGAACCCAATCCAAACAATATCTACCCATGGAAGGGTGCAAGCATCGGTCATGGTCAAAGTTCATCACTCCAGACATGTCGTGCGTATTGACCTCAAGTCAAAGGAGTATCACGTCGCTCCCACTAACCGAGACACCCGTAGACACATGTATTGTGGAATTACATCAAACAGTTTCTCGGATGGGTATACCGATACCCTCTAAGTATCTGTGCATCCATCATGAGATACCTAGTATCTCGTAGTAAGTGAGATCTTACTACACTCTCTAAGAGTATGATGCAGATCGCACACCAATCTCCATTGCATCATCAATATCCCATTCTTGATGATCCTTGATCGGGACTATTTGAGAATCATGCTTAGGTCATCTGAGTTCTCACTCACTCAATGACAACAGTGATTCAGGAGAACACAAATAAGAATATATGCAAACAATCAAACATGATATTCGAATAAGTGTATTGCCATACATTAATATTAAACGGATAATAATATTAAATCAAACTGAATATCATCGAGTATTATATCCTTACAATAGATTGTCTCTAGGACACTAACACTAACACTATGTCTAGTCATTCTTTCATATCTCATTTGGATTATGAGGTAGAATTACCTTTCTGACTCTAGGGCTTCTACTTCTTCTTATAGACAAGATATGTTTTCTAAAACAAATAATTACAATAACGAAAGATTAATTATTAATGAAAACAATATCATTCACAAAGATGGAATTGATCCCGAAATAATTTCGGATTGTAACTTTAAAATGTAATTTTATGGATATTACAAACTTTTTAGATTTTTCTAAAGGATCTTCAACTAGAGCTCATATTAATGATGGGTTTAATAATCCTAAATGGGATAATTTTAGAATTTGGTATTTTAAATCATTTTCAAAAGATGATTTAAATTACTTTGTTGACAGTTTTTATAAATTCCGTGAACAACATAATGAAATCACTTATTATGTTCCTTGGTTTATTAAAACTTTTTATATAAACCATGTTTCTGTTATTGAACGTGATTATAAGATCGTTTCTGGAGGAACACAAAAATCTGTTTACCCTCCACATGTCCCGTTTCAAATTGAAAGAAATGGTAGAATTTTTAATTTTCTTCCATACTATAAGATTATTGAGAATGATGTTTTACAAATTACTGTGAAACATATTAATCAAATGATTGAGCAAAATAATTTTTGCAATCTTTATCTGTCTATTCTAGGTGAAGAAATTATATCTTTACATGATAAAATAGATAGAATTTTATCTCAAACAAAAACTCAGATTAAATCCGATTTACTTGAAAAAGATAGTATTATTAAAACTTCTTCAATACAGTCTCCTGTAGAATTAAAAGACTTCAAAATTGAACCTTCAATGTCTGATTTTGAAAAAATCATTAGTGACAAATTCAATAATCTGAATATTTCTGCTTTAGATGATGACTTTGAAGAAAGTCCCATTACTAGCCCTATTGAGTTTGATAATACTAATAATATTAATAAAATGAAATGGGCTGATAAGCCAAATTTGTCTAAATATTATTATAAAAGACCCACTCCTATGGATGTTCTTAATGAAGAACAAGAAAACTTCTTTAATACCTCTTATTCAGGTAAAAGCATCTATAAATGGAATATTGATGGTGGTAATGATAAACATATTTTTACATAATGCCATCGTATGCTTATGTATAGTTCTGCTTGTAGAATTAGTGAAAATAATGATTTACAAACCACTCAGGCTATTATTGTAGGTTTTCTTGGTCAGCTTAAAGGTTGGTGGGATAATTATTTGAACCCGTTAAATAAACAGGAAATATTTTCTTCTGTTAAAATTGAAGATGGTGAGACCAGACCTAATGCTGTATACTCTCTTGTTCTTACCATTCTAGAACATTTTACTGGTAGATTTACTAATAAATCTGAAAATACCAAAACTCTTCTTTTAAAGATGAAGTGTAAAACTTTAACTGATTTCAGATGGTACGAAGATACTTTTCTGTCTCGTATTTATGATATCCATGAATGTAACCAAGATATTTGGAAGAACAAGTTTATTGACGGTCTTCCTTATTTGTTTGCTGAAAGGATTATGAGTCTTATACTTTTGGTTAAATCATAAGTACTTGTATACAGGAAGGATTAAATATTTGTAATGAAATTAAATTAAGAAATCAAATTAAAAAAGATAATCTTTTGGAAAGAAAACAATTAGGTCAATTTTGTGACCAATTTGGATTAGATAATCCTAATTCTAAAAATAGTTTTCCTAATACTAATAAAAGAGATTTTAAACATAAATATACTTATAGGAAAAGAAAACGTTATTATAATAATAAGCAGAAAAAGATAAGGATAAAGATCATGATTATAAACATGATAAAAATAAAAGAAAATATTTTAAAAATAAAAATCATAATACAATTATTTGTAAAAAGTGTAATAGAACTGGTCATTATGCTAATCAATGTTATGCTAAAGACAAGATTAAAAATCTTGATATTGATGATAATTTAAAAGAAACTCTTTATAAAATTGTCATGAATTCTGAAGTTGATACAAATCCTAATGAGTTTGATTATGATTCCTCTGAAGAATCTAATTCTTCTGATAATGTTACTACTTGTTCTAATAAAGAAGAATGCAATAATTGTACTCTTGGAAAACCTTGTCTAAATTGTATTAATAATATAGATAATAATGTTGAAGATGAGTATTATAAACTCATGAGTCAATTCCAAAACTTGAATATAAATGTATTAACTGATAATAATATTCTCGATTTTCTTAAACATATTAAAGATTCTAGTTTAAGAGATAAAATTATTGATCAATTACATGATTCTTCATTTAGTAATACTAAAACTAGTCTTTCTAATAAGGTTGATAATAATAATTATTATAACATGGGAGAATTAAATAATCTTCTTAAACTTAGGAATATTAAAAATAATCCTATTACCATAAATGATTTAATTCATGAGATTGATAATCTCAAGAATAGTGTCAAAACTCTTCAGAAGCAAAATTCTGATTTTTCTATTCGTCTTTCTCTTATTGAAAAAGGTAAAGAAAAAATTGAAGATACTTCTACAAGCTCAATAGCTTCGTCCCAATTGGTTAACTCAAATGATGATATCAATAAAAATGATCTATCTACCATTAATATGATTATATCTCAAAAATGGTATACAAAGATTTCTCTTCTTATTAATAATTCTTATAAAGAAGATTTTATTGCTATGATTGATAGTGGTGCTGACTTAAGTGTCATTCATATGGGAAGAATTCCCACTAAGTATTTTGAAAAGACTACACATTCTCTTTCCCATGCAGAGGATGATCTCTAAAGATTAATTATAAGCTTAAAAATGCTTATGTTTGTGTTGATGGTTGTTGTATTGCCAATGACTTTCTTATTGCAGAAGATATTACTAGTCAAATGATTATTGGTCTTCCATTTCTTTTTAAGATTTATCCTCTTACATTTATTAATGAAAGAGGAATTACAGGTACGTATAATGGTAAGCCTATTACTTTCAAGTTTATAACCAAACCTATCCATAAGGTTCTTAATTTGATACAAGACCAAATTGATTATAAAAATTGTCAGATTAATTTCCTTAAAGGAGAATTAAATTCTTTAACTATTGAAGATAAATTAAAAAATTTTAAACTTCAAGATAAGATAAAATTTTTGTATAATAAGTTATCTCTGGATATTTGCAATGAGTTTCCTAATGCTTTTTGGGATAGAAATAAACATATTGTTTCTCTTCCTTATGAGGAAGATTTTAAAGACAATAAAATTGCGACTAAGTCTAAACCTTTTCAGATGAATTCTGAGTATTTAGAGTTATGTAAGAAGGAAATATCTTCCCTATTACAGAAGAAACTTATTACTCCTTCCAAGTCCCCCTGGTCTTGTACTGTCTTTTATGTTAATAAGCATTCTGAACAAGAGCGCGGAGTTCCTAGATTGGTTATTAACTATAAACCTCTTAATAAAATTCTAAAATGGATTAGACACCCTATTCCTAATAAAAAGGATCTTCTTGACAAATTAGTCAATGCTCTTATTTTTTCAAAATTTGATTTAAAATCAGGATTTTGGCAAATACAGATAGATCAAACAGACATATATAAAACTGCTTTCAATGTTCCTTTCGGTCATTACGAATGGAATGTTATGCCTTTTGGTTTAAAAAATTCTCCTTCAGAATTTCAACAAATTATGAATGCCATATTTTATCCTTATAATGATTTTATCATTGTTTATATTGATGATATTCTTGTGTTTTCTAAAAATTTAGAAACACATTTTAAACATCTTGATATGTTTAAAATTTTAATCATTAAAAATGGTTTAGTTATTTCAAAACCAAAAATGGTTTTGTTCCAAACCAAAGTAAAATTCTTAGGTCATACAATTGAAAAAGGAAATATTATTCCTATTCAAAGAAGCATTGAGTTCGGTAATAAATTTCCTGATATTATTACTGATAAAACTCAGTTACAGAGATTTTTAGGAAGTCTTAATTATGTATCTTCTTATATTAAAAAATTTGCTGAAGATTCTGTTATCTTATATGATAGACTTAAAAAGAATCCTTCTACTTGGAATGATAATCATACTAAGGCCATTATTAATATTAAAGAAAAGGTTAAGAACATTCCTTGTCTTATGCTTGCTAATCCCTTATGGGAAAAAAACTGTTGAAACTGATGCCTCAGAATTAGGGTATGGTGGTATCTTAAAACAAATTAACCCTGATAATAAAATCGAATATATTATTAGATTTTATCCTGGTAAATGGAATAATGCTCAAAAGAATTATTCTACTACGACTAAAGAAATTTTGGCTAGTGTTAAATGCGTACTTAAATTTCAGGATGATTTATACAATAAAAAAATTATCATTAAAACTGATTGTAGAGCTGCTACTTTTATGCTCTTTAAAGACTTTGAACATAATGTTTCTAAGCAAATGTTTGCTCGATGGCAATCTCATCTTGCTTATTTTGATTTTAATATTGTCTATAAGCAGGGGAAAGATAATCATCTTCCAGATTTTTTAACCCGTTAATTTATTTCGTCATGACAGTTATGAGCCATTCTGGAAGAGGTCCTTATTCCTCTTATAGAGGAAGAGGAGGCAGAGGCCCTCCTATTATACAACTTGGGAAGAAATTCCTTTACAACCAGAACATTTCTGGTATTGGTTCTTATTCAAAAGGAGAAAATGTCCAAAAGGAATTCCAGGAGTTCCTTAGACAACTCAGTAGAAATGTGCCAATTGAGGACAATTCCTCAAAACCTGATGATGAAGAACCATATTCTTCAGTTGCTAAAAAAGAATATAAATTCTTTGATTCTACTAAGAAAGAATTAATTCTTATTATTGAAGATGAAGATGAAAAGTTCAAAGAGTCCCCATGGATTCTTATGGAAAAGTATTTTTCGAATTCAAATTGGAATGTGGAGACTTATAAAACCAGAGGATTTTATGAGAACATTCTCATTAGCCTTGGAAGTGTTGAAATTCAACATTTCCCTCCAAAGAGTAAAGTTATTAATTACTCTAAATTTATTATTAAAAAGATCATCTCCATCCAAGAATGGGGAACTTCACCTTTTAAAGAAAGGAGCATGACCAATGAGGTCACACACACTACTTACCAGTACGATTACTGGGATTACTTACAAAGTTTTTATAAGATTTTATTGTATCAAAATGCTAAGCATTCTCATACCTGGCTAATAAAAATTTGTGAAAATATTAGCAAGAATCAAATTCCTAATTGGCTTTTTACCTGGTGGGGAAATTTTGGAGCATTGGCAGACATTTTGCTTGAAGAGGTTAAAAATCTTTTTGAAGAATATTCTATTATTTCTTCAGACTTAAAGTCTCATAATACAAATGGTAAAACTACTTGTATGTTTTTTTGTTGATTCTGGAATCCCATGGGTTTGAAAATGGAAACCAGAGTTCGGTTATACTGAATATGGTACACCTTGTTTATGGAGAATCCATACAACAATATTTTGGAATAACTTAAATGTTATTACTCCTGGCTCCAATGATTCACATTGCAAGAAAATATTTTAAGGATTAAATCCAAAATGGAAGAATACAGAAAGAATTTTGTTGACAAAACTTCTAGTTCTTTTCCATCATTCTCTGAATATTCTAAGAAGTATTTTGGTATATTTTCAAAGGAAAAAATTGTGGATCTTTATATGGACCATATTAAAAATGATTTATTCAAGGATATTGATTTTTCTGATTCAAAATCAGATGCTTCTATGATTTCTGGATCTGACCTTCAAGATGCTCAGGACCCAAATGAAGATGATCAAGAATTTTCTATTCAAGAAAGTTTTGATCTCTTGAAGAATTCTCTTAAAGGGAAAATAAAAGAAAGAAAGTATTGATGAAATCTTATCCAAATGGTTTCTTTTCATCCATTTCAACGGAAGGATGAGACATTCAACATGGAATAATCCGTTCTAGGTTATTCTACCTCTTGAGTGATACAGGAGGGCTACGTTATAATATCTGGAGAACTCCTTCTGATATTTTCATTGATAATGAAAATAATGTTATTAAAAATAATAATTATCTTAAAATTCTTAAAAAGAAGATCAGAGTTCTGGAAGAATGGATTCCATGGATTGAAACTTCATATAGAAGAAATGAAGGATGGTTTAATAATCGTCAACAATTGGCAAGATTTAAGGAGACTCTTATGCTCCTGAAAAAGCAAGTGTTGTAACCGGTTTGATTACCGATGAACAAACAAGTACTTTGATAAGTTCCGATCAATATTATAGCGAAAGCAATAAATGGCACACAATTTGATTACCCAGTTCGTCCTTGAAATAGACTACGTCTGGGGGCACCAAGCCAGAATTATTTACTGTATTATTTCTGCCTAGGATACTAAGGTTTAGATCATTTACAAAGTACATTACAAGTTATATTTATAGACATGGATCTAGGGTTACAATCTTCGTGGGCTTCTTCCCGTGGACCAACCTAGGGCTTCCTTTCTTGTTCCGCAAGTCGCGCTTACAGATAAACATTCCCCGGTTATATCCCGAGAAATCCGCCTCCTTAACTACCCGAATCTTCAACTAAGCTCGGGACTCAGTCGGTCCCGACTTTCGGGTTCTATCAAGTCACCTCGCGACCTATTTGCCATCCCAAGTCGGCCCGCGACCTTCGTGGCTTCCCACACCTCTAGTGACTTATCAATCTCCCGAAGTCACTTCAAGTCTTGCTCCAACTGGATAAAGTCGGATAATGTGCTAACCATAGGATGGTCCAATTCCCGGCTTGTTGGTCCCAGTGCAAAAGAGTCTCACACGTGTATGGGGGGGATACACGTGTTCAGTGATTTTAAAATTTTTCTTCACTGAGGTTAGATGGGTCAGGTTATCCTGATATTTTTGCCCTGAGAAGCACAAATCGCCCTGAGTCAAAGTCTACTGAGACAATGATCCTGAGTAGCTTTCAGAAGCTTCAGATTAGCCCAACTGATCCTGAATTTTATCAGAGATCCTGAGGAGCTTGGATCAGATAATTATCTTACTGAACACTCAGTAGAGTTAGTTCAGTTTGGTAACTATCTGTTCTAGCTACTCAAGTGTGCGGAATGGTGGGCCCTAAGTTTATACTCGTTTTAGCTATGCTGAAAATCTTCTTCCCTTAATGAAACAATGATTAAGGCTGTGATCAATTTGATGCAAGTTCAGTGGATTGGTTCCAACTGAATATCAGTAAAATATGCTTTCAGTGAAAATCATGCAACAGATAAAATGCAGTACAAAAAGCAAATAACACAGCAATTATAGTGGTTCAGAGACTCAAGCTCCTACGTCCACTCTCTCTGATCTTTAGAGAAATTCATTAACCTCTTCCTAAAGCTTTCAGACTAACTCACAATAGCTTACTCACTTTTCTACCTTGAGTTTTCTAGCTTTCACTGCAGCTTACTAACTCAACACACACAAGTTTTGAGACTACCACAAGTAGCTTACTAACTTTTCCTCTAGAGTTTTCTGGCTGACTAACCTGCAGCTTACTCACTCTTTACAACTCTAACTCACCAACAAATCACACACAAACTACCTTAACAAAGGGTTTAGGGTTTGGGTTGGTTTCCAACTAGGGTGAGATATCCTTTACAATAAGATCAAATGCAAAGGCTAGGATATCTGTACTAATCTTTGGATATATCTATCAATCTAGGCTTAGTGTAATGAGCTCTCTCCAATGTGAAACACTTGGAAAATTCTAGATTTTTCGAGTGCTTCAATTTGCAAGAATACGAATGAGCTCTTGAGTTGCTTGAAAATTTCTCATAACCTTTCAATGTAGAAGGTCACTGGTATTTATAGGCAACTTCTCCAAAGGTTACTCTTGAAAAACTATCCGTTGGAAGAGATAACATCAAGGGTTTCCTTTTCTGGTAATTGATGAACGACTATTTTAGGGTTTGAACACTCCCTTGCATGTTTTAGGAAATATGCAGCCAAGTAGCCAATCACCAATTTCTGTGAACTGGAAGATATCAGACCTGACATTCTTCAGAGAGATGTCGTTTTCTGTGTCAGTATAGTACAATGTTGTTGCCTCCTCATTGGTTGAAATCTTTGTTTGAGTAGAGACAAGCAAATGACTCTTTGCTCTTGATCTGATATGTTCCTTAATGTCCACAAATGTCTAACTTTCTATTTGGTTGTACTAGGAATGAACATAACACTATTTCATAAAAATAGTTTGTTCAGGATCCTTTTGATCAGTACAAAAACAGTCTTCAGGATCTTCGGGTCTTCAGGATTCTTTCAATCCTCAGGATTCTTCTGAGTCTTCAGTGTACTAAAATCCTGATCTATATCTGCTGACTATACATAGTGCAGATAATCCTGATCCCTAGCATCTATTGAAACCTGATCCTATTCTATACTATCAAGGTGTCCTGATACATGTCATACTCAGGGGTTTTGGGATCTAATCAAAACTTTATTAAATTCATCTCCCAACACGGCTTCCACCAAGTCGGGTTATTTCTCCCTACAACAGCAAGCTTCTTTGATGGCGATCTAAAGAAGATTTTGACTTAGCACATTTTTGCAAGATGTGACTACACTACTCGACAAAATTAAATTTCATCATTGCTTACATCAGCATACCAAGTACTGTTTATGAATAGTAAAAACACTATTCACACTTTTTACTATTCACCTTTATTTTATTTTTGAGTTTGAAGTCCGGGGTTAATGTCCGACTCTTTCTCCTCTATAAATAGTTTTGTTTTTCATTTTAGATGCACACTTGAGTTTAGACTCGCCCCCTCTTTCTCTCTCTAAATCCCTCTCTTGTATAATAAACTTGTAATCCTTTTTATTTCTGTGAATATACTTGTATGCTTGTGGCTCAATAAGGTATATTGTTATTTAATTTCTGTATTTATATTTTTATTTTATGTTGATCGCCACCTCAATGGTAGGCTAGATTTCTTGTATTGAATCATAACCTGACTTAACAATACTCTACTACCATGTGCATTTGTGAAATGTAAGATTTGTTTTTACTTAATATATCGAAGGTAGTGTTTGGTTTAACCGGTAGGTTTGAGCTTTCCAGTGATATTCATGAGTTAACCGTGTGGGCTTACCCTTTTTGCCGTTATGCCGATGAATAGGTGCAGACGTTTGTGGGCGTTAAGCTTTTTTCAGGTTAACTCATGGACTATGGAATTTCTCAGTAAATTACCCTATCTGTGTTAGTAAAAGTTCCAACAGGATACTAATGATATATCGAGTACGATCTTAACTACAAAAAAATTATTTTTTTGTGGCGAAAATTTTCGTCACCACAACCAGACTTTTCGTCACTAAAGACTTGTTGTGACAAAAAAAATTATCACAAGCATTGTCACCAAAAGCCTGTCACAAAAGGTTTCTGGTGACGGCAAAAAAATATCGTCACAATAGCTAGTGACGAAATCTATTTGTCACGAAAGATAATATTGTCGTGACAAATATATCGTCACTATATCCCTATATTTTTGTCGCCAAATAATAATTTTCGTCACAACAACCTTGCATTTTTGTTGTTTCACGTGACAAAACATAGTTGTCACCATAGATAATGTTATCGTGACAAAATTATTATCACTATAACCTTATATTTTCGTCACCAAAATTATTTTTTGTCACAACATCTTTACATTTTTGTTGTTTCAAGTGACAAAACTATTTGTCGTTATAGGTAATGTTGTCGTGACAAACTTATCATCACCATAGCCTTATATTTTCGTCACCAAAATTATTTTTTGTCACAATATTCTTAATTTTTTATTGTTTCAAGTGACAAAATCTATTTGTCACGTTATACAATGTTGTCTTGACAAACTTATCGTCACTATAACTCAATATTTTCGTCACCAATTTTTTTTTTCTTTTCACAACATCCTTACATTTTTTATATTTCCCATGGCAAAAATATTTGTCACCATATATATTTTTTTCGTGATGAAATTATAGTCACTATAACCTTTAATTTTCATCACAATATCAATACATTTTTTTGTTTTACGTGACAAAACATTTTCGTCGCTTAAGATAATATTATTGTGACAAAGATATTGTCACATGTACTAGAGCATTATCATCACAAAAATCTATTTTCGTCAAAAGAATTATTTATTTTGGTTGTTTGTTGTGACAACTGTAAGAAGTATTTATGACGAAATTTTCATCACATGAGTTTGTCACATTTACTTGTGACAATTTCATTGTCACCAAAGTTACCCTTCTTGTAATGACAACTTTGTCACCCTAAGCTATTAGTCAACAAAAAAGATAAAATTTTATCACTAAAAACTCATCGTACTAAAATATAATATATACAACTCACCAAAAACACATAAGTCTAAAACCTAAATATCGATATCCTCATAAAACACAATTGTAATGAAAATAGTGTAACAGTCAAAATATCGTAAAACTACAAAAGTATTTGAACTCTTAAAAAAAATTGTAATGAAAATAGTTTAACAGGTACAAGTTACAACATGTGTACTAGTGATGTCGTATCATAATAATGTAATGTAGTTTAATGATACCAAAATTGAGAAGCCATCTTCACTCCATATGAATCTTTTATAAAGCAAAGGTCCATTCTGCATAACAAAGAACATTTGTAAAGTATTAGTTATACAATATAAATAAAAAAAAAATTAATCCAAAAAAACCAAACAAACAAACCAAATCACATATTCACAAAAAAAAAAAAAGATATTTATATTGCACATATCATAACTCACAACACTAAAGACATCTTACCATATATACTGCCTCAAAAATTTCTCTGTATGAAACACATATATATCTAGTGCATCATACCATATTTACAAGATTGATTCTCTAACACCATTTTAAAAATTTGGCATGTATAAATGAAGTTTTTTCTACAGGCAACTCCTAATATTTACAATTTGAGTAGTGTTATGATGTTGCAAAAGTGGATTAAAGAATTTTAAAAAATAGAAAAGGAATATTGTTCTTACCAAGAAAGATTGGATGTACGACCCTGCATCTTCAACAAATCTTGTTGCATCTTTTGAAATTGTGACATCAGAACATCAAGCTTGTCCTCATTACTCTTGTTCTCCTTCTGCTCTTCCAATTGCTCTTAGAGGGTGCTAATTTCTCCTTGTGCATTCTCCAGTGCAGTTTGAGTTTCATCAAGTTTTGATCAAGTTTCATCAAGTGTAGCTTGTGTTTCGCTCAACTTGTCACTCAATTGAGAACCTTGTTGGGTACTTGATAAGGAGTTAGATCCTCGAGGTACCTCTATCCTATATCCCATTCCTTTTTGATATTTAGAACAACGTCCAAGAGCTGTCTCGAGTATTTGATCCTCTGTCATAGAAGCTTCTCCTTCTTCTGGTGCCGCTTCCTCCAATTCTATCATTTTACTCTGCAATTTAATGTTTAAATAATTAATAATTATTAATGAAAAAAAATATTATTTTAACTAGTTATTTTTCTTACATAAGCTTGCAGAGCACTTGAATTCACGAAGTTGCCAGACTTGTCGACATGAGTACTTTTGAAAAGTTCAATCTTGCACTTATTAATCTGTATAGAACATACATGTCAGACCTTTGATATGCACAAAAAAATAAAAAAATAAGTCAGACATCAGAGCAAAATGCCAAATTCACATAATCAAGAGAAAGACTATTCAGTAGTGTTAACTTTTACCCCACCAGGTTAGGTGTGTATGTCAAATCACCACAGCTCAATGCACACTGTAAGAATAATTACACTAATTTGTCTTGTTAATCTACAGAGCATGCAACAAAAGAGTGATGACATAATTACATCATTTCTTACATTCTTTTACACATCAGGTTTGTATTTTAAATGTATCATGTCAAGTAATTCATTTTCGTAAACAATAGCAATAGAAAGCAAATAAATTAACAACTACAGTTGAATAAATAAAATAATATCTACAGGTCAAATGACTAATATATTTTTATAATATAAATCACATCATTCAATTATCACGACTAATACTCTTTAATAATATAAATCATACTCTTAAAAAGTTTCACATATCCCCTTTTGCGTGAAACTTGTTTAAAATATAGTTTGCCTTATCCAAAAATGAATTATTATTATTGCCCTTTCTAATTGTGGAGTTCCACTAAACAACAGAACATACATATAATAAAAGCATTGACTTGCATTAATTGACATTAGAAGTTGACCCATGCTACAAGCTTATATATAATTATGAAATTATGGGTAAATGTCATATTATCCTCTAGCCCCTACAAATACTACATATCATATACTTCCTCCGTCCCGCATTATTTTTTGAACACTTGCCTTATTTGGACGTTCCAACATTACTTGAACATTCCCAAAATGGAAATAAACATAATATTAATACATTCACAACACTCTTATTTTATTCCACTAAAACGCACTAAAACCCATTTTACTTGGTTTTGCGTCTTATTTTCGATTTTCAAGTCCTCATGACCTCAAGGAGACCATAAGGATATATATATATATATATATATATATATATATATATGATCAAAATGATTGAGATAAAAGATGAAATATAATACTAAAAAGTGGAAACTCTAAATAAATATGCTACATATATATTCATAAAACTTCTATTTCATGCCCCAAATGTTCATTAAAAAATGTAGATGATCCATATATATTATACATATATCGTCGTAACATGTTCAATATTCATGGGCCAATATTTTGCAGAAGCAAGTACTAAATTAATGTTTCAAAAAGACAAATTAATATCTGCTGCAATAAAAAAATTGAAGTACCACTACCATATAACTAGCTACTGAACAAAATCAGAAGTTCATTTTAATAATTTCCCATTAAAAAAAATAAGAAAAATAAAATTTGAGCAGCAGCATTCACAATATTGACTGGACAATTAAAGCAAATCTGAGATGAAGCTTCAATTTAAATTGATGACCATAACTATTTTGACTCAATCGATTTGATCATGGGGCTGAGACAACACACAACTAAGTTGTTGTATTAAGAATTGATTGTATTTTTTAATTATACAAGAAAAAAGAAGCCTGCAAAAACAGTTGGTGCTTGCTAACATGTGGAACCTATGAGCAGTACCATAATCCTATTTGCCAGCATTATTCTAGTCACAAAAAATGTAACCATATAATAACTACATAAGAAAAGCGAAACTGAAATTAATTAGATGTGGTTTAGTATTAATCACTTTGGTTTTCCTTTTACGCCGCGACGTGAAATCTAATTCTACGATTGGACTTGATCTCCAATTGAAACGAGAATCACGGAATTGAAAATTGGGCGTGAGAAGGCAGTATGAAAAAGCCGCCTCTTTTTCATTTCTCCTACTATTCTACAGTACAATTCTCAAAGTTTTATTAAAGAGTTCTAGAAAATTAGGGCTCTGTTATGTTTTAATTAAATACTCCGTAATATTCAGATCTCTGTTTTTTAGAAGCTAATTTTGGTTTCTCATAATATATATATATGTATGTGTTATTCTATTGTTTCTTACTCTATTATTTTCTTACGTATAAATCTAATGATTGATAAATCTAATATATCTAATATTTTCTTAGGTATAAATCTATTATTATATAGAATGTGATTCTTTTATATTTCCAATGATTCATAAAATAATATATAAGGATATAATATTTTTAAGGCTAAGTCTTGTATCCATCTAGATGCTCCATGCATTCATAGTGCATTTTAGAATCGTACAACTTTTTATACTGAAAATTGCAACTTATTTACATTGAATCGTGCAACTATTAATATGAAAACATAGTTGCACAATTCTGTATAAACAAGTTGCACTTTTTAGTATAACAAGTTGCACGATTTTAAAATGCACTATGAGTGCACGGTGCGCTTGGGTGTAACATAAGACTCACTCTATTTTTAATAGCAAGATACATGCATCTTTTTTAAAATAAAATTATATTTTATCACTTATGGTTATATAATTTTAGTAAGAGATTTTTTCTATTTTCAATGAATATATAATAATTCTATATTACTCTTTCTTCTTAAGGCAAAGTATAGGGTGAACAAATTTCGCGGTGAAACTAATTAAGGAGTGTGACTTATATTACTAAAGAATGTGAATTTTTATTATAAAATGTATGATTTTTTACTATAAAGGGTATTACTCATTAAAGTGAAAGATGTGACCTATATTATAGCATAGGATATTGTAGTGATAATTGAAGGGTGTAACTTATATCACTAAAGAGTGTGACTTATATTACTAAAGAATATGCCTGAAAAAAAAAAAATCAATTTCACTGTGAACAAGTTTCACAGTATATACCAACTCTTTTCTTATAGTTTTAATGGATGCTACGTTCACATCGTATTATTCATATGAGTTTTAGTGGAAACAGATGACCTATAAAATAAGATCAAAATGAAAATTTAACTCAAACATAACATAAACCGTAAAAGGGTTCAAGACATGCAAAATATTAATTTATACTGTTGTGCATATGACTTTGAAATTATTTAAACAGTGAAACTTCTTCGCATAACAGTGATAGTCGTTATGCATAATGCTGATACTCGAGAAAAAAAAGTTCACGTGAACTTGAGTTCACATAGACCTACTCTCTGTCTTACTGTGACATGATTTGTGTTTAGTCTTATCGACATGAAGCATGAATTGTAAGCCCCAAATAGAATTTTAAATTGTGAACAGAGCCGGTCCAATAATTGTTACTATTAAGAAAATTATAAACTATAAAAATAAAATAAAATAAAAGCAACTTAATAGAAAAAATATACTATTTTTTCAAGGATCGCTTGTCAAATTTTCTCATGAACAAATGTATGTAAGATGCATAGGATTAATTTTAAGAGATAAAAAATTAAAATCAGTGAAGAAGGAATAGAATAAATGACAGTGGAATTTATCAAGATTATGTACATATTTGGTTTTGATTTGATTAATTCAAGGGAAAAAATTATGTGTTCATTTAATTTGAATAATAATAAAAAAGGAATAGTATATTATATATAGGAATAAGTTTGAAAATAAATTATAGATTTGTAATGTGTGTGGGGTTGAAAAATATATGGGATATAGTTGAAATATATAAAGGATTGGAGTGAATTCCATCATATGTGCAACAGGTTTGAAAAATAAAAGGAAAAAAAGATTTAAAAAGTATGGAAATAAAAGGCAAATAAGTTTCAAACACACAACCTCATGTTCCACAAGGACAAAAGTAACCAACTTATCTAGCCATCAAATTTGTCATAATCTACAAACTTTGAATCACATAAACAAAATATTAAATAAATAAATAAACTATAAATACTAAAAAAAAATAATTATATATATATATATATATATATATATATATATATATTATATGTATAAAAAAATTGGGGGCCGTTGCCGCCCTAAATTTGTGACAAACTGTAAATTGTCACAATAGATCTCATTTTAAAGTGATAAAGTTGGGAGTTGTCACCAGAAATATAGCTTTTTGTGACGGATTGTGGATCATCACAATATATTTCTACCTTGCGTGACAAAATATGCGATCGTTAGTCCAACATGTTTTTTATGTGACAAATTGGAAGTCGTCACAATAAACAAATGCTTATTGTGATGACTTGCTTATCATCACAATAGATTTCTTTTTTTACCTGATGAAGATGGAAGTCGTCACTACAAATAGATGCTTATTGTGACAAATTGTGAATTGTCACAATAGATCTCCTCTTAAAGTGACGAAGATGGAAATCGTCACCTTAATATAAAAGCTTCTTGTGATGACTTGATTATCATCACAATAGATCTTTTTTTTTACGTGATGAAGATGGAATTCGTCACCACAAACAAGTGCTTATTGTGACGAATTGTGAATTGTCACAATAGATCTCCTCTTAAAGTGACGAAGATGGAAATCGTCACTACAATATAGGCTTTTTGTGACGATTTGAGAATTGTCACAATATATCTCTCTTTCATGAGATGAACTTTGCGATTGTCACTCCAAAGCGTTTTTTACGTGACGAAGATGAAAGTCGTCACCACAAATAAACAAATAATATATATCCCGAGCAAGTATTAATTCAACTCAATTAATTACAAGTGTGTGGGATACTAAATGGTTTAGTCAACTACTCGCACGTTAGTGATGGGGAGCAATTTACTTAGCTATTAGTCAACAAATATTAATAAAGCCCTCATGTATATATCTTAATACTATATATTGGTAAACTTATTTCATCCTATGTGACGAAACCGCGTCAGTCTATGCAAAGCCCAATTCAACTAGATTATTTCGTTTTAAAATCGTGCACTCTCATTAAAAGTTATAGCTTAATCTAATTAAATTATTACATTAAATAATTTTATTTATAAAGATATACTCTGTCTAATTGAATTTTAAATTAAATTGTCGTGACTTATTTAATTATCATTGATTTCTTATGCTTATAAAGATATACTCTATCTAAATCTTTCATATTTGATTCTATCATGTTTTTAAGAAGATTTTAACATATCTACCCATATATGATATATCCTTATATATATATATATATATATATATATATATATATATATATATATATACACGCCCCCAACAATTTTTCTAATTTTATGAGTTTTTTAATTTGATTTTGTATTGTATATTTAATTTTATTTTATTTTTTTATATTGCAGGGAGTATTGAGGTAAGTAATTTGAGTTATGAATTGATTGTGTTTAATGTAATTGTGTAATTATTTTATATATTACATTGAGTTATTTTTTTATATTGCACGAAATATTGAGATAAGTAATTTGAATGTTGAATTAGTTGTGGATAAGTCTCTTATAATCTGTTCATAGAGATTAATATTCACGTTTTGTATATATTGCAGGGAATAATGAGGTAAGTAATTTGAGTTATGAATTCTTTATAAATGTTTATTGCAATTGTGTAATTATTTTATATATTGCAGGAGGTTTTTTTATATTACACAAAATATTGAGGTAACTAATTTGAGTGTTGAATTAATTGTGGATGCGTTTCTTCTCATTTGTTCATAGCGATTAATATTCATATTTTGTATATATTGTAGGGAGTATTGAGGTAAGTAATTTGAGTTATGAATTCGTTTCTAATTTTATGAATTTTTTAATCTGATTTTGTGTTGTATATTTAATCTGATTTTGAGGTAAGTGTTGGGAAATCTGTAATTTAGTTTTGATGGAAGTTCCAAAAGCAAAGTTGTAATAAGACCAATCGGACACATTGGTGATCGATGACTTAGAATCGATTAAGATGACCAAATTGAAATGTATAGATAGTGATGTAAAGATAGGTCACATATTGAGGGGAACTCAATATGTATAGGTCGTCGTCGAAGTATCGATGACCCGGATAAGGTCGATGATCGGAAGGCTAAGAACTAATCGAAGACAAGAAGAGTCAAGATCGTGAAGACAAGAAGACATCAAGACTCGATGAACCTAAAGACTCAGATAAGCCCGAAGACTCTGATGAACCTGAAGACTCAGATGAGCTCAAGACTCGGATAAACTCAAGACTCAAGAATAAACTCAAGACTCAAGATGATCAAGACACCGAGGCTCGAGAGACACCAAGATCAAAAGACACAAGACCTATATCGAGTCTGATATTGAGCTAAGACAATGTGCATCCGAAGACTCAACAAGGTAGATCGATCGCCATTACGATCAAGTCACCACACTGTGACAATAAAAAAAAAAGATACACCAAACAAGACGAATCTTCTACAAAAGGAATATCAATCGCCTAACGGACAAATTTACGAGTGCCGCCATGGGCTAAGGAGAAAGCGACACGCACAAAAAGAGCCGACAACGGGATACGACAACAGGACAAAAAATGGCACTAATCATGCCTACGGCCACGCCGATAATCAGAGCACGTCACAATCATATCCTACAACCTACCTAATATAGCCCAAAATTCAAATTGCTCTCCAACGGCTCTTTGATTTCGAGGTCTATAAAATGGGATTACTCGAAGGAAGAAAAAGAGACCAACTACCATATACATGAACTATTGAGCAAGCGGAACAACAACATTCACGCAAGAAAATTCAAGAAGAATTTCCGCTCGAAGAACACCATATTTGAAGATTATTCTTAGAGTGTTCATCCCATAGTTCTTAGCAAGAAATCCTATCCACTAACATTTTGGCTACCTAAAACACCAGGATAGATTTCCAGTTGGAACCCTCAAACATTCTTCACCCAAACGCAAGTTAGGTTAAGTTTGTAGAGTGAGAACTCGATAAACATCTCGGCCATCCTTTTGAAGGATATAAGTCCCGCAGGTTACGTTTGTAGAGTGAGAACTCGATAAACATCTCGGCCATCCTTTTGAAGGATATAAGTCCCGCAGGTTACGTTTGTAGAGTGAGAACTCGATAAACATCTCAGCCATCCTTTTGAAGGATATAAGTCCCGCAGGTTACGTTTGTAGAGTGAGAACTCGATAAACATCTCGGCCATCCTTTTGAAGGATATAAGTCCCGCAGGTTAAGTTTGTAGAGTGAGAACTCGGTAAACATCTCGGCCATCCCGTGAGGGGTATAAGTCCCGCAGGTTAAAGTCGGTTAAGGTTCCCCTGTGTTAAGGGAAGAGTGGACGTAGGACGGGTTTCGTCTGAACCACTATAAAAAGTCTTGTGTGCATTTACTTACTTTCTTATTGCTTTACACTATTCACACAACTGAGTTTAAAAGTGCATACATATTCTAAGTTAAGCTCGATCACCGCACTAAGCAATCCCGATCGATCAAAGTTGACACTTTAGTCACCGTTGAAAACCCGACTTAAGAATCAATTGATAAAACCGGTTTTTTCACACGGGTAAAAACAAGCTTCCGCACCACTCAGTTAAACTGACAGATATCAGACTGATCTGCCCTTAGGCACTCAGTAAGATTGAACATCAGTTTAAACTGATACACTAACACTCTGATCGGGTAATCTGCAGTTCACACCTGATCCGCACGAAAAGTTTTAGAAGTATATTCACCCCTCCCCTCTAGACTTCCACCCTCACAAAAACCCGCTTCGGGACCTACAAGTGGTATCGAGCAAAGGTTCTCTGGACCACAAATGACTTTGAGTATCATCGATTCTTGAGGAAGAATCTTTGTGGTCATTTGAACAAATCTTGAAAAAAACCGTTTTCAAAACTTATTCCTTTTCAAAAATCACTCAGCATGGATAATACCTCTGGCATGTATCATGATTTGCCTAAGTTTTCAATTGATGAGTATGCAGATTGGGCTATATATATGTGCAACCATCTAGGATCGATAAGCGGCAGAATGATGGAAGTCATTGAGCGAGGACCCATCATCATATATCACGATAACCCAGCAGTTGGAGGAGATCCAGATTTTGCGACGGGAAGTCTTGTACAAAAAAGCCCAGCCCTGATGGATGCAGAAGAAAGAAAGCCGTATACTCTTGAAAGAACAAATACTCGGCTTGGTAAGTATCGGAGATTCTACAGTGACTATCAAGACAACAGAAGAAACAGGAGGCCAACTGACAGATCACTAGAAAGAACCAGATCTGATGATCGAAGAGATCACAGAGAAGAAAAGAAAAGAGATGATCTGGCAGATGAGAGAAGAGATAACAGATCTGACAGAAGAGTTCAGATTACCATCAGAAAGGGAAGTCACCTGACATATCCTACAGACGGAGTGACTCACCTGGCAGAGAAAGTTCCGTAGATCGAGGATCATGCTTCAACTGTGAGAAACCAGGTCACTACAACACCGACTGCCCTGACCTGACTCCCAGAGAAAGAGAAACGGAACAAAAGAGAGCAATGCCTCAGAGATAGGAAAGCCCTGGTCGCTGACACATCTGGAATTGATGATTCCTATCTGCCTTCTGAGGACTCTGGCTTCTCATCTCTAGAAGACTTCGTCGATAAGCAAAGGTCATGGACTTCCACGAGCATGAAGATCTGATATTCTCTTCAGATGACGATGAAGTCTGCATGATGGCCAAGGAGGACCAATCTGAGGTAACCTCCAAACCTTCTGCTTTTTCAATTTCCACACCTGCTATTATTAGCACACCTGCTGGAGAGATTGACTTGCAAATCTCGAAAGCAATTGCTTGATGATCTCTCCGATGCAAAGAGACACTTATACAATAGTGGAAGTTTAAAATGACAAGCTAAGGATCGAAATAATCACCTTGTTAAAGAGAACGCCTCAAGAAAAGCTACCAATCGAATTCCCAAACCGCCGTCGGTAAATCGAGAACTTAACATTCGAAAAGTTAAATCTTCGATCGGAGAAGCAGATCAAAGATCACCTAGCAATCAACAAAACAAAGAAGTTCGATGATCTCAAAATCCTTCAAGCTAAATTTGATGAGCTATTCCGACTACATGAGAGTCTAAAATCTATCGAGGATAGTCTGCGCAAAGAAAATAGAGGTTTTCACGGTCATCAAAACCGCTTCAAAAAATGAACACCTATTTTCGAACGCCGACTAACAAGAAGGGAATTGGGTATGAGAACCCTTCTACATCCTCAAAAAAGCCCCGCTTTGATTCACTTCGGGGTGTAATCAAACGAGTCTCCGACAAAGATACACTTAAAAGATAAACTTGTATCCGATAAGGGAAAAAGACTTCTGAGCAAGTAAAGGCAAGTGCCTAATCGAAGGAACAAAATGGACCCCAACCGATTAAGCATCACCGAGGAATCAACAGAAGGACCCAGTTTTTATGAAGAAACCTCAACTCGATCAAAGATATTAGGTATCGTAAGAGACAACCCGTGAGAAGGAAATCTAATCGAGACCCAATCAAGGTCACCGCCTAATAAGCAAGCTATAGGTAAACCGCAAAGACCATCTATGCCAAAAAGATATGAATCTTTCGATGGTAGCAAAGATCGTTACCTACCCTTATAACCGTGAGATCTAGGGCTCTTTTTGAGCCACAATCGGATTAAAAGAAGACAAAATATAAAGAAAAATCCCAAGTCTTCTAAGTCACCCAAGGCTCACACGAATAATCATACTAATCGAAATATAAAAGAGACGTATGATTATGTTGATATGTATGGGAGACAAATCGGACCTTCTAATCTATCCGATTACCATAGAAGTGCTCTGCTTGTGTGGATCCCTAAATCCACCACTAACCCCCAGACCCAATTCCAAAGGGTACCTAAAAGCCTGATTTGATTGCAGGTTCGCGTGGGATTGACCAACAAAGGAGGTGCACAAGCAACTATCTGGTACATCGATAGTGGATGCTCAAGGCACATGACTGGAAGCAAACATCTCCTTAGCTCTTACAAAGAACAAGAAGGCCCACGTGTACTCTTCGGTGATGATAACTTTGGTTTTACCAAAGGATTTGGAACCTTAGAGAATGATGATGTACAAGTAACTGGAGTCTCGTATGTCGAAGGATTAAAGCACAATCTACTATCAGTATCACAATTCTACGACAACGGATTCAGCGTTGAGTTCTCGAGCGAAAAATGTACGATTAGGAATCGAACCACTCAACAAACCTTGCTAACTGGTTCAAGGAAAGGGACGATCTACACAGCAGATTGGAACAGTTGCCCTAAGAATACATGCTTAATTGTTAAGAGCTCCAAAAGTAGCAGTTGGCTCTGGCACAAAAGATTGAGTCATCTGAACTTCAAGACTCTTAACAAGATAACTAGGATGTCTTTGGTTGAGGGACTTCCGAATGAGATATTCTCCAAAGATCAGACATGTGCCGCATGTCAGAAGGGAAAACAAGTTAAAACCTCATTCAAGGAATACGGACCAAAGATTCAAGAGAGTAATCGCAATCTCCCATATGGATCTATTCGGACCCGATATGGATCAGTGGATGCAAATATACTCTAGTAATCGTGGATGATTATTCCAAGTTTACTTGGGTTATATTCTTATACAAGAAGAATGAGACAACGACAAAGATACCCGAGCTGCTCAAGAAGCTACAAAACGAGAAGGGTGTCAGCATAGTAAAAATCAGATCAGATAAAGGTACAGAGTTCCTGAATTCCTTTATTATTGATTTTTGCACTGAGTTTGATATACAACATGAGACGTCAGTTGCAAGAACACCACAACAAAATGGAGTAGCAGAACGGAGAAACAGAACTCTCAAGGAAGCTCGCCGACTATGTTAAATTAACATGCCACACCAAGCCGTTTCTGGGCAGAAGCAATCAACACTGCATGCCATACTCAGAACAGATGTTCTCTGACTAAGACTCACTTCAAAACACCTTATGAACTGTGGAAGGACAAAAAACCTCGTGTTTCATACTTCCATGTTTTTGCGTGCAAGTGTTTCATACACAACAATGGGAAAAGTCAGTTGAAGACTTTTGAGGCCAAGTCAGATGAGGGCATATTCTTAGGATATTCCTCATCCAGCAAGGCTTTCAGAGTTTACAACAAACAAACCCTAGTTGTGGAAGAAACACCCCATGTGGTCTTTGATGAGACATCTTCAACAAGAGAAAAAGCCTCGTAACAAGCCGCATCAGATATATCAAGCATCGACACGCAGAAAATGGATCACCTAAGCATCAAAGAGAAAGAACTCAACACGAATGCTGTACATCCTAGAACTTGATCTTGCCCTGATTCAACAGTCAATCGCATCCAAAGGTACGCACAACCCGCCGAAGAAGAAGTCATATAAATGAGATAATATCAACCGAACCATCCGTTCGGGGAACTCCCCGGTTCCTAATTAATGACATCGCCACATGATGAGTCCAACATCACCGAGACATGTTCTTATCAAGTGGATCATAATTTCGCACCACTCCCAATCACTAGTAATGAACTATCAGATATGGATGATGTTCTCCAAACAGACGCACATCAGAACAAAAGGACCTGGATTACCACTCATCCAACTGATTTGATTATCGGAGACCCATCCGATAGAGTCAAAACTAGACATCGATTGTTGAAAGTGCCATGTCTTTATTTGCTATCTCTGTCTTTGAAGGAACCAACTACATGAGAGGAAGCTCTACAAGACGAAGTCGGATTCTAGCCATGCAGAGGAGCCGAACAGTTTTGAGGAATCAAGTTTGGAAATTGGTGACGTACTAACTCATCAAGACGTAATTGACACTTAATGGGTATTCAAGAACAAGAGAGATGAGAAAAATGTCATAACCAGGAATAAGGCAAGACTTGTTGCTAAGGGGTATTCACAATCGGAAGAATTGATTATGATGAGACCTTTGCACCGGGCCGCCGCTTAGAAGCCATTCGGCTGTTTCTGGCATATGCTGCCCACAGAGGGTTCACTGTGTATCAGATGGATGTAAAATGTGCATTTAAATGTGGTACTAGCAGAGGAAGTTTATGTCGAACAACCTCCAGGCTTTGAAAAAAGGCAAACCAAGTGTACCGATTTAAGAAAAAAAGCTTTTCGGCTTCAAAACAAGCTCCTCGAGCTTGGTATGATACACTCTCTCGGTTCTTGATAGACAAATGGGTTCACTAAAGGAATAGTGAACATAACCTTATTCAGAATAGAAGATGGAGAAGATATTCTGATGGTTCAGATTTACGTGGACGACATCATCTTCGGATCTCCCAACAAGAAGCTATGTGAGAAGTTCAACAAATTGATGTAAGGAAGTTCGAGATGTCCATGATGGGTCGATGAATTACTTTTCCGGGTTTACAAGTCAAGCAGAGTACGTAAGGGATATTCATCTCGCCAAAGTAAGATACAAGGAATCTACTGGCAAAATTTAGAGTTCAACATTGTAAGGAAGCCAGAATTCCCATGATGACCGGGTTCAAGATGGATCCAGATGAAGATGGTCAGAAAGTTAATCGAAAAGAATATAGAGCTCGATTGATCACTACTATACCCGACCGCCAAAGAGACCGGACATTACTTTTTGCAAGAGGTGTATGTGCGATTTCAAGCAAATCCAATGCAAAGCCACCTAGAAGCGACTAAGCGATTCTCAAGTATCTGAAGGATCAGAAACCTTGGTTTATTTTACCCATCGATGATAATCTAGAGCTTAGTGGGTATTCCGATTCCAGATACGGAGGTTGCAGAATCGATGTAAAGTCAACCTCGGGTTCATGTCGGTTTAAAAATAAACCGATCTCTTGGTTTTCGAAGAAGCGACATCGATTCATATCTACTATCGAGCGAGAATATATGGTCGGAGAAAGCTATTGTTCCCAACCGCTTTCGCTAAGTCAAAAAATGAGGATTACAACATCGTAGCTAAGAACATACCTATATTCTCGTGATGATGGAATAGTTATTGCAATCACTTTCGTAATCCTCGTTCTACATACAAGATGCAAGCATGTGGATGTCGACACCATTTTATCGAGATCACGTTGAAAAGAAAAATATCGATGGAAAAGATCCATACTGACAAGCAGAAAGATGATATCTTAACTAAGCCGCTAGCTGAGATCAGATTCAGAGAGTTATGCAACGAGCTAGGGCTTCTGGATCTTGGAGAAAATGCACCAGATATGGTTGAAGGACTGATCTCCAGAACCAGTTGGTTAAAAGACTAACCAAGTTAAGTGAAATCAGTTGAGTTAGAAATCTCAACTGATCAGACGACCAGACGAGGAGCCGATCGAAGTTCGATAAGGAGCAAATCGAAAAGTCGATAAGTAGCCGATCCGAAGTTCGGACAAGGAGCGATCGATTCAAGACACATCGACAAGGGGAACCGATCGATTGGTAGATTACTTTATAAGTCGATTAAAGCTACAGTCAACAAGCAAGTCAAGATTAAAGCTACAGATCGCATAAGTCAGAAGAAATAACACAACAATGGAATAACAGAGTTTTTCATTGATAAAGACCCGGAGGTCAGATTTACAAGTTACAAGTGATATCACAAGCTACAAAGTGCTACAAGCTATCTTCAAGTGGTATTACAAGTACAAGAAGACCCGGAGGTCATAAACCATAAGCCCTAAGATAACCCTAGGCAGGGAATGAGAGAGAGAGATTTTAAGAGTTGATGCTCTCAGACTCTCCGACCCAGGGGGCAGCAGAGAAGCTTCTAGAATCCTGAAAGCCGCTCTTAAAATCTTGGAGTGAGGAGCGAGAGCGAGCCTTGAAGGATCTTTAAGCTAGGAGCCCTTAGACCTAAAATCAATGGGCTTTCCAGCTGTTAAATGGGACACAGTGCCACAGGTTTGGTCACAAAGACCATATGGCCATGAGTGTCTCATGCAAATATTGAATTTGATACACTCTTTTGTATATCAAACCCATGTTTTATTTCAGACTGAGTTTGTTGATGCTAATTCCGTCATCTCGATAGGCACACAAGGTGCATACAGTTAGGAGAAGTGCCTTCTCATTTGCCTTAGCAGATCCGCCTCCATGGTGGTAAAGAAGCTTAGCATTAATCGTATGTGAAATCTTAGATGACGACGAAAGCAGTGTGAAGGAACACACAGGGTTGATTTGAGAAGCTGAATTCATTGGAAAAGGGTTAAAGGTTCCCACCGGAAGTTTCACCAGAAATAAGGAACTCATCGGAAAAGCATGAAGGATATGCTAAAGAAGATGAAATGGTTTATGTTGTGTTGTTTGCCTAACACCCCAGACTAATTTATAGAAGGAAATTAGGGGTATAAATGCAAATTTTATTTTCTCAGAAGATCTTAAGAGAAATTTGCATCGACAACGCGTTAGGAACACGCGGCTAATGGTTGGATGAGTTAACAGTGTGATTAAATCACAACGTATCTATGCCATTATTACAGAATGTCAAATCGCGCCGATTTGGGAATCGAGGCGACTTTTGGACTCCCCGAAGTAAAAGTTTTGGCGGGAGTTGACTTCAGTAAATGCGGGTTGATTAGAAGAAGACTGAAGGATAAAGAGTATCAGATAAGAGGATCAGATAAGTGTCGAAGTGTTTCAAGCAAGAATCTGATCAGATAAGTGAGATATTGTTGGGAAATGCATAAGGCAACCATCAGATAAGTCAACAAAGTACCAGATCAGATCACCGTGGTAACTGATTGATTACAATATCAATCAGTCAGATACGCTCTCTTATATATCTCTTTCTGAATACCTTATATGCGTTATTTAAATAATTGATTTATTTTACACTGTTCATGACGCATGCTCTGCAAAGCTTTTAATGCGGACTTGGGAAAATGTTTTCAAAACGTTTTATTGCGATTTTTCGAGTTCGGAAAACGAGAAGACTACTTTTCTCAACCGTGCGATCAAAATACTTTTTGGCCGACTAATCTCAGCCACTGTTTTCAAAACACGGATACTTGAGTACTTTGGAAAGTTGTGCAAAAAGGTTTTCCCTCGTATTCTATAAAATCCAAATCTTTCTCAGAAAATCGCTTTCCACTACTTCGTCTTCTCAAAGTTCTTAAAAGATCTTTTTTCAAAATCTTCAGAGAATTACCTTCGAAATTATTTGATTCTACTCTTCCGATTTCTAAATCTTTCGAATCAATTTCTGGTAATTTCTTGTTTTAATTAATTGCATGATCTTTATTTCTCTCTGGTACCTAGGTTTACAAGTTGTGATTCTGTAATTTTTATTAGATCTAAACGCTTATTTGCTAAATTGATGCTAAATTACTAGTTTGACTGAATTTATTGAAATATCTTACTCAAACTAAACATCAATTTGCATATCGTACAGAAATGACACATCTTGTTCCACGACCGGGCCAAGGGAAAAAGTTCTGCAATTTTTCATCAATGAAGAAAGACATCATTGACGAAAAATACGTAGTCTTCACCATCACCTCAGATCCGGAATCACTGGAAATTCTGGAGTGCTTACGAGCGTGTGGACTTGAAAGCTATTGCTTTACACATCAGAACATTGTCCACGCCCATGAAGCCCTGGAGTTTCTCTACAATCTGCAGAGGGATGAAGACAATGATGCTGACCTGATTTCTTCCGTTGGCGGACTGGAAGTATGAGTGTCGAATGACGATCTCCAAAGGATATTCAGCCTAACTCGAGGAAGCATCAATCCAGAGACCTACACGTCTGATGTAGGAGAAAAGGGATTTCTTGAAGCCGAGCTGTTGAGACCAGCAAATAAGGAGAACACGACGAACGTCAAAGCCTCATATCTGAAGAGGAAATATCGCCTCCTTCTTGAAATTGTTCAGAAGGTGATCATGTGCTCAACTTACAGCCTTGATGTGGTCACTTCATACAAGATAAGTGTCATGGCTGCAATAATCAAGAAGACTTCAGATATCGATTGGTTGGGTATGGTCAAAGCAAGATTGAGAAAAGACTCCGGGAAGTTCGAACTGACCAAGACCAATGAAGTGTGCTTATCTTCCAAGTGCTCATTCATACACAAAATCTCTATCATTCTGTCAGATAAGCTGCCACAGAATTATAAATGGATTGAGAATGGAGCAAAGATATACCAAGCAAAGCACAAGGCCATATGAGTCCCTACCTGGACAATCTGATGAGGATACAACTCCTTATGTGCCCAAACCCAAGGGAGAAAAGAAGGGAAAAGATAAGGCAACTGCATCATCTGAAGTGCAGGAAAAGGCCGTTCCAGAGAAGAGGAAGGATCTGACCAAGAAACCAGATGCTCAGCAGAAACGTCAGAAGAGAGTCACATCTCATCTGAAAACTGCTCCAAGTTCTGCCCAGAAAGTCAGCAGAAAGAAGGATCTGATGCAAGTGAGATCAGACGAAGAGATAGCAGTCCGCTCTGAGCCAACTATCAGAGAAGTAAGGAAAGAGCAGATGATCGCAGCAGAAGGAGAGAAATCTGTCAGAAGGACAGAAGTGGAGCAATCTGAGGAAGAATCACCATCTGATTCTCTGCCTCTCACCAAGATCTTCCAAAGAGAAAGATCGCCAACGCCCACTTCCAAATCACCATCACCCTCTCCTCAAAAATCATCATCCTCTCCCCACAAAACCTTCTCTCCCTCACCCTCACCTATCAGAACAACATCTCCCACACCACCAATCAATGAACCCGTTCAGGAAACTGAACACCCTCAACACGCTGAAAACGAACCTGAACTACAAACATCCCAATCCCCAATCAAGTCTCAAGAACCTAAGAGATCCGATGAACGTGTGTCCATCTCTCATAATCCCTTCAATACCAGAACCGTGCTTGCTTCACCTGCTCCAGAAAGCACCATCATAAGGATAATGAAGCAACAGATCAAAGAGTATCTGCTGGATCTATGCCCTGAATTGGATCAACATCCTGGCATCCAGCAACAGATAGAAGAGATAGTGTTCTGGAGGGATATCAGACTGAAGAGCATTGAAGAATTTCTGATTCTAATGACAACTCTGGGATCAAATTTCTTTGTAGACTTGGAGTTGAAATGTCTAAACAATGCTGGGATTGAAAGTGCTGTTGAATTGGCATCTGACGATGATATCAGATGGTTAATTCATGAAAGGTTCGGTATTGCTGATAATAGGGAGGCAACCGTTCAACCTCCTACAGATCATGAGGGAACTGCCGATGAACCAAGAATGGGTGCTGCAGATGAGACCCGACTTGGCAAGGCTTCAATATCTGAACAGACTGCTACGATGAGCTCTGATACCCTAGATCATCATACTCAGAAGATTCAGGATGGGATCAAGGCTGCATTTGAAGACAAATTCGCAGCGCTCACAACAGATCTGATGAAGCGATTTGAAGATGAGCAAGCAAAACTAGTTGACAAGGAACGAAGTCACACAGTTGGGATGCACAATGCCATCCTTGCTGAAGTAATGCAACTAGTAAATCCTCTTGCTGAGAACCTCAAACTCCAGTCTGACAAACTCACAGTTCAGACAGAGATGCTCAATCAGACACAAGTTCTTTTGGAAAGTGTCTGGGCATCCTTGGACAAAACTAACACCCACTTAGATATGGGTTGGAAACATTTTCTAGCTTCTACAGAACGAGCAAGACAAGAAATCGAAACTGCTCTCAGACGCTTCTACACTCCTGCACCTTCTGCCACCGTTCAGATCACTCTTCTTGTTGTCGAGGAACTCAGAGAGGAGATCTCATGGCAATTAATCGCTCAATCAAGAAGATGTCCAACCTCTTTGATGAAACCAAAAAGGGGAAGGAAAAGAGAATAAAGAGAAGAAAGAAAAAATGACTCGCATACGCTTGGTAACTTTTTCATCTCTACCAAAAACCACTGTATCTGACTTGCCAGCCACTCCATCTACCGATCTCATTGCGGAAATGAAAGAAACTGTGGAGCAACATCATTTGAAAGGTAAAAGTGCTCTTTTCAGAGGTTACCGCCGAGTCGACAAGATTGAAGACTTTTCTTCGCTCGCTCGTAAAAGAATGGAAATCGATGATCGGGCCAAGAGCTTTGAACTCGCTAAGAAATTAGTGAAGAAGATGAACAAGATGAACCCGAAAGCGGACTCGAGGAGGAAGAAAGGCAAAGGCAAGATGATGAAAGCAATCATGAAGATCGAGATAAGGCCGCCTATTCTCACCAAAATCCAGATGACTCTAAACAAGTTCAAGAGCGCATAAGACAGAGAATAAGAGAGGCCGCAATCAAGAAGCGTGGTTAGCAGAGGCTAAGGGATCAACATAGCTTACATCCGGCGAAGAGGAAGAACGAAGTCTGCAGCAGAGGAGATTGCTTGGGAGAAGAATGCTCTTCCCAAGACCTGTTAAAGGCATCCTCTCACAGACGGCAAGATCTCGCCTGCATGGGATCGATCGAGGAGAATGGTTATGTGACGCCTACATCCTCGAGAAGATTCCAATTCATCAAGATCGATCGAAAATAATGATGAATTTCGAACTAGTTAGAAACAAAGTATCCGCACTTCTACCGCATGAAGATGAAAGAAGGCAAGATCATGTCACTAATACCAGAAGCTCCACCCTTTGAAGTACTCCTTCCACCTTTGCATCCAGACAACAAGCTAGATCCTGTTAAATTCAAGAATATCTACTATGGATTTGCTGAAAAAGGAGGGATCCATAGAAAAGAAGAGCTGGACAAACTAATGCAAAGGATGTACAGGATGTTTGGCATCCCCAAAGAGCTGCAAATGTTCAAGTACACTTGAAGAAGACAACTTAGAATCAGATGATAGGTACGCTTTTCATGTATTCTACAATGCACACACCTATCTGAATGAAATTTTCCATCTCACTGATTCTGAGACAACATCTTATTGTCTTCTGAGGTATGTACTGTTTACATTATCTACATTTCCATTCATGGTATCTGTTTTTCTGATTAAGTGTGTTTAGGTGTTTTGGTTCCATCAAAAAGGGGGAAATTGTTGGGAAATCTGTAATTTAGTTTTGATGGAAGTTCCAAAACAGGTTCTAATAGGACCAACCAGACCTGTTAGCTGACTGATGACTTATAATCAGATTAAGATGACCAGCTGAAATGTATAGATAGCTGATGTAAAAGATAGGTCACATATTGAGGGGGAACTCAATATGTATAGGTCAGGTCGAAGTATCAGATGACCCAGATAAGGTCAGATGATCAGAAGGCTAAGAACTAATCAGAAGACAAGAAGTCAGAAGATCAGGTGAAGACAAGAAGACACTGAAGACTCAGATAAGCCTGAAGACTCAGATGAACCTGAAGACTCAGATGAGCCTGAAGACTCAGATAAACCTGAAGACTCAGTAACTAACCTGAAGACTCAGTATGACTGAAGACACTGAGGCTTAGAGACACATGAAGATCAAAAGACCTGAAGACCTATATCAGCGGAGTCTGCATATTGAGCTAAGACAATGTGCATCTGAAGACTCAACAAGGTAGACTGATCAGTTACCTGATCAAGTCAGCTCACACCTGGTGACAATAAAAAAGATACACCAGACAAGATGAATCTTCTACAAAAGGAATATCAATCGTCTAACGGACAAATTTCTTAAGTGCCGCCTCGCGAAGCCAAGGAGAAAGCGACACGTGCACAAAAAGAGCTGACAACGCGGGATACGATGCTGCGGACAAAAACAACGCTAATCATGCCTACGGCCACGCCAATAATCGGAGCACGTCACAATCATATCCTACAACCTACCTAATATAGCCCGAAATTCAAATTGCTCTCCAACGGCTCTTTGATTTCGAGGTCTATAAAATGAGATTACTCGAAGGAAGGAAAAGAGACCAACTACCATATACATGAACTATTGAGCAAGCGGAACAACAACATTCACGCAAGAAAATTCAAGAAGAATTTCCGCTCGAAGAACACCATATTTGAAGATTATTCTTAGAGTGTTCATCCCATAGTTATTAGCAAGAAATCCTATCCACTAGCATTTTGGCTACCTAAAACACCAGGATAGATTTCCAGTTGGAACCCTCAAACATTCTTCACCCAAACACAAGTTAGGTTAAGTTTGTAGAGTGAGAACTCGATAAACATCTCGGCCATCCTTTTGAAGGATATAAGTCCCGCAGGTTACGTTTGTAGAGTGAGAACTCGATAAACATCTCGGCCATCCTTTTGAAGGATATAAGTCCCGCAGGTTACATTTGTAGAGTGAGAACTCGATAAACATCTCGGCCATCCTTTTGAAGGATATAAGTCCCGCAGGTTACGTTTGTAGAGTGAGAACTCGATAAACATCTCGGCCATCATTTTGAAGGATATAAGTCCCGCAGGTTACATTTGTAGAGTGAGAACTCGATAAACATCTCGGCCATCCTTTTGAAGGATATAAGTCCCGCAGGTTACGTTTGTAGAGTGAGAACTCGATAAACATCTCGGCCATCCTTTTGAAGGATATAAGTCCCGCAGTTAAGTTTGTAGAGTGAGAACTCGATAAACATCTCGGCCATCCCGTGAGGGGTATAAGTCCCGCAGGTTAAAGTCGGTTAAGGTTCCCCTGTGTTAAGGGAAGAGTGGACGTAGGACGGGTTTTGTATGAACCACTATAAAAGTCTTGTGTGCATTTATTTGCTTTCTTATTGCTTTACACTATTCACACAACTGAGTTTAAAAGTGCATAAATATTCTAAGTTAAGCTCAGTCTGCACCAAGCAACTGATCTGATCAGGTTGACACTTTAGTCAGCTGGTTGAAAACTGACTTAAGAATCAAATTGATAAAACTGGTTTTTCACACGGGTAAAAACAAGCTTCCGCACCACTCAGTTAAACTGACAGATATCAAACTGATCTGCCCTTAGGCACTCAGTAAGATTGAACACCAGTCTAAACTGATACACTAGCACTCTGATCGGGTAATCTGCAGTTCACACCTGATCCGTATGAAAAGTTTTAGAAGTCTATTCACCCCTCCCCTCTAGACTTCCACCCTCACAAAACCCGTTCGGGACCTACAGTAAGTAATTTGAGTTATGAATTGATTGTGTTTAATGTAATTGTATAATTATTTTATATATTGCATTGAGTTATTTTTTTATATTGCACGAAATATTGAGATAAGTAATTTGAGCGTTGAATTAGTTGTGGAGAAGTCTCTTCTAATCTGTTCATAGCGATTACTATTCACATTTTATATATATTGCAGGGAATAATGAGGTAAGTAATTTGAGTTATGTATTCTTTATGAATTTTTATTGCAATTGTGTAATTATTTTGTATATTGCAGGAAGTTTTTTTTTATATTACACGAAATATTGAGGTAAGTAATTTGAGTGTTGAATTAATTGTGGATGAGTTTCTTCTAATTTGTTCATAGCGATTAATATTCATGTTTTGTATATATTGCAAGGAATATTGAGGTAAGTAATTTGAGTTATGAATTCATTTCTAATTTTATGATTTTTTAATCAGATTTTGTGTTGTATATTTAATCTTTTTATTTTTTTATATTCAGGGAGTATTGAGGTAAGTAATTTAATTGTTGAATGTTTATTGCAATTGTGTAACTATTTTGTATATTGTAGGGAGTTTTTTTATACTGCATGAAGTTTTTTTTAAAGATAACTTTATCTCGATACTTTCTATAGAAACGAATTCAAAATATTGAGGTGAAGTGTTGAATTAATTGTGGAGAATTATTTAACTGTGGATGAGTTTATAGTTTTGAATTTTGTTCACAAATATTGTTTATATTCATGTTTTGTATATATAATAGATAGGAATATTGAGGTAAGTAATTTCCCAGATGAGTTAAACCGAATTCATTTCTAATTTTAAACCTCGAATACTAGAAGATCGATGAATTTTTAATCGATTTTGTGTTGTATATTTTTAATAAGATGAAAATCGATGTTTCATCTTATTTTTTTTTATATTGCAAGGCTTCCATCCAATAAGGAAGAAACACGAGTATTTTTTATTCGATTGCTCTCTCAAACGCTATAAAATACATTCACGTTTATTTAATTGCCTCACCTAAAATAGCCCGAGATTCAAATTGCTATTTTGTATAAATATGGGATCACACTTGGTGAAAGTTTTTTGCTTGGACAAACAACATAATCACGAAGCTCAAAACTATAGTCGATTTCGCATGAAGAACACAACAACAAGCTTATTTTATATTGTGTTCATCCCATAAGTTCTTAGCAAGAAATCTTTTCATCTAGCTTTTAGTTTTGCAAAACCTCAAACCCAAACCCCAAGTTAGGATAAGTTGTTTAACAAGATTTTTCTAGTCTTGATTTACGGGATCTCGGACTAACACACTAAACTAAGTCCAATCGGTTAAGTCGGTTAAGTTGGTGCCCCTTGAAAGGGAAGAGTGGACGTAGGACCCGGTTTGTCCTAACCACTATAAATCTTGTGTGCCTTTATTTGCTTTGATTAACTTGCTCTCACATCGCAAATCTTAAAGTTATATTCTAAGTTAAGATCGAAAGACCAAGCTTTATCCGATGACTTTTTCGTTATCCGATTAAAAGATAAAACTTGGAATCTGATTTATACAAACCGGTTTTTTCACACGGTAAAACTTAAAGCTTGACACATCGTTAATCGATGAGTTCTAATATGTTCTTGGTTATCGAGACAAAATTTAATTTAATCCGATTTTATTTTTTCATTTTCATATTGACTTCGCCTTCACTTAACTTAAGGGACCTACAATTATTTTATATTTTAGGGAGTATTGAGGTAAGTAATTTGAGTTATGAATTGGTTATGAATATTTATTGCAATTGTGTAATTATTTTGTATATTGCAGGGAGTTTTTTTTTTATATTGCACAAAGTGTGAAAATAAAGATAACTTTATCTCGATATTTCCTATAGAACGACTTCAATATACAGTTTATTTATATAAATTCATATATATATATATATATATATTTACGTAAAGTTTAATTTGACTTATTAACTTATATTTGGCTTATCATAATATTTTTTGCTTATAATATTAAAATAATTTTACAATTTTCCCTATAATCAGTAAATTATAAATTAAAAATCTTAAGTACATTATCTTTACATGATGATATGATTTTTATATTTATATACCAATTAATTATAACAATTAGATTTTTCAAAGATAGATTTATATATCAAATCTTGCATAGATATGATTAGTTATAATTCTTTAAAATTGTTCAAAAAATTATATTTTTTAGAGATATTGTAAAATACACAAATAATTAAATTTTATTTTCAAAGATTTTGTATAATAAATATTTATCTAAACAAAATATGTATCAAATCTTGATTACATATGATTAGCTATAACTATTTAAAATCTTTCAAAAACTAAATTTTTCAAAAAAATATACTAATAAATATTTGTCATTGACAATTTAAAAAATTTAATTTACCTTTTTAAATTGCGAAATATTTTATAATAAATAAATAAAAACATTAAAATTTATTTTATAACATCAAAATTATTTCAGCCCCGTGTAGTACGCGGGTATACGAGCTAGTATATACTATATATATATAAAAGAGCTGCACTTAATCTTTAACCCATAAACAAAACAAATTTAACATAAGTCCATATATACATATATATAAATTGAAGATGATGAAGAGTTGTATGGTCCTCCTAGGCCTAGCTTTGGTGGTGGTGATGATATATACACCCACTTACATCCAACACCCACCTATATCTTTTCTTGTGTTCTTCAGCTTATAATTTATGTACATATTTATATTTTTAATTATTAAATAGATTATTTACAACACTCCCCCTTGGACATTACGACGTGATGTTCAAGCCTAACTAAAATTTCGCTAGAATAATTCAAAGAGAGAAACTTAGTAAAAAAAAGGTACAACTAATCATCTTCTAAATTCAATCTTCAAAACGCTCCCCCTGAAGACAAAAGTCTTCCAAGACTTTTGTATTATGCTTTCACACTCTTCTGGAGTTCATGCAGGTAAAAGAATTTTAGGGGATATATGCTTTGTCAAGTTCCCTTTAGCATTCCTATTATTCATATGGGCAACAAAAGCTGCATTTTCCTCATAATAGTTGATAGGAGATATATCATTATCACATGAATCATATATGTATTTAAATCAAAATCTTACAAACGTCGAAGATACTAAACATATGCTTTAAAATTTTACAATGTCTCCTTATATGAGAAGCACTGAACTAATCTTGCAAGCAAACTCAATGTAAATTCAATATCGTATTTGGTGCGGTTCTTAAAATATAGTAATGCACTAAGGACACTCTGATAAGGAACTTCTGGTCCTAACATGTCATATGTATATTCTTTAAGTCTGAATTTGTTTTTATCCACTTCAAGGGATCGAACAATTACTAGTGTGCTAAGTAAATGAGATTTAAGATAAAATCTCTCCAATACCTTCTTCAAGTAAGTTAACTGGTATATAAAGATTCATTTTGCTTTAGGGAAGTGCTCAATCTGCTGGTCGAGACAATACTTGATTTCACCAACGTTTTATTTCAAAATTCAATCGCTAAGATTAAATTAGCTTTCTTTGATTTTCTTACTTGTTCCAACAATATTTAAATTATCACCAGAAATTGAGATAATACAAACACCACCAAAATAATTTCTTTAAAAACACGTAAGGAAATATTTCAATGTTTATTTATTCCTCCTTCGGGAGGAATGAATTGAGTTGATCGTGGAATATTCGACCCAAATATTTTATGTCATATAATGACCTTTGTAATTCTAATATCGTACTTAATACGATTTTCACCATTTATCCATCAGGGACTTTCATATAAATATTGATATCCATTGATCAATATAAACATGCGGTTACAATGTCTATCGACTGCATTTCTAAATTTAATTTTACTAACTGTTAGGGATATTAAGTAGCGAAACTTTATTTCATACATAACAGGAGTATATTTAATTAAATCAATATCGGGTCTCTACAAAAACCCATGAGCTACATCTCGCTTTGTACCTCATTACGTCATTATTCTCACTTTCTTTTCGTGCAAATACACATTTATATCCAACAGGGATAACATTTCGGGGTGTATGCACGATAAAGTCAAGAATATTAGTGAGTCGAGCTCTGCCTCAATTGCTTCTTCCTATTTTACCCAGTCAAAGCGCTTCCAGCTCAACTATTAACTTTTGGGTACTGGATCTAGATTTTTAATAGTAAGGGCAATTATGGCAATGAATAAGTTGTCGACAACATTGGTAAATTTCTCATGTATTTATAATTTCTATATTTATATCAACCAGATCTTCATCATTTCCCATAATATTTTGATCTGGTCATTCCGCAATTCTAGTATTTTTATTATTTTGTGCACGTGCTTCATTACTAGAATTTTCGTCTTCGAGACGAATCTCTTCAAGAGACTTCAAGAGTGATTGAATATATTTGCTAGCTTTAGTAATTACCGCGGATTTATGTCTTACATAATAAGGGGTCCTTTACGCTTCTGGCATATAAGGGCATTAACATATATAATTGCCTAAAATTAGCACATTTACTCATTTTGGTGCATTTACAACAAGTATATGTGCTTTAGTCACTTCTTTATCATCGGTAAATTAATCTGGCAGGTCACTTGCTAAATATTGCAAGTTAATTATACTATGAACTTCTAGTTCGCTTTGACTAGTGCGTGGATTTAAATATTGAAGATCTTTTTATATTCCACGAAATTTTTCGGCATTCATTGAATTATAAATTCTTATCTCCCCCTAATGCCGAGAAATGATCTTCATCAAATGTGCAATTAGCTAACTGGGCCGTGAATTGAGGTACACTGTGGTGGTGATATTGAAAATAAATATTGCACATTCTAATATTTGCAGATGGGAAATGTTTAGTTCTTAAGCACTAGTTATAAAAGGGGAATAATCAAGATATGCAGTGGGTCGGATTTGAATTTGATTAGCACCATGTAAAATTTCATGCCCCCAACATGATATAACTAAGTTGGAATTCTTCAATAATAGTCTAGTAATTATTTTGATAAAATCTATTAGTAATTCAACTAAACCATTCTCGATGTGGACGAGATTAACTCAATTTTAATTCTCAATGCCATATAATAATCATTAATGTCATCAAATTGATAGGTAGAAAAATGCACATATTTTTAATATGATAGAGTACAATTTATTGGGCTCGTTTATGTTAGAATGTCATGTTAGATTACTTATGTGTGATTTGATCGAACAATTCCACACTTGATCGATTTGTGTGTTTTTAAGTGTCTTTAGGTGATTTTTTTTGGTGGAAGAACTATTGGGCCAATTGTGTGATAAAGGCCACACTTGGTCGACCTAGTGCAGACCCATATTCCAGAATCTACCAACTAAGGAATCCAAGTGTGTTTCTTGATTTGGAAGAGATTTGGTCAAGATATATTTTTGGGAAGATTTGATTGGATTATGGAGAGGATATTAGGGATATTTCAGCCGAATTGAAGAGAGAGAAGTGGGCCCGAGAACCAACTATTTATGCCACTTAATCAAGAAAGAAAAGGGAGGTTCGATATTCCAGAAGAGAGGGCAGCGGCAAACCACTGTTGGAGAAGGCAGGAAGCTCATAATTGAAGAAAGAATATTGTTCAAGTTTGTTTCATCGTTAATTACTTTCTGAATTAAAACTTGCGCACGTGTAATTATGCCTGTTAGAGGCTAAACTCTTTTATCCCAACTCCGGAAATTTCTGAACCCATGTTTAATGCGATTATTTAATTCGAGACGTTTACGATATTCATTTTGGGATTATTTAATTTATCTGGTTTAAATTCTTGTGTATTGGAATTAATTGATTTAGATTGATCACCTAGGTTAATTGTTTTAATATGCCTGTTAAGTCTAAGCATGTAATCCGTGTAATTGTTATATGTGGAGACTCTTGGTAACAACTAGTGGATTCACTAGGGTGAATTAGGTACGAGAATCAGCAAAATCCTCCAGCAGTGGACAACAATTGACCACAACAGGAAAGGGGCCAATATCAAGTCAAGGTACCAATGGAAAACTCCGGGCAATCCACAGAGGAGTTGATCAAACTTTTCACCACCCAGTCCTTGCAGTTCCAACAACAAATGCAGCAGAGTATGACTCAACTCCAGCAAACCACCACTTCTACAGTCAAGAATTTGGAGATGCAAATGAGTCAACTTGCTAGTGCTGTCAGTCATTTGGAAGCCCAAAACAGTGGGAAACTGCCATCCCAACCCGACGTAAACCCAAGGAGTGTGAACGCTGTCACGTTGAGGAGTGGAAAACAGTTAGAAGAAGTCAAAAAACTCGTTTTCCCAGCTCCGGTCGAGGAGAATAAGGAACAAGTTTCTGGACAGATTGACACTGGGTTACCCAGTGTGAAACAGTCTGCAGAAACTGACATTGGATTACCCAGTATCAAAACTGCTGGAATGAAAGATGAGGTACTCTTCTCCCAATCAATTCCTATTACTCCTAATTCACTTTCATTCTCATGCAGGTTCCAAGAAGTAGTGAAAGAGGTCATCAAAGTATATTTGGCAGTTGGCGTATTTCAGATGAGTGAGGTTTATGTACCTCTATTTGAGCCGATGAAGCAAATTCTACTCACCAACTATCGAAGGCTCAAGGGGAAAGAAAGGATCTTGATGGGAGGAAGTTTTGTTCGTCAATATAAGTTGACATTTGATCTAAATGATTACTTCACTCCTATCACGTGAAAAATGGATGTTGGTGGTTGAGCTAAAAGATGTTAAACAAAAGAGCTCTACGGGAGGCAGCCCGTGTTTTTTTTATTATTTTAGTAATTTTTTTTTTTTTTATTATTTCTCTTTGGTTGTCTTCTTCGTGTGTCTATCTTAATTTTGTTGCAGGCTCTCCGGTGCTTGAAGTGAATGCGAACGGTGGATTACTAGTAGCGCCTACACTCTCCTGTTTTTCCGGTGATACTCTTTCTCTTATCTTGTCTTTTCTTCCTTGTGCATATTTATTTTTGTTGCTTGTGGACAAGCAACATATTAAGTGTGGGGGGAGAGACATTGATATATATATTTGAGTTGGCTATGGAGAAGTTGAGCCGCAATGATGAGTCGAGTGTTATATGTTTATAAACGTGATAGGATAACGTTGTGGTATTTTGTGGAGGCCCGGTTAAAATTGCTTTGATTAATGCATGTGGGGGTTGTGAATAGTTGAAGATTTCATGAGGGAGTCCAGTTGAGTCTATGATAGTAATTGGTGAATTGATGAGTGGAGTGCTTAGTCGTGCTTTGATCCCTTGTATTTGAAGTAGTCTAATTAGGTGGTTTGATGAATGATGCATGCATAGTGTACCCCCTAAGGTTGGAACATTTTTGTGGTATGGAGAAAAGGAGTAGTTGAAAAATTGTGTGACAAACAAAAGACCGGTACAGCTGCCCATTTTTAGGGGCTCGTTTATGAAAAAAAAAAATTTGCGAGCTAAAACCTAACGATGGAGTGAAGTTCCGGCCTTGCGTTTCAAAATAAAAAGAAAAAAAAAAAATGTCTTGAAACAATCTGCGATACTTACGGGGTTCAACGTTAAGAGTCGAAAAACAATTAGAGCTAAAACCCGAAAAGTAGAGTGGAGCTGCAGACCTTGAGAAAAATAAGGGGATAGGGGGAACACTAGGTTGTAGAGTTTGTCGGAACTACCTAAGTTAGATGGAGTGTATAATGAGGGGGTCAAAGTATGGCGAGGGGCTGAATGAATCAATGAATTGAGGACCTATCGTAGATAATTCTGGGACTTGAGTGAAAAGCTTCGAAAATTCATGATTTCTAATTGTGATAGTCTTAGGCCGGAGTTCTGTGAGTTACCACTTTGCTTGAGTATCATGTCGTGTGTGTTGAGAGGACCTGAGCGAAATTCTTGGCTTCTCCATTATTGCTCGGTTGATGTGTTTTACTTGAGGACAAACAAAAGTTCAAGTGTGGGGGTATTTGATAGGTAGCAAAATGTGCATATTTTTAATATGATATAATACAATTTATTGGGCTCGTTTATGTTAGAATACTTATGTGTGATTTGATCGAACAATTCCGCACTTGATCGTTTTGTGTGTTTTTAAGTGTCTTTAGGTGATTTTTGGCGGAAGAATTATTGGGCCAATTGTGTGACAAAAGCCCACACTGGCCGACCCAGTGCAGGCCCATGTTCCAGAAGCTGTAAGAAAGTGTCCAGCGTGTGGTTCTTGATATGGAAAAGATTTGGTCCAAGGAAAGTGATTTGGAAGGAGATTCAATCAAGATATTGTGGGGAGGATCTGATTGGATAATTATGGAGGAGATTTTTGGCTAATTTAGCCGACTTGATTAAGAGAAGGAAAGAAGTAGGCCATGCCCAAGATTTAATAATAGGGGAAGCCTTAATTGGTACATATCATATTCCAGAAGAGAGGAGGCACGGACGCATGCAACTTTGAAGATGATTTCTTTTAAGTTTGTTCTAATTTTTAGTTAGTACTTTTATCCCAACTCCGGGAATTTCTGAACCCATGTTTAATGTGATTATTTAATTCGAGACGTTTACGATATTCGTTTTGGGATTGTTTAATTTATCTGGTTTAAATTCTTGCGTATTGTAATTAATTGATTTAGATTGATCACCTAGGTTAATTGTTTTAATATGCCTGTTAAGTCTAAGCATGTAATCCGTGTAATTGTTATATGTGGAGACTCTTGGTAACAACTAGTGGATTCACTAGGGTGAATTAGACCAGGTTCTTACGGGTCGCGCTAAGTGTACTTGAGAATTTGTTTGCTCTCTATCCTAGGGATTAGTGCTTTTAACTGAGTTAAATCTATGGGCTAACCTAGACTGCTTAGTTAAAAAGGTTTTCTTGAAGGGACGTCTTTTCATTTAAATAAACTTAAGGGATAAGACCGGGAAATCGAAGCGTTTTGATTCTTGAGGGGCATTAATCTTGAAAACGAATAAAGTAAACGTTGAGGTTAAAGTAGTCGTGTTAACATGGGGGATGAATGAACCGTGAGTTGGGGTATTTATTTCTCCTTGGTTTCGTCCATTAAATCTTTAGTGTTATTGCTTTTAATTGTTGATCCTATTTTTTTTAGTTCACTGTTTTATTTTTCTTTTAGTTATAAAAATCAAAACCAACCTCCCCCCCCCCTTTGTGTGTTATCTCATTAATTCATCAATTGGTATAATTACAATATTCCGTTCTCCCTGTGGATCGATCCCGTACTTATCACTTCTACGAGTTAGTAGGATAGTCCGGGTAATTATTAATTATTTTTGTCGCACCTCGACAGTGCGGTCACAAATCGACATTAACCATTCAAATGGATTTATTGGATAATCCAAAATTTTAAGTTCAATAATATTTGACAATAAATTTGCTTCAGAAATTATATCAGTCCACAAGTATCTTCATGACTCTATTCAAGAAAATAGATGATACAATTCCAACTTTGGTACGAGAATGTCTTACTATAAATTTTTCTTTGCACAAGTCCCACAAATAAATTAATTTGCATAAGGGATTATGTTATTTGTCATACTATGTAAAATAGAATTAGTCAAAATCCGACTTATCATACTTTGAACCGCTCATGTCATAATTTGAATAAATTTGCTTCAGGCAAATTAGTACATTATTCAAAGAATCATTATTTTCAATTTTCAATTTTCAATGTTCTTATTGGCTTCGGGCAAACTAGTGCGATGTGATTCTATTTTGCTCATAATTATATAAGGAATCAATTTTAGTGGAAGAATTTTCATGTATGATTTATACTGTTTCCACTCAAAACAGGTATAACAGGGTGAATTTCAACATGAAAAGTTCAAGTCAAGAAGTAATACAATGAAGAACAAGTTTGATAGTTTTCCTTTTAGTTATACAAGATAATCTTTTACTATAATTGACTCTAAGGAAAACTTGATATAAGCTTTCGTATGTAGTTCAGATTCAACAAATTTTTAATGAATCAAATCAGCCACAAGAATAAGTGATAATAGGCAAACAAGGAATTTTCACAGAATTCCTAATTTCTACAGCAAATAATTCTCAAGCCTATACTGCTACAAACAGATCTAATTGCTGAAATTTAAAAAGGATTAAGCTTATTTACCAGAGCGGAACTCTACGGTAAGGGTTCCTAACCGTCTATTGCGATATTTGATTCGTGTCAAGCGTAGACTCAATGGGAGGTTCAAGCATCTATTTCACCACCTCATATACAGGAGCAATTCCTTCAGCCTTAAACTCATCTCAAATGGGCAGAGTAACCAATCGAGTCCAAGAAAAAATTAACAAAAAGATGGATTAGCCAAAAATAAAAACAATTAAAATTTAATTGTTCCTTAATCAAAATTGTAACCACTTTAGCACAATTTCCAACTAATGCTAGAGTCACTATGGTCACTAAGCATATCTCAATTGCATATGAATATCATAAAATTTAACATCTAAATCTACTTATATGGTCTCAAAATTTATCTGTGGAACAATCCTTCAGGGATGTCCAGTATACATATTAATAGGAAATACATGACCTATTATAATATGTTTCTTCAATGTTCCAAAAATTGCACATCATAAATTTGACAATTCTTTTATGTGACATAAGAGAAACGAGAATGCATAAATAATATTTCAAATTTGGTATGAACTTTTATGAGTTGCTTCAGGCATATTAGAATGATCCAAAGGTATGCAGATGATTTGCCAGTGACTTAGTATAATAAATACTCTAATTAAACAGTAATGCAATGGATCATTATAAATAATTAATTATGCCAAAATGGAACTATATCAATCTTTAGGCAATACTCAAAAGAAAACCATCAACTAGTATTAGGACAAAAATTCATCATATTCAAGCATTCAATTTATATATTATTGAAGCATTACTTTGCCTAAATAATATGATGTATCAAGATATACCACTCCACGTAAGATACCATAAAAATAAAGGACAATAACAAATGAAGAGCATAAGAACGCGGATTTTGCAACAACTTATCCAATTCATAGAGTAATAAGCATGTAAATTTATTGATAATAGTTAATTTCCAACACTTCATAAACTAATTCCTCAATTCTTTGTAGGAAGGATATTCAGATGTAAATCAATTAATTAATGAGAATAATAAAATTTAAATATATTACACATCCATGTTTAGATACAGGCACGCATCTTGAGATACTTCTTAGCAATGATAATCAAATATCCCATGCCTATTATACCATTGACAATAAAATATGAATATAGAACAATCCAAATAGGAGTGCAATAAAATCTAATCAAATATGAGAGTGTATTAAGTATTTACGAAATCGAGAAAGGATCGTACCTTCTAATCTTGTTTCCTTCATCGATTATTTTGCTTCGAGCATAGTATACCGATTTGCAAATTATTTTGCTTTGTGTTATACAATTAAAACTTACAGTTATTCTTCTCCACCGTCAAAAGTATTTTATTTTCCGGCTCTAAATATCGGGCACAACGCTGCAAAATCAAAATCCTAATTGGGCAGAATACTCGTGCCGATAACGTGTTGTAAAATATAAGATAAATGTAAAAAAAAGAAACAAGAACACCGATTTATTTACCCAGTTCGTCCAGAAGGACTACATCTGGGGACGATCAAGTCAGGAGGATTTTCACTATGATCTCAGTATTCTTCATCCCACGGCGTTACAATGAAGAAGATATTTATAATAACAATTGGACTGAACCCTAAAACCCATGTGGCATAAAACCCAATAATAATACTAACATAAAGTAATGTCCACCATAATAGATTATTTACAACAAAATTAAATTAAAATGAAGTTGACACATCATAGAAAAAAAAACTCTATATTAATATACAGAGGGATATATAGGGGATAGGAGATTGTTTAGGATATACAAAAATAGAATTACACATAGGATTTATTTTTAGTGACATGTATGATTTATTTTTAATGACACGTACACCAAACTTTTCCTAGAATGATGCATAGGCTAAATCAATGTAGAGTTGACACATCATCAACAAAAACTCCCTATTAGTAATATAGGGGATAGGGGATATAATAATTGAATGTATGAATGCATCCTCGTTTTTTTTTAAATAATAGTACTCTTGTTTCCACATTTGTTCCTTTTGTAACATTAATTCATTATTCTTATTTGCTAGCTATGGATTTCATTTTTTTACTGATTTTTAAAGTTAATATATATACAGTTTTTATATACAGCTGATAAAGGGCTCCTTATGGAGTCACATTGTTGATTAATCAATCCACGTCAGCCTCCAATAATTTAATTAATCAATGGAATAAGTTCCATGTTTAAAAAATAGTTTTGAGTTGCACGTGTACCTAGCTATTGCATACATGACCTTGCATAATTTTGTGAACTCGGGTTCATGTAAATTCTTTTTTTCGAGTGTCACTGTTATACATATACATTATCACTGTTATCCATATACACTATCATTTATTGGAAAAAATGCTTGATTTTTTAAACAGTAATAATACATATACATAAAAAGATAGTGATTATGCATAACAGTGATAATGCCATATAGTGATCTTTGAAAAAAAATAATTATATAAACTCGAGTTTACAGAAAATTTGCCTAATATTTAGTAGTAACTTTTTTGTTCCTCACAATGTAGATCCTTTTTCTTTTAAACAAACATTAATTTCAAAATTTAGATATTGCTTCAAAGTTACAAATAAGAAAGTTATGTGAGTGATAATTCTAAAAAGGGGAACTTACTTTATACAATTTATAGAGTACTCTTGTTTCTTGATACAATATTTTTTAATCTTACTTTTAGATATAAAAATTGGGTCAAAATGTCTTAATTGCCCTTATGTAAGCAACAATGTGAAGAAATGGTGGACATGTGCAGTTTTAAAATATAACATATTTTGATTGTAAGTTGACATTAGCGTTGATAGTGTTTGTATGTACTTATCGAAATACTTTTTCTCTCACCTCCGTAATAAATTACACATACATAGTAAATTTGCACATACGTTGTAATTTTGTACATTCGGAATTTAAAATGTGTAGATTTTAAATTTTTGTAAGATGTGATAATTTGAGATGATTTGAGGGAAAAGAGAAATGAGTTGGAAGGAGAGAGAAGAATTTCTACATATATAGTAATGAATAAAATAAATAAATAAAAATTATTTTGACATAATTTTTGTAATTATCATATCAGTGTTTTCATAATCGAATCGGCGACCAAACCGGTCTGGGCATCGGTTGCCGGTTCAATTGGTTGGACCGGTTCAACCGGCGGTTCAACCGTTAAAATAATTTATGCATATTTCTTTTTTATTTTATATGTTACATTAAAAAATAAATATTTATTTAAAAAAAATTAAAATTATACTAATTTATAACTTATAAATCTTATACTAAAATAAATATAATAGAGTTTGAAGGCCAATGATGATGGAGTTGTGAATTAATTCCACACAGTGTATGATGACGATAAAGAGATTAAATGAAATTGATGACTTGTGAATGAATTTATGAGAGAGAAAATGATACTAGGATAAAGACAACAACATTACATAGAGATTTATGAAAAAATAAGAAAAATGATTTAATAAATAATAAAAATTAATAAAACTGAATTAACCGTTTTTTAAGGAGTAATTCGACCGGTGACATGAGCGGTTCACGGTTCGACCGGTTCAACCGGGCGGTTCAATCGATTTTAAAAACACTGGTTCATATTGTATTAGAGCAATTTTCCCTTTTAATAATGGACGGAGAATTTCATATAAAGACTCAATTTTTAATTTAGTCTTAATATAGATCTTCATTTTACAAAGTCTCATTTCAAAATTTAATTTATGCTTTTTGATTTATTCAGAACTTGATTTAAAAAATCTCAATTAAAAGCCCGATTAAAATAAAATTTTCCAAACTAAAATCATATAAGAAAGATAAAAAAAAAAATTAATGGTGTGTGTCATTTGTTGTTGGAGTAATACTTGTGTGCACCAATTGCACTTGCAATTGGTGCAATTGGATTCAATTTTAATTTGGATTTAGTTAATTGTGGAAAATGATTCAGTCAACCAGAGAGTGTCTTGTATATGAATATTCTGGCTCGCTGAGAGAGCTCGGAGGGAATGAGATCATCTATTTTATAATAGTGTTTCATTTTATATTTTATAATATGGATAAATAACACGTGTAATAATAAAAAATACTTAACGAACTACTATAATTTGAGTTTATATGTTAAAAATTCAGTAGAATGAAACACCAATGAAATACAAAAAGTGGAACAAAGGATCGTCTAAAAGACAAAAACACTAAGTATTTCATTTTATATATTATTGACTTTTTTTAATTCAATTTTCAATTAATCAATGTATTTGGTAATACGAGCAAGATAGGGGACCAACGAAGTCAACTAAACCTTATTCAAGACAGCTCATCCGTTGAAGATGGAAGTTCATCCACTTATGGTCGAAGAACAACTCAAATACATGTATTTGTTAGAAGCAAATAATAAATATTGGATATAAATGAAATAAAAACGAAAATATCTCATAACCTAGTGACAAAACAACGAAAGTAGAACGTTCACGAGTTCGAATCTCACCCCTAGTGTGTGTGCTAGGCGGTGGTCCATCGTTCGGCGTTGGGTCGTCGCAAATTGCAAGACAGCAGATGCTGGTCGCAAATTTTCTTACTATGCAATGACATTTAGTTTAAAGATGATCGCGTAATAGGAGTGTATATGTATTTAAATGGAACATCAGATTTTACAAATTCGAAAAATGATTAGGATATAATTCGAAAAGTGATTAGGATTGGGAAAATTCATTCCGCATCCACATGGGCACTGCCAAAATCAAACATGGCCCAAATGATTATTTAATCAACCACTTGCACATTAGTGATGGGACCAATTTATTTAAGCTATTAGTCAACATATATTAATTAAACCCTTATGCATATAATATTAATATACATACATAATCTAATGCAGAATGTTTTAGGATTTTAATTGTAATTGTAATTATAGAGTTTGTTTTAAAAAAAAAACTTTTTAGAGAAATTGATAGAAACTAAATTAAATAACATGAATTTGTTGACTCAGTTCGTCAGGAATGACTACGTTTGAGGGATTTATTAAGTCAGGAGATTTACTAATATAATTTGGGTAATAACAAATATAATGAATCAGATGAGTATTTATAGGCGAAACTAGACAAAAACCCTAAAGACCCATTTTCAGCTCGAATACTGCTTAAAAGACCCCAAAATAGCAGTTGATCAGACTCCATAACAGAACATGATGTATTATTGTAGACCTATATAAAGAGGTGCAATGAGTCAAATTATGCATACCGAAAAACCAAAAAACTCAATTAATTCACACATTATATATATGTTGAAGATGAAGATTTGTATGATCCTGGTAGTAGGTTTGGTGCTGATGTTTGAAGTAGGGGCAGAAGCTCAAGTGATTTGTTGTCCTCAGTGTGTTATTAACCAGAGTCAATGTGAGAGTTCGTGCAACAGTTAGAGAAAACTACTGCCGCGACTATTGTTTTAAAGCTCTCTCCGGATGTTTTCTTCATTGCCAAAACTGCTAATCCATGAATTGATGTAATTATTGCATGTATGAATTGATGCAGCATCCCCTGTCTTTTATTATTATTCTCTTGTTTCCACGTTTCGTTACTCTTCTACTTCTCATTTATATTGTTCAATCACCTTCTGTTTGTGAAAACTAATTCTTATACGCCACGGATTTTATTTCTATACTGATTTTTTAAAATACTAATATAGATGCAATTTTGATATAGACTCCATAATCAGATCTAGGAATTGATAGTTGGGGGAGCGGGTATCAAAATTTTAAGTGTAATTAAACAATTGAAGGATTTTTTTATTTTTTTTCCTAATGATTTCGCTTCTGATTTGTTAATTTGGTGAGATGAAAAAGATGAAATCTTGAGATGGAAATAGGGAATGAAGGGGAACTGCTTTTAATAGAACAATAACTATATTCTTGTGTTATGATAAAATTTGATAAACATGTTGGAGAAGGCTTAGGCTATGGCGACTTTTAAAAAATAATTTCTAAAATTTTGGGGTTTTTAAAATCCTGATGAATAATATTGTGTGTTCTTTTAAATTTTTGAGCATGAAGAGATTTAATTTTGTGTTAAACTAATGTACAATAGTAAATAATGTTGTATTATCATATAATTGTCGAGTGAGTTTTATGTCAAATCAAGAAATAAGAGGGAATAATATTTTATTATTATATTATTATTATAGAGTGAAATTATAATAATTAGATGATTGTGTAACAATTGAAGTTTATAAATCGATAGGGGTGGTGTAACACCCCTAAATTTTAAGTTATTTTAAATACTAAAACTTTAATTTTTTAGTGGGTCTTATGTGCACCCGGGTGCACCGTACACTCATAGTGCATTTAGAACATGCAACTATATAAAATAGAAACGTGCAACTATTCCAAACAGAAGCATGCAACTATGTTCTCATATTAACAGTTACACTTTTCTGTGTAAATAAATCGCATTTTTCAGTATAACAAGTTGCACACTTCTAAAATGCACTATGAATGCACGGTGCACCCGGGTGCATACAAGACTTAGTCTTAATCTACAAGATATTTCATGTGTGTTTAAATAAAAATTTGTAGGTAAATATAAAAATATTTTTACACGTTTTTCAAATTGATATTATCTTAGATAACCCTTAATCCCATATATTTCTCAACTCTTATAAAATCGGTCTTCATTTCACAAATCAACACACATAATGTAGTTTTCACGGTGAATTGAACTTTTCTCTCTGGACCAAAAGCAAGTGTCATTCCTCTTCATGTGAAAGAAGTAATACTCTTCCCTCTTCCTTTTATTTAAAAATTTCAGTTTATGTTCTTCAAATTTTTATACTACCAATTTTTATACAATATTATTTTAATGAATTGAATTTCCATGCCTAACCTTTTAAAATTAAAGTTCCAAAAACATTTGTCTTCTGATGATGATTTCGAAAATCCCATCAACATATTATAAACCCAAATTATTTTCAACTCCTAAATTGATTTTGAAGATTTAAAGTTTTCCTAATTTTTCTAAAACGACATAAAGCCCCTGTTTCCATACAAAATCAATTTCAAAGAAGAGGTTTTCACCCAAAGCTGTTAGTTTCCAACTCTCGGTATCATATGCTTTTTCTATACAATTTTATTAATAATAATAATAGTTTCAAGATTTTATTTAATTATTTTAGGTGTTCGAAAAAGATATTTTATCTCATTATTTGCATCTCCGACATCAAGATTTAAGGTGTGGTTTACTTTGCCTTTACTAAATATTTTGTATGAATGATTTGTTTATCTGCACATGACATGACATGAAAGAATTATATTCATTTTAAGTAAATTTATGCAAGACATGCACAAAACAAGAACTCGGGACTGAAAAGAGGTCTTTGAGAGGGACCCAGCCGTGTAACCTAAATTAAAAAGCATGTTGAAAAGTTTATGCATATTATTTGTGATTGACATGAATTGTTTGTAGCTATTCATTTTGTTTATACGTTATATTTAGTTTTGTCAAGATGACCTCATTTTAGATATTTTATAAGTTTTAATATTTTATAAGTTGTTTTAAGAGAAGAGAAAAAATAATAGCTTATAAATTATTAAAGTGCTTGATTAATAAAGGTTATAAATTTTTAATAATTTAAAAAAAATACTTTTTAATTCTAATATATATATATATATATATATATATATATATATATATATATATATATATATATATATATATATTTTGTATATTGAGATGATCGGGCTGGGTTCTTGTCTGTCCGGGTCCGGTCGGGTTTGGGTCGGTCCGAGCCGGGTTCGGGTGACAGGATTGGATAGAACTTATAATTTTAGTAAAATAAGTTGGAATATCCCAAACAAACTCTAAATTGTAAAAATAAAATTTGAAATAACATATTGTTGGAATTTTGGTTTTGACCAAATAATTAAGTGACATTAATAATTCATTTTGTGGAAATGAATTTAGTGGAATTGAATTCTCAAAACCAAATTTGGCTGAATGAGAAATTAATGTCATTTAATATGTGGATAAATACATTTGTGAATGTATTTATTATGGTAATAGTAATACATTGTGACAAAAAAAATTTATTCAAAAGGATGTGTCTTTTAGGAAAATTGACTCATTCCTTTTGACGAATAATTGTCTATTTCTAAAGGTTGCAACTTTTGGAAAAATGAAGTTTATAGTGAAGAGTCACAACTATTGCCTATGGACTTTTGAAAATCTATATAAAGACCCCACATTGTTCATTTCGTTTTCATCGGTTGATTGATTTCAATAATCAATTTTATATCGATAAAAAATACAACTTTGTGAGTTGTCAAGACATTCAAATACAATTTTGCATACTCGGCATTCTAGAATTGTAGTATTTGCATTAGAGTCGTGTCAAGAAAGTTCCGGATACTTGAGTCCGTTCGCCGATAGTTTCCGATTCGTAGTGCAGCAGTCGGAAAGCTTTAAAGTCATTGTATCTTGGGGGCGATTGCCATGATACCGTATTGCACCGGAGTACGGGGCAATATCTTTTTACGGAAAGAGAGTTCAACTCTTGCCTCGACTTTACCGTGTCAGTGTCTGCAAAGTCATCTTCGTCTACACATCCAAATAAATTTTTTTCCTAACACATATCTCATCCTCTTACAACAATTCTGGGCGGCAGCCAATTACCCAATCTTTGTCTTCATTGCAAAATACTCGTGACGCACCAGTCTTTTTATTCTGATTTGAAACCCTTTAAAGTTTAAATAATTATTCTGGTTTAAGGAAATTCGTCAAATATATTCTTTTTCGATATTACTTCAAGAGCAATGGTGTCTTCCCTCAATAAATACTCAAATGAAACGGGGTACCATCTGGACTGATTACAAGGCCCAAACGAAGGCCTGTCCATGATCCAATTTATTTTGATTCCACAAGACCACAACTAAACAACTTACGTGTCTATCATTGGATACACGTAGGATGCTACATTTTAAACACAAGAATCAAATATAATGTTTTTAGCCATTTTTATTGAAAAATATCATTAAAAAGACATTATGTTGCACTATAAAATCGTGCCATTTTTAAATTATATCCACTTATATAAATAAAGGAAAAAACGGATGAAACCAAGGGAGTGACGTTTTGTCAAAAAATGTAAAGATGATGCGACGAAAAAATAATTTTGTGTGACAAAAGTGTAGGGTTATATTGACAATAATTTCGTCACCACAACATTTTCTACAGCGATAAATATGTTTTGTCACGTGAAACAACAAAAATATAAAGTTGTGATGAAAAATAATTTGGGTGATAAAAATATAAGGTTATGGTGACAATAATTTTCCCACGCCAACATTATCTTTAGCGACAAATAGATTTTGTCATGTGAAACGATAAAAGTATAAGAATATTATGACGAAAAATAATTTGGGTGACTAAAATATAGGGTTATAGTGATGAAAATTTCATCACGATAAAATCATTATCTATGGCGACAACTAGGTTTTGTCACGTGAAACACAAAAAATATAGGGCTGTTGTGACGAAAAATAATTTGGGGTGATGAAAAAATAAGGTTATATTGACGATAAATTTGTCATGAGAAGAATATCTTCTTTTTTTTTTGTTTGGTCAATTCACGACAACACTATCTATAGACTATAATGACAAATATGTTTTGTCACTAGCTATTGTGACGATTGTTTTTTATCGTCACAAAAAGTAATTTTTTTTAGTAACATTTATATAGTAACATAAATTGTCACTACTACACATTTGAGCTTGGAGAGCTCCACTTGGAGAGCCCTTTTAGAAAGAGCTCTCCAAAATCGCCCTTGGAGAGCGGTTTTTATTAAAAAATAAAAATAATAATTAAAGAGCGGTTCGAAACCGCTCTCCAAGAGAGAGCGGTTCAGAACTGCTCTGCAAGCTCGTCCACAATGCGGTTTATAACCGCTCTGCAAGTGATGGAGCTTGGAATGCGGTTCAGAACCGCTCTGCAAGAGAGAGCGATTCCGAACCGCTCTGTAAGGGCGCTTATAATCAGCCCCATCGCGTATTCATTTTCATTTACAGATCTGCATCGCTCGCGTATCCTCCTCCCTCCCTCTTCGATCTCCATTTTTTCCGTCGGCCTCCGGCTTTCCTTCTCCATTTTTAATTTCCGTCGCCCCACCTCCTCCTCCCTTCTCCATTTTCCGTCGCCCCATCGCGTATATTGCCGTGTGTCGCGTCGTCTTCCAGCTCCATTTTCCGCCATCCCCACGTCCTACGACCTCCGTGTGTCGCGTCGTCTTCCAGCTCCCGGCCAACCGCCGTGCGTCTCCCTCCTCCTCCTCCCTACCGTTGCCGCCGCCCCCAGCTTCCTCTAGATATAGGTACGTATATATGTGTATATTTATATATATATATGTGTATATATATATGTGTATATATATATGTGTGTATATATATATATTTATATATAACGAGGTTGTTGCAAATGATTTGATTCATTTTCATTATGCTCACAACGTGTTTGATGCATGTTTTTATGGTAGGAATCAGTTGATTATTGATTATGTTTGTAGATTTGAACTTTGTTATTGTTTTAGTTGGTGAAATTGCTCTTCAATTGGGGATTAATAATGTGTGTATGCGGAAGATATACTGTTTGTGAACATATATGTGGATTTAATATCAAAACAGTGATAATTATGTATAATTGGTTGTCAATTTGTGTGTTGTTTCACTCAAAAGTATTAGTTGTTTCATTTAAAGGTATTAGTTGTTTAATTTAAAAGTATTAGGTGTTTCATTAAAAGGTAATATTAGTTGTTTCATAAAAAAGTATTAGGTGTTTCATTGATAGGTATTAGTTATTTCATTCAAAGGTTTTAGTTGTTTCATAATAAGGTATTAGGTGTTTATTCAAAGGTATTAGTTGTTTCATTAATAAAAAAGTATTAGGTGTTTTATTCAAAGATATTAGTTATTTCATTAAAAGGTATTAGTTGTTTCATAATAAGATATTAGGTGTTCCATTCAAATGTATTAGTTGTTTCTTTAAAAAGTATTAGACGTTTCATTCAAAGGTATTAGTTGTTTCATTCAAAAGTATTGTTGTTAATGTGTGATTAATGTTGGTTTAATTATATTGTTGTTAGTAGCTTGGATTAATTGTTGTTAGTACATGGCTTGAATTAATTTTGTGTGTTTCAAATGAATAAGATGATTAATGATATATAGTACATTAGAATACATTAGAAAATTAAAATGAATGTAGATTAAGTATAGTTAGGTATGCTTTTAGGTTTAATATTTTTAGATACATTGTCTTGAGAAACAATCTTCATATTGTATTTCCTATAGGCATTTGTAGCTAGTTTTATATGGATCGAAAGTAGGTTCGAGCAGATCGATTATCAGATGAGTATAGGAATGGGGTGGAAGAATTTTGTAATCATGCAATTAGACACTGCACCGACCCTAGGTACATTCCATGTCCGTGTTGGAAATGTATGAATGGAAAAACCGTTAGTGGTCGAGAAAGTCTGTTTGACCACTTGATGATTCACGGTATTGATAAAACATATACCGTTTGGACATATCATGGTGAGAGAAGAGATGGATGTAGCTCAAGCAACCTAGAAACTGACTTTAGGTTTGAAGATATAGTGGATGCAGATATTTTCGATGATGTACCGACTGTTGATACATCGAGTGGAGATGACGATGATCTGCGAGATCACCCTTATATGTCAGAGAAGTTAAGGGATTCTGCTGGATTACCACTGTGGCCCGGGTGTAAGAAGGCAACAAAACTGTCAGCTGTGTTGATATTGTTCAACCTAAAAGCAGCTCACCAGTTGTCCGATGAGTGCTTTACAAGTATGCTGGAAACAGTTAGTGGTCTACTGCCTGATGGAAATGTACTGCCTAAGAGAGCATATGATGCTAAACAAATGCTCAAGTCCATCGGGTTAACACATCAGAAAATTCATGCTTGTCCGGGTGATTGTATCTTATTTCGGAAAGAGTATGCAGACCTCAATGAATGTCCCAAGTGTGGGCTAAAGCGATATAAGAAAAATAAATCTCCCGCGAAGGTGTTGTGGTACTTTCCAATAATACCAAGATTCAGGAGAATGTATAGTAGCGCTGTGGATGCTAGAAATTTAACTTGACATCATGATGATAGGATCAAAGATGGAATACTAAGACACCCTGCTGATTCACCCCAGTGGAAGACATTCGATGTCAAGCATCCAGAATTTGGCACCGAGCCACGACACTTGTGTCTTGCACTCTCAACTGACGGAATGAATCCGTTTGGTATCCAAAGTACCAACCACAATACATGGCCAGTGATTTTGTTAGTTTATAATCTTTCACCCGAGTTGTGCATGAAGCGCACTTACATGATGTTATCTATGTTGATATCAGGACCCAAACAACCTGGTAACGACATAGATGTATATCTGGCTCATTTGATAGAGGACTTGAAGCTCCTGTGGGATGAGGGTGTCGATGTGTATGATGCTTGTAGAAAGGAGAATTTCAAGTTGAAGGTCATGTTGTTTGGAACTATCAATGACTTTCCCGCTTACGGGAATCTATCTGGATATAGTGTGAAGGGGGACGATGCATGTCCTTGTTGTACCAAGAAGACACATCACATTCGATTGAGTCATTGTAGGAAGACCGTTTATATGGGACATAGAAGGAAGTTGGACCCAACCCATAAGTACAGAACAATGACCGATGCATTCGATGGCACAATCAAGACAGGTGAAGCACCACGTTTATTTTTAGGTTCGGATGTATTGAATGAGATGAAGAATATCGACACACAGTACTGAAAGATCTTCGCAAAGAGTGTCCCCACTAGCGGTTGGAAGAAGGAATCAATTTTCTTTCAATTGCCCTATTGGAAAGAGTTGTATGTTAGACACTTCATTGATCTAATGCACGTTGAGAAGAACGTTTGTGCCAGCTTTCTCAACACTCTCCTAGCTGATAAGAAGTCCAAGGATGATTACAATGCAAGAATGGATATGATTGATATGGGAATAAGAGCAGAATTAAAACATGTACCTAGAGAAATGGGTCAACCGTTCTTACCTCCTGCTGCACACACCTTGTCCAAGAATGAGAGAAAAGAGTTACTTCAGATGCTAAAGGATGTGAAAGTTCTAGAGGGTTATTCGTCCAACCTACAGAGAGTTGTATCAGATGATGGCGTGAGACTGATGAATCTGAAATCGCATGACTATCATGTCATCATGGAGACTTTCTTGCCCATTGTAATACGTTCTATCTTGCCTGAAAATGTGCGCATAACCATAACAAAGTTATGTTGGTTCTTCAAGGCAATGAGTAGCAAGGTGATAGATCCTAGAAAATTGCTTGGTTTTCAAAGACAGATTGTGGGGACGCTCTGTGAGCTTGAGATGTATTTCCCTCCATCATTTTTTGATATAATGGTTCACCTATCCGTTCATTTGGTACACAAGATAAGGATGTGTGACCCTGCTCGTATGCGATGGATGTATGGTGTAGAGAGATATATGAAAGTGCTCAAAGGATATGTGATGAATATGTCAAGGCTGGAGGGATGCATTGCAAAACGCTATTTAGTAGAAGAAGGAGTCGAGTACTGGTCTGAATTCATTCCGAATGTTGATGCAATTGGACTTCCAATTACTCGGTACACCAATAGGATGGATGGTGAAGGCATTACCGGTGGTCAATCTGTAAGTGTTAGTATGGAGGAACTAACACGGATGCACTTGTGCGTACTTCACAACACAGTCGACGTGCTTCCTTTTATTGACCTGCACATCCAAACACTTGTTGAGACATTTCCCACCAGAGATGGATCATAGATTGAAGTTGAGCACAATCGCACGTTTGTTGACTGGTTCAATGGTTATGTATCAAATATGTTGTCACGAGATAAAGAATCAGTGAATGAAAGAGTTAAGTGGTTATCTAGAATGCCTGGTAGACATGTGTATTCGTACAAGTGTTATCTTATTAACGGATACACATTTTATACCAGAGATCATGATGCCACAAGTACTATGCAGAATAGTGGGGTGTCCATTACTGCAACTGTAGGGGATCAATCGAATACTACTTACTTTGGACAGATTATCAACATTTGGAAACTTTACTATGTTGTTCACCGACAACCAATCTTCGAGTGCAGTTGGGTGAGGATCCCTAACGGGGTCCAAGTTGAAAGATCTGGGTTCGTACGCGTTGATTTGAAGAATGTGGGATACAGAAATGACCCTTACATAATGGTCAGTCAAGCTCAACAAATTTTCTATGTCCCCGACCCAGTTAATAAGAAATGGTCCATCGTGGTTCTGTCAAACAAATTTAACACTAGTTACCAGATTAGCGACCACGTCGATGAAGATGTTGACACTATCGATGATCCTTTTCAGAACTTCACTCATTTTGTACCCTCTTTCGATGATCTTGCAAATTCACGCCCGTACCAGAGAATAATTGTCGATGTGGATGAATATGACAATCCGGATCATGTTAACATTCATGGTCATGAATGAGAAAAGTCAACCAAAAAATGAAAAAGTAAAACAAGCTGGAGTATTGGCCAAGAATTTTCGGGCTTGGTTGAGAAATCAAGCACGAGATCCGGATACTAGTCTTTACTCGGCTAGTCTGCCCGAGGCATATCAGAATTGCCCGTCGGTGGCCCCATACTGGGAAGAGTTTGTGCGATGATCTATGGATGATGAGTTACATGTAAAATTGATAAATACCATTTAATGCCCTATGCTTTTCAGTGTTTATCGTATTTCTATTATACTGTAGTTACTTAGTGAGAAAAATCGCAAACAAGCCAAATCGATGGAGGCGCGATATTGTGGCTCGAACAAAGGTTATGCACGCATAAGAGAAAATCTGGTGAGATCAAAATCCTAACATTTTATTTTGTTTATATATTTACTTTTAATATATATAATAAGGGGACACGTTAATGACTATCGTAGAAAGAAGAAAAAAAGAAAGCTGGAGAGAGTCAGCCTGTTGTTACCCGTTTCGAGTTATTTCAAACTACCAGAAAGGCTCGAGACGGGAATATTTCCGATTCTAGTGCACAGCGTATCATCGAAGAAGGGGTAAGCTATCCATTAATTTGTCTTTGAATTACAAACTATTATTTCTAAACAAATGATTAAATAATAATCTTTTGTAATTCAGGAGCGTTTATCTCAGACCATGACGCCCGAAGACATCCGCTTTGTCGGTACCGATGATCTACTTGGAAGGGCTTTAGGTCGTCAGGAGCATCCCGGCCGCTTACGGAGTGTTGGATATGGCATCACAAAGTCATCATTGGCCATGTTACCTGGTCTTCAAGCCATGAATATGGTGGGTATACTTTCGGAACAGGTTGCCCAGATGGCTAAAGAGTTGGAACAGATGAGGTCCGAGAGACGCTCACATCACGGAATGTCCTCGAGTGGAGCAAGCTGTGAAAATAGTGTCGTTGATGCTATGTTTTCGGCTAATGCTAGGGACGATTTTATTGAGGCACTTCGAAACGACGTCCCGCAGGTATCAGATGTGTATCACATTTATTTTAATTAAAGACTAGTATATATATTAAAATTTTCTAACTAAATATCTTATTCGAACAGTCACCGACCCCATGCTACATTTATTTGAAGAATCCTACTCGGTTGGTGGCTACATGAACGTTGCTCAATAACTCCGATGGAGTTATTCATGGTAGTCCCATCACTCCTGGTTTCGTGAGGGTCACACTCGATGTACCCATAATCGGAGAAGAGGATTCACCGGTGCCTAAACCAATTGATGAAGCTGTCACCGTCGGAACAGCGGTCGGGATTTCATCGAATGGCCAACTAACTTGGTCTCTCTCACCATGAAGGTAAATTTAATACATGTTATTAAAGTTCATTATCTTATTTGTCGTTCTAAATAATGTTGCAAATTGATTGTAGAAATTGTCGACACCACAAAAGCCTAAACATAAATCAAAGGGTGTCGCAGCCAGTCAGAGGGAGACAACGACCAGAGACTCCACTATTGGTGATTGCAGACTTGGTTATCCCTTGTCTGGAGACTTAGATCACGACTACACCATACAGAATACGGTGCAAGTGATAGTGGAGTCCTCTGATTTCTATTTGATCACAGTTCTTATGAATGCTTACTTTCATCGGAATTCTATTGAAGAATACATCACTCGGGAGCATGTGATTGAAGTCGTGAACGACCAGTGGTTGAGTGCAACGAGCATAGCCTTATACCTCAGGTATGTGTTTACTAATTAATTCTCAGTATTTACTTTCTATATAGTTTAATTTTTAAATTAAATGTAGGTCTCGAACGGGTTTTGTAAGGGCAGAAGTCTAGAGGGGAGGGGTGAATAGACTTCTGAAAACTTTTTGTGCAGATCAGGTGTGATGGCGCAATTTGATCAGAGTCGCGAAACTCGGTTTGGGTTGATAACCAACTTACTAATCGCTTTGAAAGCGGTCGATTCGGTAACTATCGGTTTAACGATGTGTGCGGAAGCTTAAGTTTTACCCGTGAAAAACCGGTTTTTATAAAAATGATTCCAAAGTTAGTGTTTTAACCAACTTGATCAAGTGTCAAGCTTGATCAGATCAGAAGCTTGGTGCTAGCTGATCTCAACTTAGAATATGTATGCGCTTTAAAGGTTGTGTGCAATTGTGTAGACAGTTAATCAAAGCGGTAAAGGCACACAAGATTTATAGTGGTTCGGACAAACCGATCCCTACGTCCACTCTTCCCTATCAGAAGGGGCACCAACTTAACCAACTGGACTTAGTTTTATGTGTTAGTCCAACACAGAAACCCGCGACAGATATTTAAGGAGTTCTCACTCAACCGATCCCAGAAATTAGAACTAGAAACCCTAGTCTGAAATCTTGCTAAACAACTTAACCTAACTTGGGTTTGGATAAGATTGTTTTGGTTCCAACTATGAAATCTTTTCTAGTGTTTAAGGTAGCCTATCAGCTAGATGAAAAGATTTCTATGCTAAGAACTTATGGGATGAACACTTAATATAATAATCTTCTTGATCGTGTTCTTCGTGCGGAAATCTGATAATTGCTTGAGCTTCTTGATTGTTCAATGTTTCCATGTTTTCACTCTGAAGTGTGATCCCATATTTATAGACCTTGAAATCAAAGAGCCGTTGGAGAGCAATTTGAATTTCAGGCTATATTAGGTAGGTTTGCGGTTGTTGATGTGGCGTCTTGAACGGCACGGCATGGCAGCGTGAACTTGTATTTTATAGCCGTTAGAGAGAGCAGCATCAAATCCCTTAAATGTCAGCTCCGATCATACGTGTCTTGTTCTTATTGGTTAACAGACGACTTTTCAAGGGTTGTTCTTCCAACTAAGATTGACATTCTTCTTGTTCAGATCATAGACGTATGACTTAGGTGAAACATCAGTTTTTCACGGTGAGTCATCTTTGATCGGTCGAATCGATCGATCTACTGATGGAGTCTTCTGGTGCCGGTTGACTTAGCTTCAACTAGCAGACTCGGCTGATGTAGGTCTTCTGTCTGATCTTTTGGAAGTCATCCGATCTTCAAGTATTCTCGAGTTTGAGCTTTATGACTTCAAATTGAGATATCCGACTAGATCGGATCGATCCGATCTTCTGTTCTTCTCTAAGATTCGGCCCGCTTGATATCACCGTTCTTTGGATCTTGGATCGAACTTATACATATTGAGGTTCCCCTCAATATGTGACCTATCTATTACATCGGTTGTTCTATACAAGAAATATCAACCGGGTATTCTATAATCGGTAATATAAACATCGATCGCCTAATGTGTCCGATCGTCCTATTACATGTGTTTTACGAACTTTTATCAAAACTATAAATTTCCCAACAATTTCCTTTTTTGATAAAAACCAAAACACCGAGAAACCAAACACAGTTGATAAATATAGAAAAAAAAGAGCACATAATCGAGAAGACAATGAGATTTTGTCTTAGGATCGGAAAAATAAACTTTTCTCATTAGATATATCGATTACATGTTACATCGTAAAAGTTTGAATTTAAAAACAAATTTGATCCCGAGAAGTCTTCCGATTCTTCACTCTTTAGGCTTGTATCCTTCGGCATCTCTCTTTGATCTTGAGGTGCGTTGAAAATCGATATAGTTTCCATTTGACATCATTGGTCCGCCGAGGATCGATTATATGCGCGTTTTGCTCGAGATGTCAAAGTAGAATCTCTGAAATGCCAATCATCAAATGAGCCATCCGCCTTCTTCGAGTAATCCAATGATCATACTCTTGGCGAGATATTTTTACATTGATAAGTTTGGCCTCATTTTCCGGATACTTGAAAAATCTGGATATTTATTTTCTAACCAGGTTGAGAATTCATCATCCGGAGATTCTTCTAGTGGAACAAGATTAAGGACAAAAGCATCCGTGAAGCCATTCACTTCGATCTTGTTCCATTCCTCAAACCTCTTAGCATGTCAAAGCCGCTTTTTGGAATGATCTCATCAACTCTTCTTTGGCGGTGAGGTTCCGTACAATTTTCCAAATTTTCCTTTCTTCTCGTCCCGAATTTTTTCTTGATTTTACGCATCTGTCAATTTTTTCTACCCTTCTTTCTTCTTCGCTTTTAAGGTCTCTTGAAAGAATCTGCTCTTTGGGATGATTTCTCGGCCTTCCTTATCGGCCTATATCTCGCTTAGTTTGTGCTTCTTGTGACTATTTTTAGTATGAGTGGTCGGTGCAGTTTGTGATGTCCCAAAGACCCGCAGAGCTACCTTTTTGTGATGTCCCAAAGACCAAGAATAGACTACCTTTTGTGATGTCCCAAAGACCAAGCAGCTACCTTTCTTTCTTGCTTTGACTTTTCCATCTTTTTGAGAGACTTAAGAAGCAAAGAGATCCGGATGGTCTAGTCTTTGTCCATAGGCTTCAACTATCTCGAATTAGGTCTTCATTTGTTACGATCATGTCGGGTTGGTTTCTCCTCCGTCCTTCCCCTTTTTGGTTTGATCAAAAAGAGTCGTGAGGTGGGAAGTTAGGGATCCAAAATCGATCGATATTTCCTATTGAGATCTCGCAATGATAAACACAGAACTTGAGCGATTAGATGTTCAATTTTCGAGATCATTTCGATCTTGACAGATTCCATGGCAATAGAGAGTGTAAAAATTAGTTTGTCAAGTTTCTCTTACATCGATTAAGCTTTTCAAAGGAGCATCGGAAAAAAGAAACTTGTTGTTGATCCACCTGAATCGACTTGTCATCAACGGATTTTATAAGTTCGGCGGAACCACGGTGGTCACAGTTTGGGAGAACCGATCTTTGATAGCCGCAATCTAGAAATAGCCAATTCCCTTTGATGCATTATTTCTTTGAGGCCAATCTGCCTCGATCGGCTATCACTCCCTCAACTTCTTCTTTCAGAGATCTTTGAGACAAGATCCGATCTCCTGAAATTGATCGTGATGATGTGAGATGTTGGAATGTTTTTCGTCACTTGATCGATTTTGATTGTTTGTGCCTCCAAAGTGGTTGGTCATGAACTGCAAGACACGATTCCACTATCATCGGCGGACTCTGTATCCTTTATTGTAGCATCTGCTTGAGGAGCTTCTTGAGCGATCTCCTGTTAAGCCTTGTTCATCAACCCCACTTCTGTGGATCGAGCTTTGATGGATTCATGAGTTATCGGCTCACCGGTGATCCTACTTTTAGCGATTTTCCTCATATCGAAATCAAAATCTGCCAAACTCATCGGCCTGCGCCCATTTGTTCAATAATCATTATAAAATCGAGAAGCTTTTTAATCTGAGATCTCTCCAGTGAGGATCTCCATAACTTGTTCTCTAATAGCGTGGATGGGCGACCCGATTACGGATAAATCTCATCAATTTCTCGTTCGATTTGCATTACGACCATTTTCCCCTGTGATGGTCTTTGATGATCTAGACTTCGAAATTGTCCATCGGTCCGGTTGATGAGATGTGGAGGGTTACGTGGTGGTGCTTGAGTAGGCGGAAGTTGTCTCGATTGGCTCGACACAGTAGAGGTTCTCACATTGTGGAGGCAGGTCGCTGGTTCCACAACAGTATGGTTTTGGTTCGTGAACTGTTGTAGTTTCGTGTTCGGACCGATGTAGTTTCGTGTTCGCGCGGGTGGAAGAGTAGGAGATATGCTCGGCAGACCATTAGTCCGAAAGTGGTGAATCAACTTCGAGCCGGAGGAGAAGGAGATCATTTGTCTTGTGCTTCTTCCTCGAAATGAACCTGGTGAGCTCTCGGCTTGAGAAGCCCGCTGTCGATTTTTTTTTCACCGATTTTTGTGGTGCAACAGATCGATCTGACGCTCTTTCTTCATCGACTCATCTTCTAGCATCGAGTCATGGAGGCTTGCTTCGCTTTCTTCGCCCTCTTCTCCCGGACCTTCACCAGTTTTCTTTTCTTCTTCGGGGCATCCGGTGTAGACGGTTGCTTCTTGCTTTTTCCCTTCTTCGTCTTTGGGGGAGTTGGCGCATATCATCGTCCCAGTGGCCCAAATATGGCTAAAGTGGTGGAGAGGAATGCCTTGTAGGACTTGATCCATTACATTCCCCATCGGCATTTGGCATTTTGTCTTGTAGGATAACCGCAACCTTGTTGAGATTGTCGATCCTCTTCTTCTTCGATAGACACCCTCCACTCATCAACTCCAAATTTATCATGTTCTTGGAGTAGAATGGCCTTTAGGAACCCATGCCAATTGATGTTCTTGGCTTCATCAATTATTGCGACCATCTTTATGCAGTTTACCGATGTAAGAGCATAAAAATTTGAATGAAATACCCATAATTGTTTTTTGACAAAATGTCAAACAACAATCGGTATTTCCTCTTGAGCATTAACTCCGACAAAGCCTGACGTATTATGTTTGTCGGCCTCTCTGATGAGCTCGTTTACGATCAAATCATCTTGATTCTCCTCCTCAGAGTGAGCGGGCGAGATTCGGCCTTTTGTAGGTTGAACAGACGAGTTATATCCTCATTCGTCACCGATCTCTTCTCCGTTATTTGTTTAAAGTAGTTATTCTCCGAGCATCTCAGATCCACCCTTAAATTCCTTACAAATTCGAGGGCTTCATCTTTCATCCTTTGGATTGAAAGCGAAGACAATATTTCTCAAGTCCTGCTTTCTTCAAAATTTCCTCTACTTCCATTGATTCTGGATCCTTTGTAACCCCAAATTGTACGAACTTGTCCTCGACAATCCTTAATGTCGATTCCAAGATAATTGCACATTATTTTACCCATACCGTGAGTGATCATCTACAGATAAGATAGATTCGGTTAAAATTGTGCATAAATACTAAGAATATCACATATGCGGAAACCAAGAAACAATAAAACATAATACAGGATATCAACGATTGACAAAATCTTTAAGATCAATGGTTTTAAAAGAATGATTCATCAAATAATCAGAAATTACCAGATTCTGTTTTTCGGATTTGAGACTTAAGAAAAACACTTTGAATCGCAGAGAAGTAATCTGGAGAGTTTTTAGAAAATAAAACGCAAGTTTGTGATTTGGAAAACTCTGGTAGGGTTTTTGATGAACCTTATAAAGATGAGGAGGGAAAAAGACAAGATTTGGAAGATCAACCGTTTGAAAAGATTAGACGATCCAGATTAAGCAGTTTTGATCGAATGGTTGGGAAAAGCTCGTACGAAAACCTTTTGGATTTAAAAGCTCATTTTGTAGCAATTAATACATGTACCCCACGTCCGCATTAAATGATTTGCAGGGAATACGTCACACAGGTAATGCGTACAGTATGGCAAATAAAAACAAATAAGATCCGATAAATAAGCAAATAACAAGGGAAAAGAAAGACGTATCTGGTTGACTGATATAGTAATCAGTCAATACCACTTGAAGTTGATTCCACTTGTTGATCTTAGTTTTCTGCCTAAACCTTATAATTTCCCAAATCGTTTTTTTCAAACCGATCTGTTTCATTTTGTGTCTGATTTTCCTTCTGATCCTCCTCGATCGGTTGAAGTTCCCCCTTCAACTGATATTTCTGTTTTCTCATAGACTGATATATCTGATTTGTTGAGGTTTCAAGTTCAATGATCTTCCTTATCCGATCGGGCAGTATGTAATCGATTTTTGGTTGACCTAATCGATTCTTCTCGAATCAAGCCAATTCTTGGGATAAGTGTTACCGCCAAAACTTAGTCTAGAATAGTAGTCTCTATTCCCTAAGTTGGTAGCGATTTGACATCTTGTAATTATCGCCTCAGATATCTTGATATGTCAATCCGTAAAATTTATCCAATTATCAGTCGCGTGATTTCTACACGCTGTCCTTGTGATGCAAATTTCTCTAAAAGGCTTTTTGAAATCAAATTTGCATTTGCACCCTTGCTTGGCCTCTATAAATTGGATCAATGTTTTACACAACATAACCCATTCACCATACTTATCTTCTTTGTAAAAACATGCATTCTGGTGAACCCTTATTTCCGGTGAAACTTCCGGCAAACACCTTTACCCATTTTTCAATGATTTCAGCTTCTCAAATCAACCCTGTGTGTCCCTTATCACTGTTTTCGTCGTCATCAAAGATTTCACATACAATTGTTGCCAAGCTTCTCTACCACCACGGTGGCGGATCTGTTGTCGCAACTGAGAAGACACATCTCCTAACCGTATGCACCTTGTGTGTCTATCGTTATGACGTAACTAGCATCAACAGACTCAGTCTGATATAAAACATGAGTTTGATATACGGTCTTGATCAGACAACAACTGATCTTCGTATATCAACTCAATTTTTACATGTAGCACATGTGCCCATAAGGTCTTTGAACCAAACTCTTGGCACGTGTGCTCCATTTAACAGCTGGAGAGTCCATTGACTTCAGGTCTAAGGGCTCCTGGCTTAGAAATCCTATCAACGCCGCTCTCGCTCCATTGGTTTTAACCCATTAAGCGGCTTTAGAATTACTTTTAAAGCCCTCTCACCCTTGTTAAGTGGGGAAAATGAGAGCATCGATTTAAAATCTCTCTCTCTCCCACTTCTTGGGTTAGGATGAGGGTTTAGGGTTATAGGTTTAGGGTTTTTGGTTATGACTTATGTCTTGACCTCCGGGTCCTTTGTACTTGTAACTTGTAATGTAATCGACATTCGTCTTTATCAATGAAAAGTTCTATTATTCCATTGTTGTGTAAATTCTCTCCTTTCTTATGCGATTGTAGGCTTTAATCTGTGAATCTTGCTTGTTGAATATCAATTAAATCGACTTACAAAGATGTAAAATAACCCAACCCATTTAATCGGATATTCCTTTTAAATTGAGCGTTTCCTTTAATCGATAAACCTTAAATCGATCGATTCTTTTAATCGATAACTCAGAATCGATCGATTTCTCACATCGGTTCCTTGATCGATCTTACGATCACTTGAGATACCAAACTCAATCGATTCCTTTTCAACCTCGTTAGTCTCTTAACCACCGGGTTCGAGAATAATCCATCAAGCATTTTAGGTGCTTTTTCTCCAAGATCCGAAGCCCTAGCTCATTACACAATTCTCTGAATCTAATCTCATTTAGTGGCTTGGTTAGAATATCGACTTTCTCAGAAATCGGTGTGAATCTTTTCCATTCGATATTCTTCTTTTCAACATGATCTCTTATAAAATGGTGTCCGACATCCACATGCTTGCATCTTGTATGTAGAAACATGATTACGAGTGATTGCAATAAAGACTATTATCGCACGAATATAGGTACATTCTTAGCTACGATGTTATAATCCCTCACCGCCGACTAAGCTTAGAGCAGTTTAGGAGCAATTTTCCCCGCACCCATATATTCTCGCTTGATAGTAGATGTCGCGAATCGATGTCTCCTTTTTTGAAAACCACGAGATCGGTTTACTTCCTAAAAACGACATGTTCTAGGTTGACTTCTGTCAATCTTGCAACCTCCATAATCGAAATCGAAATACCCACTAAGCTCTAGATTATCATCGATGGGGGTAAAATAAACCAAGGTTTATTGTCCCCTTCAGATACTTAAGAATCCGCTTAGCTGCTTCTAGGTTGGTTTGCATTGGATTTGCCTGAAATCTGGCACATACACCTACTGCAAAAGGTGATATCCGGTCCGCCTTGCGAAATGTATAGTAGAGATCCAATGAGAGCCCTATATTCTTTTCGATTTGTTTTCGACCATCCTCATCGGATCCATCTTGAATCCAAATCATCATAGGAATTTTGGCTTCCTTGCAATTTTGAACTCCAAACTTAGCCAATAAATTCCTAGTGTACTTTGCTTGGCGAGATGAATATCCCTTCACGACTTTGCTTCACCTGGAGACCCAGAAAATAATTAATCTGTCCCATCATGGACATCTCGAACTTCCCTTGCATCAGTTTGCTGAATCTTTCACATAGACTCTTGTTAGGAGATCCGAAGATGATGTCGTCCAGGTAGATCTGAACCATCAAAATATCTTCTCCATCTTCTATTCTGAATAAGGTTACTCGTCCATTTGTTCCTTTAGTGAACCCACCGTCGATCAAGAACCGAGAGAGTGTATCATACCAAGCTCGAGGAGCTTGTTTCGAACCATAAAGAGCTTTTTCTTAAAGGTACACTTGGTTGTTCTTTTTTTGAAGCTTTGGAGGTTGTTCGACATAAACTTCCTCTGCTAGTACCCCGCTTAAAAATGCACTCTTTACGTCCATCCGATACACACGAAACCCTCTCGTGGGAAGCATATGCCAAAAAAAAATGAATGGCTTTTAAGCGGCGGCGGTGCAAAGGTCTCGTCATAATCAATTCCTTCCGATTGTGAATACCCCTTAGCAACAAGTCTTGCCTTATTTCCGTGATGACATTTTTCTCATCTCTCTTGTTCTTGAAAACCCACTTCGTGCCAATTACGTCTTGATGATTTGGTCCGCATCTACCGTTCCCAAACTTGATTTACGTTGAACTGCTCCATTTCTTCCTGCATGGCTAGAATCCAAATTAAAGTCTTGTAGAGCTTCCTCTATTGTTGTTGGTTCCTTCATAGACAAATAACAAACAATACATGGCACTTTCACCAACTCGATGTCTAGTTTTAACTTTATCGATGGGTCTCCGATGATCGGATCGGTTGGATGACCGGTTATCCGTGTCCTTCGCTCGATTTGGCGTCGGTTTGGAGAACATCATCCATTTCGATAAAGGTTCATTACTAGCGAATTGGGAGTGGTGCGAATTATGATCCACTTGATAAGAACATGTCTCGGTGATGTTGGACTCATCATGTCTTGATGTCCGCTCGTGGGAACTTCAGTGTTCCCCTCGAACCGGATGGTTCGATTGATACTTATCTCACCAGATCGAACTTCTTCATAAACGATTTTTTTCGCCTTAGGATCTGAATGATCCGGTGAATCGACTAGATCCGGAATGTATACTTTTACGGTTTACGATTCTTTTTCCTTGATCATTAGTGATCCATTTTCCGAGCATCGTGTCTTGGTTGATCGGTACATCTTGTTCTCGAGGCGATTTCTCTTGTTCGGAAGATGCTTCATCAAAGACTACATGGGGTGTTTCTTCCACAAGTAGGGTTAAATCATTGTAAACCCTAAAAAGCCTTGCTAGATGAGGAATATCCTAAGAATATACCCTCATCGACTTGGCCTCAAAAGTCTTCAACCGACTCGTCCCCATTGTTGTGTATGAAACACTTACACCCCAAAAACATGGAAGTAAGAAACACGAGGTTTTCGTCCTTCCACAGTTCATAGGATGTTTTGTAGTGAGCCTTAGTCGAAGACATCTCATTACGAGTATGACATGCAATGTTGATTGCTTACGCCCGAAATGGCTTGGTATTGCATGTTCAAACTAACATCGTCTGCGGCGAAACTTCTTTGAGTTCTCTGTTCCTCCGCTCGCTACTCCATTTTGTTGTTGGCGTCCTTGCGGTGATATTTCATGATGTATACCAAACTTAGAGCAAAAATCGATAATAAAAGAGTTCAAAAATTTTCATACCTTTATCGATCGATTTTAACTACACCTCGACACCCTTCTCATTTTGTAATCTTTTTAGCAGCTCGGGTATCTTCGTTGTCGTCTCATTCTTCTTATGTAAGAATATAACCCAGGTAAACTTGGAATAGTCATCCACGATTACCAGAGTATATTTGCGTCCGTTGAGACTGACTGGTGTAACTGGTCCAAATAGATCCATATGAAGCAGCTGCAGTACTCTGCTGGATGCCGGTCCGGGAATTCCCTTGAATGAAGCTTTGACCTATTTTCCCTTCTGACATGCAGTACATGTCTGATCCTTTGAAAATACTTCATTCGGAAGTCCTTCCACTAGAGACATCCTTGCTATCTTATTAAGAGTTTTAAAGTTCAGATGGCTCATTCTTTTGTGCCAGAGCCAACTACTACTTTTGGAACTCTTGACAATCAGGCATGCATTTCTTTGGCAACTGTTCCAATCAGCTGTGTAGATCGTCCCTTTCCTTGAACCAGTTAGCAAAATCTGTTGAGTGGCTCGATTCTTGATAGTGCATTGGTCAGTCGAGAACTCAACACTGAATCCGTTGTCGCAGAATTGTGAAACCGATAATAGGTTGTGCTTCAGACCTTCGACATACGAGACTCCGATTATTTGTACATCATCATTCTCTAAGGTTCAATCCTTTGGTATAACCAAAGTTATCATCACCGAAGAGTACACGCGGTCCTTTCTGTTCTATGTAAGAGCTGAGGAGATGTTTGCTTCCAGTCATGTGCCTTGAGCATCCACTATCGATGTACCAGATAGTTGCTTGCATATCTCCTTTGTTGGCCAGACCCACGGGATCCTACAACCAAATGAGGCTTTAGGTACCCCTTTTGGATTGGGTCCTGAGGGGTTAGGATTAGTTTTGGGGATCCATACAAACAGAGCACTTCTATTGTGATCGCTTAGATCGAAGGCCCCGATTTGTCTCCCATACCTATCAACATAATCATACGTCTCTTTATATGCTTTCTGATTAATATGATTATTAGTGTGAACCTTGGATGACTTAGAAGAATTGAGATTTATCTTTTACGTTGTCTTTTTTTTCATCCAAAGTGGTTCAAAAAGCGTGACCTAGATTTCTGATTATAGGGGTAGGTACGACTGCTACCATCAAAAGATTCATATCTTTTCGGCATAGGTGGTTTTGGCAGTTTACCTGAAGCATGCTTATTAGGCGGTGACCTTGATTGGGTCTCAGTTGGACTTCCTTTTACGAGTTGTCTTTTTCGATTCTCGATCTGTTGATCGAGTTGAGGTCTCTTCGTAAGAACCGGGTTCTTCTGTTGATTCCTCGATCGATGCTTTTACCATTTAGGGGTCCATTTCTGTTCCCCTTCGTTAGGCACCTGCCTTTACCTCTCAATCGGTCTTTTTCCTTATTAGATACATGTTTGGCTTTTGGTGTATCTTTATTTAAACTCGTCGTCGATTACACCTTTTTTTAGATGAATCACCGGGGCTTTTGAGGATGTGGAAGGGTTCTCATACCCAAGTCCCTTCTTGTTAATCGTTGTTCGAAAATAGGTGTTCATGTCTTGAATCGGTTTTAGATGATTTTGTAAAACCTCTATTTTCTTACGCAGATTATCCTCGGATGATTTTAGACTTTCATGCTTTAATAGCTCATCGAATTTTGCTTGCGAGGATTTTGAAGTCATCGACTTGTTGTTTGTTAATTGCGGTGATCTTTGATCTCGCTTCTCCGATCGAAGCTTTAACTTCCGAATTTTAAATTCCTCGGTTGCCTTTAAATTCAAGCTGATTTAAGTTAGGAGGCTTTCTTGAGATCATTCTCTTTAAAGTGATTATTTACGTCCTCGGCTTGTCATTTTTAGATTATAGCATAAGTGTCTCTTTGCATTGGAGAGATCCTCAATTGCTCGAGTAAGCAGATCTCATCATCATCTAATGAAGAGAATATCGAACAAAATCTTTGGATTTCCTTAGATTGGTCCTCCTTGATCGGCGGATCTCATCATCATCATAAATCTTTCATTTCCATAGGAGTCATCTAGAATCCTCGGAGGGCATAAATCTTCTACAGAATCGTCTAGAATCCTCGGAGGGCGTGTACTGAATAACCGAATTCTGACGATGTCGCCATTTACGTCCTGTCTTCTGTTGCTCTCTTCTATTCCTCTTTTCTTCCCTTTCTCTTAGGGCCCGGTGCAGGCGATCTGCTTAGAAGTGACCAGCTTCTCACAATTGAAGCACGCTCCTTGATCCACGGAACCTTTTCTTCCGTGAATCACTCAAATCATATGATCTATCGGTGATTTTCCTTTTTCGATAGTAGTCCCGAGCTTCTTACATGCGATTGGTTATCTCTTCTCTCATCATTTATATTATCTCTTTTCCTTTCATCTCTGTGATCTCTCCGATCATCAAGATCTGGTTCTTTTTGGAGATCTTTTGTCTGATCTCCTATCTCTTCCTCGGTATGTTGATAATCTTTATAGAATCTTCGATACTTACCCAGTTAGTATTTGATTTCTCTAGTTTCTGATAAGCGGAAGCGATCTGCTTTACTGACTTATGATGTTTCCAATGGGTTCATTGGTCTTCAATCTGCTGCTGGTTGCCTTAAAAGCAACTGATTTGGAAGTTGAGGCTTCAGTGGGCACCTCATCTTCATCTGCTTGTCCTCTCTCAATTAAATCGAACTCGTGAGCTTTAAGGCTCAAGAACAAGCTACTTGGCTTCATTTTTGAAATGTCTTGGCAATCCTTGATTCTGGTGACCTTCATATCCCATTTCTTGGTGAGAGACCTTAAAATTTTGTAGTAGATATCTTTATCAGACATCTCTCTACCAAGTTCTCGAAGCTTGTTTATTGACATTGTAATCCTTCCATTGAGTTCGTTGATGGTTTCGTTGGGCAGCATCTTCAATTTTTCGAACTTCACCAGTTCGGCTTGCAGACGACTGTCTTTTATCTGGTCATTTCCCTCGCATATTTTCAAATTAAAAGTATCCCACATTGCTTTCATGATTTGAGATACTTAACCTTTTCCTTGGTGACCTTATCCATTGTTTTCATGATAATATGCCTTGCGATAGTATCTAGAGTATGCAGTTTCCTTTCCTCTGCATCCATCAAGGCTGGGCTTTTTTGTACAAGACTTCCCGGGGCAAAGTCTGGATCTCCTCCAACTACAGGGTTGTCGTAATATATGATGATGGGTCCTCTTTCGATGACTTCCATCATTCTGCCACTAATCTAACCTAGATGGTTGGACATATATATGGCCCAATCTGCATACTCATCGATTGAGAACTTTGGCAGATCATGATACATACCTGAGGTGTTATCCATCTTTGAGTGTTTTTGGAAAATGAATGAGTTTTAAGAAGGTTTTTTCAAGATCGATTCGATTCGACCACAAAGATTCTTCCTCAAGAATCGATGATACACAAAAGTCGATTATCTCAGAAAACCAACTACTCGATACCACTTGTAGGTCCCGAACGGGTTTTGTGAGGGGCGTAAGTCTAGAGGGAGGGTGAATAGACTTAAAAAACTTTTGTCTTGAGATCGGTGTGATGGCGATTAGCTTTGATCAGTCTTGAGTGAATCGGTTTGGGGTGATAACCAACTTACTAATCGCCTGAAGGAAGATCAGTTCGGTAACTATCAGTTTAACTGATGTGTGCGGAAGCTTAAGTTTTACCCGTGAAAAACCAGTTTTTATAAAACAGATTCCAAAGTTAGTGTTTTAACCAGTTGACTGAAGTGTCAAGCTTGATCAGATCAGAAGCTTGGTGCTAGCTGATCTCAACTTAGAATATGTATGCGCTTTAAAGGTTGTGTGTAATTGTGTAGACAGTTAATCAAAGCGGTAAAGACACACAAGATTTATAGTGGTTCGGACAAACCAGTCCTACATCCACTCTTCCCTATCACAAGGGGCACCAACTTAACCAACTGGACTTAGTTTTATGTGTTAGTCCAACACAGTACACCGAAATATATTTAAGGAGTTCTCACTCAACCGATCCCAGAAATCAGAACTAGAAACCCTAGTCTGAAATCTTGCTAAACAACTTAACCTAACTTGGGTTTGGATAAGATTGTTTTGGTTCCAACTATGAAATCTTTTCTAGTGTTTAAGGTAGCTCAATTAGATGAAAAGATTTCTATGCTAAGAACTTATGGGATGAACACTTAATATAATAATCTTCTTGATCGTGTTCTTCGTGTGGAAATCTGATAATTGCTTGAGCTTCTTGATTGTTCAATGTTTTCGTGTTTTCACTCTGAAGTGTGATCCCATATTTATAGACCTTGAAATCAAAGAGCCGTTGGAGAGCAATTTGAATTTCAGACTATATTAGGTAGGTTTGCAGGGTTGATGTGACGTGCTTCAGGAACGGCATGGCCGAAAGCGTGAACTATTTTATAGCCGTTAGAGAGAGAGGCATCAAATCCCTTAAATGTCAGCTCCGATCATACGTGTCTTGTTCTTATTGGTTAACAGACGCACTTTTCAGTGTTGTTCTTCCAACTAAGATTGACATTCTTCTTGTTCAGATCATAGACGTATGACTTAGGTGAAACATCAGTTTTCAAGTGATTTTATCCGATCGGTTAGAATCGATCGATCTACGATGGAGTCTTCTGGTGCCGGTTGACTTAGCTTCAACTAGCAGACTCGGCTGATGTAGGTCTTCTAATCTGATCTTCTGAAAGTCATCTGATCTTCAAGTATTCTGAGTTTGAGCTTTATGACTTCAGCTGAGATATCTGACTAGATCAGATCGATCTGATCTTCTGTTCTTCTCTAGCGTTAGCATTCCGCCTATCTGATATCACCGTTCTTTGGATCTTCAGATCTGACTTATACATATTGAGGTTCCCCCTCAATATGTGACCTATCTATTACATCAGTTGTTCTATACAGTAATTATCAACTGGTATTCTATAATCGGTAATATAAACATCAGTCAGCTAACAGGTCTGACTGGTCCTATTACATGTGTTTCTGGAACTTTTATCAAAACTATAAATTTCCCAACATTAAATATTAATTAGCGTATATATGTTGGTTAAAGATATTTGGGTGAGGTATATCTCTCCAGAGATCCTCGAGCATGTGGAATGTATTCCTTCGTCTCCCCCCAAGTGTCTTGCTTAATGGCTGATAGGGCACAGACCATGGAGTGGTTAGTTTCTCATATGCTGAGTTATACTGACAGAGATCATCTCATTTTTTGGCCAACAAATGTGGGGTGAGTACAATAAACATTTCGTTAAAATTTATATTCATAATATATATGATATTTGCACATACGCTAAATTTACAGTTAATTTTAATATTCTTAATATAATATAGGAATCATTGGGTGCTGGTCGCCATAAATATGATCACATTAAGTGTGTATTTTATGGATCCAGCTGCGAATGAGTTGGCTTCAAATCGACTTGATCTTACTTCGTACATGGAAGCGTAAGTTCATCTTTAATATTATAATATAATGATTTGTTTTACTTATTAAAATTATGCATATTTAATATAACTTTATTTTTTAATTCTAATAATAATAGTGTGATGACGATGTATCAGAGTCAACTTCCTACTCAAGGCTCAAGAGCTATATTCAATAAAGTGAGCTGGAATAATGTTAAGGTAAATATAATTTATTAAGTTATCAAATTAATATAAAATAATTATAATTGTAATACGTAATTATATTGCTAATCAATAGGTACCGAGGCAACGAGATAGTGATCACTGTGGACATTTTGTGTGCTGTTATATTGAAGATATAATACGCGCTTCTCAAACCGCGGTTCCTATCAACGTAAGTCAATTTATCGATTTATTTAAATTATTATTAATTGAATAAAAATTCATACTCTATATCTAACTATGTTGATTAATTGATCGTTGTTTGCAGTTTGTCTATGATCGTCCGGTCAAGTCTTACTCCAAACAAAGAATGAACAAATGGAAAATGGATTGGACAGGGTACCTTTACAATCGATTCTTGTATAATTATAGATAGATTGGGATAACTTTTGATAGCATATTACTTATATATATATATATATATATATATATATATATATATATATATATATGTATTGATATGCATGTTTTAATTTGTTGTATTGGACGATTAATATTTATTTCATGATGTGTATGCATTAATTTATTAATTTATTTGATGTTTTGGTATTGGACAATTAATTATCGTGTGGTATAAAATTTGGTTTTTAGTTTTGGTTTTAGTTTTATATAAACAGGATTTTAAAAATATAAATTAAAATTAAAAAAATATATATATATATTGGAAAGCGGTTAAAAACCGCTGTCCAAGTGTATTTATATATATATATAAAAAGGGGGTTAGACAACGGTTCACAACCGCTGTCCAAGTGAATATAGTTGGACAACGGTTACAAACCGCTGTCTTAGTGGAATCTCTTGGAATGCGGTTAAAAACCGCTTTCTTAGTGGATCGCTTGGAATGCGGTTTTTATCAGCTGTCCAAGCTTGGACAGCTGTTACTTGGAGAGCTGTTATAACCGCTCTCCAAGGTCATTTTTAACAACTCTCCAAGCCCAAATCTGTATTAGTGTGTGTGTGGGCACATTGTTGTTCTGATTTCTAAAGATCGATAATTATCAATTGAGACAAATTTTGTTCTATTATATATGTAATTAGTCCTAGACCATTCAAAATGGACCGGCCCAATGGATCCACCTATATATGAGGCGGATTGGGTGGCCGTGGATTGGAGTGGGTTGGCCCGCGAGCTTTTACAAAAAAAAGAATCTATTTTTTTTTTAATAATATCATTCAATTTAATTAAAATATAGAAATATAAATACAAAAAAAAAAATTATTTCTCAATTACGCACGCAGCATATAAAAAATATTTTATTTATTACAATCATTTTGTGTATCGTTTTGCTTAATCTTTTAGTTTATTGTTAAAAAAAATATTAAAGAAAAGCCCGCGGGCTAGCCCGCTATGAATTGGGTTAAGTTGGGTTGAATAGTTCTCGATACAAGCCCGCAATGGGCTGACCCATATATAACTCGTAAAAATATGGGTTGAAGTGGATTGTGGGCCGGCTCGATCGACCCATCAGCCCATTCTGATAGCACTAGTTAGTCCTAGTGAAGAAAAGAAGAGGATTGTACTGGCTGTCTTACCATTTAGTCGGAATTAATTTTTTTACCTTATAATAATACCATTTTGATGTATATTTTGTAAACGCATAGGTAGTACGACATTCGTAATTGTATGTGGATTATTCTAGTTGCTTTTTACCAAATCTTCGATCTCGGAATATGATCAAAATATAATAGAATATGATATGATAGGGAAATTAAATAAATTAAATAAATTAATTCTACATCTCTCTATAAGTTAAATTTTTATTCTCATTCACTTGTAGGGTGAGTTATCATATGGACTTGTCAAGCTCATCATAAAGAGGACTGTGGAGGCCCAACAAGTGTATAGTTTATTCGAGAAGTTACTGTCAAAGGGCGGGATTTGAACTCAAGACGTGGTCAGGCGTGAGCCTGGAGGCTCTGATACTGTGAAAGAATTTCATCTCATCTAAAAATTCGAACTTGTAGAGAGCCAGACGAGGAGTTAATTCTTTTGTATATAGTTCTCAAACTTATATATATATATATGATGGAGTATTATAGATGATGGAGTAAGAGAATTAAGCCAACGGGTATGAGAAGTGTTAGGGAACTCATATCAAATTGTTCACTCTATGGATTTCCTCCCAATAATGGAGTCATGAGAGGAAATGTTAGAGAAACTAAATTAACGAATTAATTGCACGTCTCTCTACAAGTTCATACTTTTAGATGAAATGAAATTCTTTCGTAATAAACGAATATTCCAAAGCAAATCTCGCACTAATACACATTTGGGCTTGGACAGCTGTGAAAAATGACCTTGGAGAGCGGTTATAACCGCTCTCCAAGTAACAACTGCCCAAGCTTGGACATCTGATAAAAAACCGTTGTCTAAGAAATCACACTTGGACAGCGGTTTTCAACCGCTTTTACCAAGATTAGTGCTTGGACAAATGAGTTATCAACCAACCGCCTAAATTAATTTTTTTAAAAATTTAAACTTATTAAGTTACATAGACAGCGGTTATTAACCGCTGTCCAATATCTTTTTTTTTAATTATTAATTTATATTTTAAAAATCCTATAATAAAACTATAAACCAAAACTTATATATACGTCCAATACCATATACCATAAACCAAAAATCCTTTAATAAACCATAAACCACATATATATATACCAAAACATCAAATAAATTAATAAACATACACATCATGAAATAAATAAACATACAATCATAAACATACGTCCAATACACCAAAAACATGAAATATATATCATCACAAATATATAATTTAATTACATGCTAGCAATATTTTAAACAACGTTCACTCAATATTGTATGAATATAAGAATCGATTGTAAAGGTACCCCGTCCAATCGTTTTTCCATTTCTCCAGTCTTTTCTTAGAGTAAGACTTGAGCTCACGTTCATAGACAAACTGCAAACAACGAATCAATCAATATAGTATGAATTTTTATTCAATCAATAATAATTTAAATAAATTGATAAATTGACTTACATTGAGAGGAATGTTCGTTAGAGAAGCGCGGATTATATCTTCAATAAAGCAACACACAAAATGTCCACAATGGTCATTATCTCGTTTGCCTCGGAACTCGTTGATTAACAATTATAATCACGTATTACAAATTATGATTTCTTTCTATTAGTTTGATAATTTACTAAATTAAATTTACCTTAATGTTAATCCAGTTCACTTTATTTAACTTAGATCTTGAACCTTGACTCAAGGCGACTCGATACATCGTCATCACACTATTATTATTATAATTAAAAAATAAAAATAGATTAAATATTCATAATTTTAAAAGTAAAACAAATCATTGTATAGAATATTAAAAATGAACTTACACTTCCATATATGAAACGAGATCAGGGCGATTTGAATAAACTCCATCCTGAGCTGGGTCCATAAAATACACACATAATGTATTCATGTGTATGGCGACCAGCACCCAATGGTTCCTATATTATATTGAGAATATTAAAATTAACTGCAAATTTAGCATATATATGTGCAAATATTATAAACATGAATACAAATTTTAACGAAATGTTTATCACTCACCCCACATTTGTTGGCCAAAAAATGAGATGATCGCTCCCAGTTTGATTCAACATATGATTAACTAACTCATCCATGGTCTGTACCCTATCACCCATTATGCAAGACACTTGGGGGGAGACGAAGGAGTACATTTCACTTGCTCGGTTATCTCTGGAGAGATATACCTCACCCAAATATCTTTAACCAACATATATACGCTAATTAATATTTAAAAAGAAAATTAAACTATACAGAAAGTGAATATTGAGAATTAGTAAATGTTGGGGAATAAGTTGAATAGATCTATTCGGGGTGAATATTTAAATACAAATTTAATTCTTATAATTATTACTAGCATGAATTAATCCTATATTAATTCAAATAATAATCCAACAACATATCATGCATATAAAAATTCACGTAAAACCTACGCATGCGGAATTCTACGAGTTTACGTGAACGTACCTCTTGGGATGACAGTGATATGGCTGATTAGACTAACCAAAAGAACTTACAAAGTATTCCCTTAATCCTTGTTCGATTATCCGGTGGTAGGACACTTGTGAACAATTAACAAAAGGAAAATAAATTATGTTGCACCACCTTTGTGGATTTACTAATTTTTCCAGCACATGGAATTGTACTTGGGAATGAAAGAATCATCCCCTATTTATAGAGCACAAGTGGTCGAAAATTGTGGGCAAGATAATGTGGGAAAATCTTTTCTTGATCTCCAAGAAATCTTGAATATATCTCCTATATTCTTTTTCCCATAATTATAATATTCCACAAAATCCCACTTACTCTTTGTTATGGGATATTTTTGAAAATAATAGGCAAGAATCCAAGATTTGGATCTTCTTGAATTTATGAGATATTCTTGTATTTCAAGAAATACATATCTTCCATAATATCTTTTCAAGAAAATCAAGAAAATATTTCTTGCCCTTTATCTTTCAAAAAATTCGAAACTTTCCTTATAAATAACCAAGTGGGAGATTTCTTGAATTTAATGAGATAATCTTGTATTCCAAGAATACATATCTTCATTCCATAACAAAATTCAAAGAAAATTTTTCTCCCCTTTTATCTATAAATTTCGAAAATAATTAGGAAAAATAAGCAACAATATTTATTTTATTTTAAACACTTTTTTCAGTTATTGGACTATATATTGGGCTACTTAGGGGGCCTTTAGGAGAATTAAGATTGGACCTTCCAATGGATCTTGAATTATCAATATTGAGCCACAATATTATTCAAGCCCATAAATATTAATTAATCCCACTACATAATTAATATTGCACTATCCATCTTAACCCATATTAGAGTCAATATGGCTCCCGGTTATTATTTCCCGTGTTTAAGATTATCTAGCAGATTAATTAATTCAAGCCACTGAATTAGTTTTCCATTAATTAATATCTTTTGTCCTTGGTCAAGGAACGGTTCAACATTATTATCCATACCGGAAACTAATTCCACTTGCAAGATTTGGTATGATAAATCTTATGAACCTCCCAAGGGGGCAAATCGAACAAGCGTACTTGCACACGATTCTCCGTATTAAATCTTAGCAATCACATGTGACCAATAATATTGTCCAAGATAAAAAGTATTGAATCTCGTTGATTCTCTACCCATGATAAGTCAAAGCAATAATTACCAACCACACGTGATCCTATTTAAGGAACGAAGATTAAGAAATAACGAACCACTGAGGTCTAATTCTTCCTTATTCAGTTCTGAAGAATTTGTCCTCCTGTAGGTCCTATTCAGTGCACCAAACATGCACTAGTGTAATATCTTGGTCAAGACAAGCCAATCTGAGCCTTACACTTCAACATTTCACGATGGGTTGTTCATTTCCATCTGGGTCGTGAATGGCGTACTTTTAGTTACAAGGGACTGTTAATTTAATCTTCTGTGATCTGGTATCACTAAATTAACTAAAATGTAACACGTATGAATTATTGAACAGTTATGCAGTAAATATATGTAACATTCGATAATATTTAAAGCATCAGTGATAAACAATTTATTTCAGTAAATAAGTCCAAAATTCAGTTTTGATTATATAAAGTAAAAAGCATACTTTCCAGTATAATCCCAACAGTAAACACATACCTGAGGTAAAGGGCTATGGTGGTTGCACTCAACCACTCGTCATTCAAGACTTTCACAAGACATGTTTCTCACTGACGAATTCTTGGAAAGTATTCTGATGAAAGTGAGCAAGCATGGGAACTGTGACGATATCGAAAGCATTAGACGATACCATCAGGTGCACCCTAGACTGTACATGATCATCGTGATCTAAGTCTCCAGTCATCGGATAACCAAGTCTGAGCGCAGTGGAGTCCCTTTTTTTCCCCCGATCGCTTCACTTTACACCCTCGATTTCTCTTTTTAGCCTTTTTTGTGGTGATTTCTTCCAAGGCATTTGTGGTGTCGGCAGATTCTACAATTAATTTGCAATATTATTTAGAACCACAAATAAGATAATGAACTTTAATAACATATATTTTACCCTCATGGTGCTAGAGACCAAGTTGCTCGGCCATTCGATGAAGTGCCCGACCGCTATTCCGACTGTGACGGCTTCATCGATTAGTTTTGGCACAACTGAATCCTCTTATCCGATTACGGGTACATCGAAAGTGTGACCCTCACGAAACCAGGGAGTGATGGGATGACCATGAATCATTTCATGGGAGAGCGTAACGCGTTCTGTGGCCACCAACCGACGGGATCCTCCAAATAAAGGTAGCAAAAGGTCGTTGGTCGCTCAATAAGATATTTAGTTAGAAAATTTTAATAAACTAGTCTTTAATTAAAACAAATGTGAGACATGCATATCGATGCACGAGAGACGTTTTGAAGTGCCTCAATAAAGTCGTCCCCTAGGGTTAGCCGAAAACATAGCATTAATGACACTATGTTCACAACTTGCTCCACTTTCGACGACATTCCGTGGCTCGTTCTTCTCTCGGACCTCAAACGTTCCACATCTTTAGACAAATTTTGGCAACCTGTTCTGTTAGTATACCCACCATATTCATGGCTTGAAGACCAAAAAGCCATTGCTAAAGATGTCTTAAATCACGCCATATCCGACACTCCGTAAATGGCGATGATGCTCTGGCGACCCATAGCCCGGCCCAAACAGATCATCGTATTTAACATGCGGATGTCATCGGGCGTCATGGTCTGAGATAGACGCCTCAAATCACAAAAACAAAATATTATTATTTAATTATTTGTTTATAAATAATAGTTTGTAATTGAAAGATAAATTAATGGATAGATTACCACTTCTTCGATGATCGTTGTGCCTTTGGGATCGATCGAATATTCCCGCCTTGACCCTTTCCGGTAGTCTCAAATAAGTCGAAAACGGGTAACAATAGGCTCACTCTCTCCAAATTTTTTCTTTTTCTTTCTTTTTCTACGATAGTGATGAACGTGTCCCTTTATTAGATATATTAAAAGTGAATATAAAAAAAAAAAAAGTTAGATTTTTGATCTCACCATATTTTCTCTTATTCGCATAACCTTTGTTCGATCCACGATATCCAAATTTCCATCGACTTGGCTTGATCGCGATTTTTATTACTTCGATTCTACAAAGATAATAGAAATATGATAAACACTGAAAAACTTAGGGCATTAGAAATTGAGGAAATGACATTGATCAATTTTACCTGGAAATCATCCTCCATAGCTCTACTCACAAACTCCTCCCAGTATGGAGCCACCATAGGGCTATTCGATCACGCCGAGAGGCGACTAGCCGAGTAAGACCGGTTTCCTGATCTCGTGTGTTACTTCTCAACCAAGTCCGAAAATTCTTGGCCATTACTCCAAATTATGATAATATTTGCTTCTTCTTTGTGTGGTCAAGACCTCTCAATGTAGTCTATACGCATATAACATAACAATTTAGTAAATTTAAGGGTCATACTACAACTTTCAATAAATATATAATTAACATACCGTAAGCTCGTCCCATAATCTTTCCTTCAAATGAGTCACTTTGAAATTACGCCGATCCTTGGTCAAAAGACGATAGGATCACGCTCTTGGCGCAACTCCAATGTAGAAGGACAACGACTCACTCTCTTTTTCCTATTGCTGTCCAAACTCATTGAACGATAAATCGCAATAACATAGTATTTAATTAGGTTCAACGATCAATCAATATATTTATCGATTTCAAACTATTCAATTGTAATAAAATTACCCAAGTGTTTTCCTCTACGAGCTCTCTTAATAGATGACATGGTGACTATACCCCGAAAAGTGCTTCTCCCCGAGTCGCTAGTGGTGGTGGGAGCATCGGTGTCACACTCTCTCAAGTCATCGAGATGTTTGCCGATCATATGCACCATGACCATATCTTGCCATGATCTCCATCGAAATATCCATCATCATCTCCATCATCTCCGTGATATGGCAAACGAGACATGATCCTCAGTAAAAGCGTAAGAAATAACATTTAATAAACAAAAAACAAACAATATTCAAAACTATGCTTAAATCCTCACACAAGCATATTATCAAACACCTTTAGTGCATCAATTGTTCATATCTAAATTAGCATAAAAAATCAAGCCAAGCCACACAATATGTATTCATCTCTAACAAGTTGTTCATCTCTAACACTAACAACATTAATCCTAATAAATTAACACTAATTTATGTTTAAATCCTCATCTAGTAAGTTAACTGTGTGGTTATACTTGTACCATTACATATATATATATATATATACATCTTACTTCATGTTCTTTTGTCCTTATGCACCCTTGTTAGGAAGCAAGGTATAAAGATTAATCATTCTTTCTCAATAATTGAAAATCCAGTTTACCTGCTGCTGCTTTAACTCATCAATAATACTAATAAAACAAGCTAGCTATAACTATGGATCCATTAACAAAACTTAACACTCTTGTTCCTCCTTCCAGAGAAAAGATTCATGATTCAATTTGTAACAAGTAACACCATGTATTATAGCAGAAACATTACGTACAAATATAACGCGGTTCAATGGGGATGATAACCGAGAATATATGCATATTCGTAAGTAGTCCCACTTATTCTTCGACTGAAACAATATGGGAAGAAGAAGCTAACAAGACTCTAAATACAGAAAAGAATGGAGAACCGACTCATAGCAGCTGGTATCCTATTTATTGGGAACTGTTTTCTAGCGGAAAAGGAAAAGCACGAGAGGAAGAGACTGAAGGCCAAAAGAGAGAATGAAAAGGAGGAGATTATCCAAATGATCCACGAATATAATCATCAAAAGATGGTGGTAATATTAGGAATTGAAGATTTCATAGCGTTAACTATATTCAATGAAAATGCAAATGTAAAGACAATAGCTGCGAGGATTGGATCGACCAAAAAGAAGTGGGTTGAGCATTTCGCACACAAAATCGAAGAGTTGAAAAATATGGAGCATGTCAACACCGTGAACCAGAATAATAACATCCATATTACATACATGCAGCAGAAAATGGATAAACCAAAACGAAGAAAACATCAAATAAGAGATAAATAGAGAAAATACCTAGAAATTTTGGTGAACTAAATCGAAAAAACTATGCAATGGCGGTAAGGGAGGAGGGCAATGCGGATGGTTCGATTTGGGGAGAGGGGAGGAGGAGGCTAGGGCTTCGATCGATATATATCAACCGGTTCAATTCGCGATTTGGGTGTATATATATTATCCGAACATTGATGACGGTTTTGTAAATCGCTGTCCAAACTATAACCTTGACAAATGGTTCAAAATCATTGTCTAAACACTTCTGCACAATGTTCTCAACCGCTTTCTAAGTAAAGAAACTTGGACAAATTTTTTGAACCGCTGTCTATTCTTTTTTTTTTTTTAATTAAAACTGCTCTCCAAGCTATAGGGTGGAGAGATATTTGAAAAAAGGACTGTCCAAGTGCAGTTGTGCAAGCTCAAATGTGTAGTAGTGAATCGTTCTAATGCATATAGTGCTCTTTTAAAAAGTATTGTGCAAAACTTTGTGAAATTGATTTTTTTTACCATACCATTCATTTCATTAGATCATACTCCACATGCCCCTTTTTTACCAATTTGCTTCTGGTACGAGTTTAGTGTATAAATTATTTATTAATATTTAAAGGGATAAAATGAATTTAGACCTTTGATTGAGACATGAGGATATTGTAGTCTTTTATATTTTATTATTATACTAGTAGATAAATTTTTGTGAGTAAAACTTATGACATGATCTATTATTTTAAAATGTTGGAAGATGATAGTTGAAAATGATGTAGTTACTTTATTATTTTTTTATGGAAAGAGATAAATAAATTTTAGACAGATTGTTTGGGAAAAATAATAAACAAGTACGGGACGTCGGACCGTTTGGGAGAAATAATAAATAAGTATGAAAAAAAAGGAGAATTATCACTTATTACACTAAATCGCATAATGAGTAATAATAACAAATAATTGAATTTTATAAAAATAATCGTATACATATATTTGTATAGGGAGTGAAATGTGGATGTCATACGTGAAAATTCGGAATGTGTACTATGGGGTGTGACCATGCTCCATGCACACTCCAGACCAAACACTACCAAAAATATCTAATTTGTAATTTGTTATTGTGCTTTTGAAATTAATTAAATCTAGTCTCTCTTTTTCCATTTTACATTAATTAAAAAGAAAAAAAAAGTATGAGCAAATTTTAAAGTATTATTGGTGGGCAAACGTTGGATCTACGTCCAAAAGCGGCGAGGAAGAATAATAGAATAGCGAATGTGCATGGATTAAGAAAACCTGACATCTGGGACCCACCCCAGCAGACTTATGTTGACTCTCTTTTTAATTTGCAAATTGCATGTGACAATGAGGAGCATTTCAGATTTGACCTATTATGGTCCGTTTGGTTTAATAGAGGAGATTTGATATGGATGATAGTTAATTGAACATTTATTTTACACATAAATTTTACTAAAAAAATAATTTAAAAGAAATAATTAAATTGGTTTAACCTTCGTTGGCCAAGTGATATAAATTTGAAATTTAGGAGTATACTCCTCTTTAAATTTTAGATTCAAAACTCTTTAAGTGCGATCAACTCTTGAGATGAATCAATTTATATAAAGCTTCTAACAGTAGTTTCTGATACTCCGCATTAGTCGGCCTCTGAATTAAATACTGAGTTATCAAAAAAAGAAGAAGAGAGAAATTGTTTTTTGATGGAATTAAATGGTAAAATTGTAGCATTTGTGTAAATTAAATGAAATAAAATTGATTTTAGTGTCGAAAAATAATAACATATGGTGTAATATGATGAGTTTGAGGGGTGTGGATAAAAGAGAAAAAGTTGATTTATTACTATTTTTAGAAATGTGCAATTGAGTTTGAAATAATTTCTTTGGCAAATATTCAATTCAATTTGGTATGGAGGGAGTAATTTGTTGTATTAAAATATACAATTTATTTATATTGAACCATTCAAACTTTTGTAGAATGATCGTCAAATCCTAGGAAAAAATTTGAGTAATTAGCAAACTTTTAGTATTCCATCCATCCTACATTATAGACTTGTTTTCCATTTTGGTTTGTATCAAAAAATTGACCAGGTACTATGTTTAATTAATTATTCCAATTTTCCATTTTAATCTTTACTCTATTTAATATAGAGCAGAACTCATGTGCACCAGGTGCACTTTGCACTCAATAGTGTATTTTAAAATCATGTAATTTGTTGCACTATGAAATATTCAACGTGTTAGCATTAAACCGTGTAACTTGTTTCCCATATTAATAAATGCACGGTTCAATATAAACAAGTTATATGATTCTAAAATATACTATGAAGTACACGGTGCACATGATGCATATAAAATTTAACCATTAATATATCTTTTTTTTTCAATTTAAGTACTGATAAGTATTTTGAGAAACAAGTCGACAAAAGGGCAAAATGAGAAAATAAAGCAAAAAATTTAATATTTAAATTATAATAACTTTAACTTTTTAATTTATATAAAAATAATTGTAGACATATTTTTATAGGATGGAATATTGAATTACCTCTCCTTTATGCACCTTGTCACTAGTTTCTTGATGGTCGTTACGTTATCACAGCAAAAGTAGGATTGCTAAAGATATTTTTGAAACCAGTGGTTTTAAATAAATAAATTTATTAATCTTGCAAAAAACATAAATAAACACAAAGAAAACATAAATTGAGTACAATTTGTTGATATGCCGAATGATACGAATTTCTTCCCCCGTGATTCCTAACTCATTTTTTGTCCCATCTCTACCAACAAGCGCCCGGGCCCACCTATCTGACACTTCACGAGATCATCTCTGCATTATTCCCACGCCCATCTACATCTACTCCCAAATTTTAACCCAACCGTAATTCACCAAATTCACCAAATTTAATTTAAGGACAAATCTTATATATATTTAGGTGCACATTGCTAGTATATTTTAAAAATATATAATTTATTATATTAAAATATGTAATTTATTTACACTGAACCATGATTTCCGGACTCGAACATTCCTCCAAATTCGGGCCTGAAAACCCCGGGATTGAAATGGAAGTTTTTGCTGTTTTTTTGGTGAAAATTACGCAACTGCCCTTTGATGATTTCGTTTCTGAAACTCATGTTTGCGGGTGGAATTGGTGTAGTGAATCTTGCACTTTCTTCTGTTAAGGGGTTGCAGAAAGCTCTATGTGTAATAAAGCTATCATTTCTGTTAATTTGATCAAACAAAACGCATATCATTTAATAATTATTTTACAACTATCACTTTTAGTAAAACAACTTAGAGTGTGTTTTTAAATTCTAACAACAGCTTTAAGAATCATTTTTTCTCAAAACGGCCTCTCACAACTTTTGAAAAAAGTAATTCTGAAAACTGCTTCGTAGAATTTGAAAACACATTCCGTAGAGCAGAACTCATGTGCACCAGGTGCACCTTGCACTCCATAGTGTATTTTAAAATCATGTAACTTGTTGCACTATGAAATATTCAACGTGTTTGCATTGAACCGTGTAACTTGTTTCCCATATTAATAAATGCACGGTTCAATATCCACCAGAACAAAGTAGCCTTCGAGACGTTCTCAAGAGAAAGACAATGAAGGTGTCGAAGCTCGGTCCAACGCGCAACCATATGAATTCCCTCGTTGGTTGTAAGAAGCTCCTCACGAATAAGAGAAAGAAAATGAAGATTTCTGCCTCAGCAAATCGGGAGGATCTTCTGAAAGACCCAGTGGTGCCTGAGGTAAAAGCATCCAGAGGCGTCACCAGGCAAGGCAGTAATGACACCCGTGCGGTATTACCAGGCGCAACAGTTTTAGAAGGTACGCCCTCAATTTCGGCTACGAGTGATTCAGGTATTATGAATTGCAATTTCATCTTATGTTCCAAGAAAGCTAGGGAAGAGGCGCAAAAAATCATTGAACTAGGGATTGATATGGGACTAGATGTGGATGATGATAAAGAGGCTTTATTAGAAAAACTGGTTAAAATGGAATTAAGAGACAAATCGACATATCTCAAGAAAATAGGGTGGGGAGTGGCGGAGGAAAATTTTGTTGTTGATCAATGAATTTGTTATCCTTCAATGTTAGGGGTTTTGGGGGGGGGGGGAATTTGAAAAGAAAGGAAATTTGCGAAATTATTAGGAAAGAAAAGATTGACTTCGTTTGTATCCAGGAAACGAAAAAGGAAATTATGGATAGAAGTTATTGTAGCATCTTGTGGGGTAATGAAGAGTTCTATTGGGCGTATTTGGGGTCCAGAGGTATGTCGGGTGGCCTACTGTGTACATGGAAGGAAGTCTTTAAGATGGAATCTTGTTTAGAGAGACCTGATTCGCTGGAAATTGTCGGTTTTTGGGGAGACAACATCAAATCCTCTATACTAAATGTTTACCTACCCAACACTAGAACAGAGAGATATGAGATCTTTGAGGAATGGAAAGAAATTTTTTCCAGCTATGCTGACAGAATCTTATGCTTTGTGGGTGACTTCAACACTGTTAGGAATCCTAATGAAAGGAGAGGCAGAGGCAACAACACACCTGAATCATAATGTAACAAATTTGAAGATTTTATTTCTGTTTGTGGTTTGTAGGAGCTAAATCTTAATGGCAGGAAGTACACTTGGTACAAAGAAGATGGTTCGGCTAAATCTCGGATTGATAGATTTTTTCTCAATGAAGTAGCTACGAATCTATGGAAGGATTCGGTGTTGTGGGCTTTGCCGAGAACACTGTCAGACCATTGTGCATTAGTGACAAGAACCAAAATTTCTAATTGGGGTCCGAAACCATTTAAGTTCTTCAACGAATGGCTCACTCATCCCGATTTCTGCAAATTTGTTGAGGGGAAATGGAAGAGTTACAATGTGTATGGTTCCGAGAGGTTCAAGTTCAAAGAAAAGCTCAAACTTCTCAAAAGGGACCTAAAAGCTTGGGGTAAAGAGAAAGCGTGTCGACTAAACAATCGTGTAGAAGACGCCAAGAAGAGGTTAGAGGCTTTAGATCTAAAAGATGAGAATGATGGGCTTTCTGAAGTGGAAGTCAAGGAAAGAAAGGATTGTTTCCAGTTAATCAAAGAAGCAAAGTCCATGAAGAATATGCTTACGTTTCAACGATCCAGAACTCAATGGTTCAAAGATGGAGATGAAAATTCAAAATTCTTCCACGCCATTATTAATCAGCGCAACAAAAGGAATGAAATCAATGGGTTGCAGGTGGAAGGTAAATGGATTCAAGGTGTTGAGGAAACAAAATCTGCCGCTGGAGAGTTTTTCCAGAAGGCTTTCTTTGCTGATCAGGAAAGCACTTGTACAGGGCTTGGTAGTCTGGAGTTCAAGAAGTTAGATAGTCTTGATAACTCTGAGTTGATCCGTGAATTTTTAGAAGAAGAAATCAAGTGTGCAGTTTGGCAATGTGGTGCAGACAAAAGCCCTGGCCCGGACGGTTTCAACTTCCATTTTATTCAAAAGGTGTGGCCTTTCATCAAGGAAGACGTAATCCGGGTTGTTCGTGAGTTTGCTACTAATGGAAAACTGGTAAAGGGGAGCAATTCATCTTTCATCACTATCATCCCTAAAAAGAACAATCCCACCCGTTTTGAAGATTTTAGACCTATCTCTTTGGTTGGTTGTTCTTACAAAATAATCTCGAAGTTGCTGGCTAACAGAATTAGGGAGGTCATTGAGAAGGTCATTTCCCCGGAACAGACTGCGTTTGTTAAAAAAAGACAACTTATGGATGGAGTTGTTATTCTTAATGAAGTTATCGAAGAAATTCGCCAAAGGAAAATTGAGGCAATTATTTTCAAAGCTGATTTCACAAAAGCTTACGACTCAATCAGATGGGAGTTTCTTGATGATATAATGGGTAAGATGAATTTTTGTTCTAAGTGGAGAGGATGGATTAGAGAATGCCTTTCGTCAGCTTCAATATCGATCCTAATCAACAAAAGCCCTACCGATGAATTCCTACCTATGAAGGGCCTTCGACAAGGAGATCCAATCTCTCCTTTTCTCTTTCTTATAGCAGCTGAAGGAGTCAGAGCTATTATTAGAAGAGCTACGGAGCTGAATATGTACAAACCTGTGAAAATTGGCTCCAGATCTGTGGAGGTTGGAATCCTTCAATTCGCGGACGACACACTGTTTATAGGGGAAGGCGAGTGGAGTAATATCCTGACTTTGAAAGCTACGCTAAGATGGATCGAGATAATGTCCGGCTTGGTGATCAATTTCTCTAAGAGTGCCTTGTACGCGTTTAATAAAGATGAAGGTTTGGCAACTGAAGCTGCAAAACTTTGCAATTGTGCTCTCGGGAGTACTCCTTTTAAGTACCTGGGTGTTACTATTGGGACTTCGAGTAAAGATATGAGAGTGTGGGAACCGGTTATTTCAAAATTCAAGAAGAGGTTAAATATGTGGAAAATAAAAAATTTGTCAATCGCGTGTAGAGTTATGCTTATTAATGCTGTGTTGAACTCTCTTCCTTCCTTTCTTTTCTCCATTTACCGTGCACCGAAGAAAATCCTTAACACCCTTACCCACCTTCAACGCCGTTTCCTTTGGGGTGAGATAGGTGAGAAAACTAAGATTAAATGGGTTAAGTGGGAGAGAGTGTGCGAGAGTAAAGAGAGTGGAGGTCTTGTATTAAATATCTTGATTATTTCAATTGTGCTCTATTAGGTAAATGGCATTGGAGGTTCCTAAATGAAGAAAATCATATGTGGCATAAAGTGTTGGTTTCAAAATATGGGGAAGATTCAATTTTTGGGAAAGGGGGGAGCTTCTCGGGAAGGGGTAGAGTGAGGTCTAATATGTCTAAATGGTTGAGAGATATTTTGAACATTGAGGGGAAAAGTGTAGGGATGTGGGTGAGTGAGAATCTAAATAGAAAATTGGGGGGCGGCGAGGGCATTAATTTTTGGGGGGGATATTTGGTGTGGGGATCAAGCATTGTGTGAGAGATTCCCGAGATTGTTTTTGTTGTCGAGTGAAAAAGGAAAAAATATTAGAGAGCTAGGGCACTGGGGTTAGGGGGGAGAGTGGATTTGGGAACTGAGATGGAGGAGAGATTTTTTTGAGTGGGAGAGGGAGTCTTTTAATAGTTTAATGTTGTCTATTAACAGGATTAAACCAAAAGAAGGCATCAAAGATGGATGGAATTGGAAACTCGAAGAGGACGACATCTATTCAACGAAGTCCTGCTACCTTGAGCTTATGAGTAGAGGACTGGGCAAAATGCAAGGGAAAACGGAGTGGAAAGCAATTTGGAAGGCAGCGGTCCCCGGAATATGCAAAATTTTATTTTGGAGAATACTCAATGACCGTGTGGCAACCAAAGCAAGCTTGGCGAGGCGCGGAATCAACTTAGGTAACAATTTATGCTCGTTGTGTTTTCAGCAAGAAGAAAAGTAACTTCTCACCTATTCTTCGAGTGCAGTTTTTCGTACTCTATGTGGGCTCGGTTTCGCAAATGGATTGGCTTTTCGAGTGTCGGAAGCAACAACGGCAGAATAAATTTCTTACACCATATTGGACTCAAACCAAGAAAGGTAAAAGCAAAATTGTGGTATAATTTATGGTTGAGCATTGTGTGGGGAATTTGGAAGCATAAAAATGATGTTATATTCTCAAATCGTGAGGAAAATCTGGAAGAATGCTTTGAGCTTTGTTGTGTTAGATCTTGGAAATGGATAAAGACAAAATTCAAAGGAGGAAACTTATATAGTATCAACGAGTGACATAACAATCCAATTATGTGTCTTGAATAACTTAGAGTGGAGGGCTTGTTGTATTCTTGTCTAGTTTTGTTGCAAACTTTTCTTTATTCATTGTAAGGGTTGAGTACCCCTTGTACTCTCAATATTATATTTTGGTTTGTTCAAAAAAAAAATATAAATAAATTGTATGATTCTAAAATATACTATGAAGTACAAGGTGTACATGATGCATATAAAATTTAACTATTATTATATATATTTTTTCAATTTAAGTACTGATAAGTATTTTGAGAAACAAGTCGACAAAAAGGACAAAATGAGAAAATAAAGCAAAAAATTTAATATTTAAATTATAATAACTTTAACTTTTAAATTTATATAAAAATAATTGTAGACATATTTTTATGGGATGGAATATTGAATTAGCTCTCCTTCATGCACCTTGTCACTAGTTTCTTGATGGTCGTTATCACAGCAAAAGTAGGATTGCTAAAGATATTTTTGAAACCAGTGGTTTTAAATAAATAAATTTATTAATCTTGCAAAAAACATAAATAAACACAAAGAAAACATAAATTGAGTACAATTTGTTGATATGCCGAATGATACGAATTTCTTCCCCCGTGATTCCTAACTCATTTTTTGTCCCATCTCTACCAACAAGCGCCCGGGCCCACCTATCTGACACTTCACAAGATCATCTCTGCATTATTCCCAAGCCCATCGACATCTACTCCCAAATTTTAACCCAACCGTAATTCACCAAATTCACCAAATTTAATTTAAGGACAAGTCTTATATATATTTAGGTGCACATTGCTAGTATATTTTAAAAATGTATAATTTATTATATTAAAATATGTAATTTATTTACACTGAATCATGCAATTATTTTTCATATTAATAGTTGCACGGTTCAGTATAAACTAATTGCATTTTTTAATATAACAAGTTGCATATTTCTAAAAAGTACTATGAGTACAAAGTACATTTAAATGCACATGAGACACAACCTTAGTTTTACTGCTCAATAATTTATGTCGTAAGCAAAGAAATCCCGATTTTCCTTCACTCCAAGAAAATCCCTAGTAAGACCATTTTCACCCAGCATTCTCATTCCTATTCCCATTCCAGTTCCCATTAGTGGGCTGGAATTAGTATCGTCGATCAACAGTGCATTCTCGCAGTTGTTGTTCGACGTGAGCGTCGATGCTGACGTGGACGCCATGTTGAAGGCGTCGAGAGGCGAAAACGACGTCGTCGCAAGGCCGAAAGCGTCGGTATTCGTTTCTTGCTGATTGAGAATGCTGTTGATGTAATAGAGTGATGAATTCATCGCATATTCTTGAGACATAAATTCTTTGTTTTCTAATTCTTCCTCTTTTACCCCTCGATTTAGCCACTGATTATTCTGGGCAAGCAATTCTACAGCTGCGTTTGAATTTGCAATGTTGTTGTCGTCTAGCCATAATGGAAGCCTGCATTTTTCAAGGTTGATTGCCTGATTTCCAGACTCGAACATTCCTCCAAATTCGGGCCTGAAAACCCCGGGATTGAAATGGAAGTTTTCGCTGTTTTTTTGGTGAAAATTACGCAACTGCCCTTTGATGATTTCGTTTCTGAAACTCATGTTTGCGGGTGGAATTGGTGTAGTGAATCTTGCACTTTCTTCTGTTAAGGCGTTGCAGAAAGCTCTATGTGTAATAAAGCTATCCTTTCTGTTAATTTGATCAAACAAAACGGATATCATTTAATAATTATTTTACAACTATCACCTCTAGTAAAACAACTTAGAGTGTGTTTTTAAATTCTAACAACAGCTTTAAGAATCACTTTTTCTCAAAACAGCCTCTCACAACTTTTGAAAAAAGTAATTCTGAAAACTGCTTCGTAGAATTTGAAAACACATTCCTTTAAAAAAAAAGAATATAGGCAAAAACAACTAAGCACCAATTGTTTAGTGCAACCAGTGCAATTTTAACTCAATTTTGGTCTAAATTTCAGTTATTAACAAAATTTATTTTAATATATAATTAGAAGTAATATTTCTTCATGCAAAAGAAAGCATTACTACTACTTTATTAGCTAAATAATATTAGTATTTTTCAAAATACAATTAATATTTTTAATCATATGAACTGATATTTAATTTTCATCACAATAACTACCACTTTTAAATCACTTCCTTCCATAATTTGCTAAAAATAATAAGAAACAGTGAGATCGATTGCTGCACAGAAATATTACTGACGAATATATTTTTAATTTTTGGCATGTGTATATAACTAATAAATGCAGGGAATTAAAGTTAAAGAGAGAAATTGAAACCTGGTAAAGAGTGTTCCACAATGACACTTATACTCTCTAGTCCCACAAGTCTTGGCATGAGCTTTCAAGTCAGAATGAACTGCATATTTCTTGCAGCATTTCTCACATTTCCATTTCTTCTCACCGTGCTTCCTGCTGTAATGTTTCTTGATCCCAGTCAAATCTCCGAGCGCCCTTGCAGGGTGGTGGTGCGCGCACGTGATCTCGGGGCACGTGTACACTTTCTTCCTCACTATTTCTTCACTGCTTCTCTGCTTCAGCTTCCATGGCAGATTGTGGCCTCGCTTGTGCAGCTGCAGATTCTGGTCCCTCTTGAAACCCTTTTTGCAGATTTCGCACATGAATCTGTTTGTCGCCATTAGGGACTTTGGGGACAGTGATATCACTTCTGCATCTGGATCTGTACATGAAAATGCAAACCGGTTTTCCAACTAATACCATTTAGTTAAACAACTAATACTGTTGAAAAGATTCACACAAGATGCAAGCCAGTTGCATGGTCTAATTGGTCTTGCGCAAACCAGTTTGCGGTGAGCCATTTTTGCAACTGATACTTTATAGTGAAACAACTAATACTGTTCAAAAACATTGTCATGTACTAGTATTCTATATGCTTACCTGGTGCACCTGGAGGATTTCTTTTCCTTTTTGATGGATTTGGATCACTATTAGGATCTTGAATTAGCTCTCCCATTGAAGGAAGCTTATTATTGGACATCATTCTTTAATGAAATTTTGGGGTGTTTGTGGGAATGGATAAGAAGAAGAATTTTGCTGAAAGTAGAAAAAGTGTTGAGGAATTATTGAGCAAAAAGAAACTGAGGTTACATCATTGGAGTTTGAAACAAGACTATTGTTTTCCTTTTTCAATCTTTGCCAGAAAAGAAGGGAGAAAAATAAAAAAGCTAAAAAATTGACATGATATGTAAGCTCAAGTAATGAAGAGAGACTAGTTTTGGCTTGTGTTACCCTATCTCCTTATCCTGCACGGCTGCAGCTCTATAAAAGTTGGTCAGCCATAGACTCAGCTTGGACCCCCCACCCACCCCCTCTCTAATTTATCACGGAATATCAATATGGGAATAGATTATCTCAATTTTTGTTTATATTTTCTCGGTTTCATTCTTTAAGCAAATCTCAATGTAGTTAAAGATTTATGAGAATAGTGATAAAGTAGAAATAATTATTTATTAGTCTTTTATGTGATAAAGTGATAAAGTGATGTGTAATTAGGAGTAGAAATGATTGTTTATTAATATTTTATGTGATAAAATGATAAAGTAAAAATAGTTGTTTATTAGTATTTTAAAAAGTTTTGCTTAAAAATTGAGACAAAAAAAAAAGACAAGTTTTACTTAAAAATTGTGACGGAGGGAGTAATTTGAAATGAAGCACAAATTTTGACTGATTATATTGTTGTATGAAATTGAATTCATTCGGTAAAATCCTAAATACTGATTCAGCAATAATGCTACTTTTATAAGGAAATATGGAGTAACATTTTACATACACAAAAATGCTAAATTGTTTGTGTTATAATGATATTACTGAATAAATATTATGATATTACTAAATGAATGGTTCATAAGCTTTACTGGAGACTGACTCTAATTTAATTATTTTCTTTTAAATTTGTTCAGATGATAAAAAAAATCCTCCATTCATTCCAATTTCTTGATTGTGAATTCGTTTCATTTTTTTTTCCACACCTTACAAATTGGGCAGATTGTTTATGGGTTCGAGCCCATGAAAAACTTTTGCTGGTATTCGTGTCCAAAATTGTTCAGAAAGTGAAAGTTGGAAGAAAACAAGTAAAAAACCTTTTTTGTTGTGAGAACGGCTAGTAATTCGTTTTGTTACGAAAATAAGTAGATTTTTTTTTTTATTATTATGAAAGTGAGTAAAAATCATATAGCTAGTCATTTAAAATCATATCTTCTAACAAAAAAAAAAAAAAAAAAGCATGTGCAAGTGCGATTCAAGGGTCACCCTCATGCATATAATCTTCGTATACCGGGGGAATCCAAATTTCTCTTCTAACTTCTCCAAGATTGCGTCTGAATTGAGAGTTTGAAATTCCAATTTAATTTTTTTTTGTATTCATTTATTGCAAATCTTTCATTTGAAGGTCAAGGGGCAGTCTCTAAAATCTCAAAAGCTACGTCTCACAACGTCTTCATCTAGGAGCTAGATGCTCCATCTTAAAACTTATTTTGATTAATCAAGAAAGGAAATGTGCGAATATTTTCAAATTAACGACAATAAAGAGGAGCAAGTCTCTTGTACATTATATGCACCAAATAAATTCAAGTGTATTTCTTAATCAAGTGATTTGCTGAATTGAAATATACAATTTGTGTTAATGAAAACAAGTTTTACGTTTCAATTAAATAAATTACATGTTTAAACATGCATTTGAATTGCACGGTGCATACAAGACCTTGCATAAAGAGCAATATTTTACTTAACCAGTTATATTATATAATTGGTGTAATATTTTTGACCCGTAAATTTTCAACCAAATAATTTTTCCCCATTTTTATGGACGCATGTTTTATATTAAAAATATTACTTCGTTCGTCCACTAAAATTGTGCTTAATTTTTTGGCACGAATTTTTTGAAAAAAATGTAAAAAAGTAAATAAAATAAAGAATATTGTAAGTTATTGCGTGGTCCATTTATGAATAAAGCGACATTGTTTAATAAAGTAAGTACAATGACAATTTAAGTATTAAATGATAGTTGTAGGGTGAAGATAAAGTGATTGTGTCCATTAAAGAAATTAGTACACCTTCGTTGAATTGACAAATAAGGAAAGTGAGCACACTTTTGTTGGACGGAATAATAATATCATTGAACATACTTTTATTCGAACTAATATATTTTTTATATGAACAAGTACTTTTTTTTCTATGATCCATTAAATATATATTTGATTAAAATTGCATGATGAAATTGACGGACATAAATTTTTGCCACATAAAATATAATACTCTGTTATGTGGTGTTATAAGTTTATTGTTGCTTTTAGAAACTGAGATTAAGGCAAAGGGGGTGCTTGGTAAAAAATGTTAAAGAATAGAAAGATAAAAGCAATAAAAAGGAAAAGGAATTAAAGTCATACATCACAAAATGGTAAGGTCCGTGAATTCTTTATTGAGTTGTTCTTTTATACACTAGATGCACAGTGCACTCCATAATATATTTTTAGAACATATGATTTATTGCATTAAAACATACAACTTATTTACACTGAAATATACAACTTGCGTTCGTCAAACAAGTTGTGCATTTTGGATTCAGATCTGGTGCTATACAGCACCCTCCTGTACACACACACACACCCGTGCGGGTGTGTGTGATCCAATGGTTGGGAGGGTGCACAACACCCTCCTGTATAGCACCGAATCCCTTCCTGTGCGTTTTGATGTAAATAATTTGTATGTTTCAGCACAAAAAATTGTATTTTTAGAAATACACTAAAAAGTACACGGTACATTTGGTGCATACAAAATACAGTCTTTCTTATTTTAATGAGGAACAAAGTCATAACAATATAATTTTAAACACATATTATGATTTTGATTCACATACCTTATCTTCAACTCTCCTAATCAAGCACCCGCTAAGTTATAAAGATGGTGCAGAGAGATTAAAAGCGGTACACATATTATTTTTACCCAACATATAGAATCAAGAAGCGGGCATATACAACAATGGTTATAACTATGTTTTAAAAGCAGACATTTACCCGGTCAATTATAGTGTTTTCCGTTAAACCATGTCAGGCCGTTATTAAAGCGGTTGAGCCATTAATATATAATTAAAATTTTAAACTCTTACATCTTATGTCCCCAGCCATTAGACTCAATAGGCCGACCTCATTAAGGTCCATTAGTTTAATATTTTTGGATAAAGTACATCAATATTATTACAAAAGAAACTTCTAGTTATTCAAAATCCTACCGAACCAAAACAATTATCCGCCTCCTCAGCCCCATCTCGTAATTATTTTACTCAGCGATGAGAGAGAGTTGTCATACAATATACCTTAGTAATGAGAGAGTACGAAACTAGATATTGTTGTGGTATTCGTTGACTATGGGAAAGGAAGAGTGTAGCGGCTGAAGGGTCCGTTAGCCGGAGGAAATACCTCGCCGTCAAGCCAAAATAATTATGCCTAATTTTCATGTTAATTTTATTGTTGGATTTGATTTTGTGGGGGACTTTTAAATTGGATTTTAATATATAGTAGAGATTAATCTCCCATGAGTAACTTCCTTTGGAATTCTACGTGCACTTTCTAATTGACACTATGATATTATAATATTTATATTGGTGATAAGTTAGTATGATTGAGTTTATCACTAATAACTATTTTTTTTTTTTACAGGAAAGTAAAGATATATTAATCAAGGAACCGGAAAATCGGCATCCACAGCGTACATGATCACCTCCAGAATAGAGGATGAGCAATAAAATGACTCACAAGAATAAGCAAATTGTGCCAACTCATGGGCAATCTTATTAGCGGATCGACAGACCCAACTGAAAGAACAATGTTCATAATTTCTACTAAGAACAAGTATTTCATCAATGATACCCCCAAAGTATGAGATATCCTCCTTGGGTCGCCTCAATGCACTATACGCGACCTGAGAATCCATTTCAATCACTATGTTTCGTTCTCCTTTTTCCAAAGCAAGCAGCATGCCAGCACGAACTGCTTGGACCTCGGCCACATCTTCGAACAGCGAACCAGTAATTTCTTTCGCAAACACCCATCTCACCTTGCCCTCCTTCGGTCAACATACTGCGTTCGTGTTTAGCTTGACCCGTCCGGCTTCAGGTGGTTTCCATCGATCATCATCATTTCGCATAACCCGTGGTGGTCTGAGTAGCTTAGCTACTGCATAATCCTCAGCATGGACACGAGCAAGTTCCAAAATTCTGGTGGGCACAAGGGTGGTATTGTTAAAAACCAGGCCATTTCTCGCAAAAAATATCGCCCACATTACGCACGCAAACATCGGCCATTCTTCCTTATGCAGTTGACTTGCCACTGTCATTATCCATTCTTCCATTGCCATATTCGCGGAGCTTTCAACCGGTCCGTACGGGTGACGGTTCCATACATTAGTAAGACCCGAGCAGTCACGCAAGGCGTGTTTGGTTGATTCCACCGGGTCACCACAACGTTTACATTCTGGTTCCACATTGACAAATCTCAGAATAAGATTGTTGTGAGAAGAATAAACTCGACTTGCATAGAGGTCGCAAGGATTGCAAATCGCTACAGGCGACCAGGAAGAGTGACTCGGAACAAGGCTCCGCGAGCCAGAGGTCGTGAAGTCGCAGCCCCCTGTCACAGTCACGTGTCGTCGCAGTCCTGCCAACCCTTGTTTAATCGTAAAATGCGACAAGTCGCCCAATCGACAACGACTTGATACGGCCCACCAGCGAATAGACCCATAATCAACCTACCCATCAGGATGAATCACTCCATATCCAAGTCATTAATACGACAAGTCTCAAAGTGACTTACACTATAAACCATCACAAGTCGCGAAGCGACTTACAATCATATACGATGCATGTTTCGATAGTCAAAGAAGACACCAGGCAAGCCGAGAGATCCGCCCCATGATTGGTGCGCATTAAAGATAGCGACCTCTGACCCGGCGAGGTGGAAAAGATGACTTGCGGGATTGAAGCTCGTAGGAGGTTGAAAAATCTTAGAACCTTAGGCACATGTATTATACAAATACCTGGCTTGGTCGCCCCCAGACGTAGTCTTCCTTACAAGATGAACTGGGTAACAAATCTTGGTGTCCATTTCTTCTCTTGATCGCCTATTTACGTTCAGTGAATTAACTTAATAATTATTGTCATATTGGTTTTAAAATAAACCAATTACAATAATTGGCGCCGTCTGTGGGAACAATTTCTACTAATTGTTCATCATTCTTGGAAAACCCACCTTCTGCTCATCAACAATGGCCATCAACCAGAGTGAAGCTACCCGACGTAAGGCTAACGCTCATGATGGGGAAGAAGCCTCCCTGAGCTCCCATCACGCCCATCAAATGGCCGTTACAGCCACTCCAGACTGGGGAAATCTCATTCGGACCACCGAAGATGAAAAAGCTGTTCTGGCTGTCCTCCGAAAGAGACAACTTACCTTCGGTGGCCCAGAGGAACAATCTCGAACAAGAAGACCTCCCAGGGGGCATGCCTTTCTAAAGGCACGGGTCATCTGACCTCAAACGGGCATCCCGTAGGCCAACTGGCCTTCCCGACGACGAGAATCACCAACACCAGGGAGTTCTGGCTCCCTTGAACGGATAGACCAACGGTTTCGAACAGTGTGTTCAACCGTCTCGGAAATCTCGGAGCACTGAAAGCTCCAACAAATATGGGGGATGAGGCAAACTCTCATCTCCTGAATGGCGAGCTGCTCAATCGCGACCTCGTACTCGCACTGGCGACACACCACCATGAAGTGCTGAAGGGTTCTGCCGCCCATCACGACAACAGGCAGGGTGCCTTCCCAACCTCACATCTTCGAGACACACAAGTCGCCACACTTACCCGTGCTGTTCAAGCTTTGCTTGAACGGATTGAAGATCAGAACGGGATGATGCGGAGAAACATCAACCTCGTCATCCCAAGATCACCATGTGGTACATTAATTACTTTAGCACCCACTCAGAGAAAAGTCGACGCAACGGCAATAAATTGCTACGATGGAAGCTCGGACCCAAGGATTCATGTATCGAGGTATATCTCTTACATGGCATCTATGGGTGCAACCTACACGACCAGATGTAGGCTCTTTCCATTGACTTTGAGCGACCATGCTCATATGTGGTTCAACTCACTACCTTCATGCTCAGTGGACACATTTGACCAGCTCGCCAGACTATTCTTGGGTCATTTCTCGACAATGGCTCCCCGACCAGCGACCAAGCAACGCTTGATGAATATGCGGCAGGGCAACAATGAGTCTGATCGATCCTATATTGAAAGGATTGAGGAGCTCATCATTGAAGGAGATCCCTAGGGGATGAAGCGAAATTGCTCGGGGCCGTCGGCGGCCTCAGGAAGGGAACTAAGATGTGGCGGCGCATGACCACCGATTATCCGATCAGCTACGCCGACTTCAGGAAATGGGCTGGCGACCTGATACTTACTACAAAGCTTTTGGAGTTCCGGCTCTCCGACACAGAGGAAGTCGGGGCACCAAAGAGGAGTTCCAAGAGAACTGGGAGCCATCAAAAAGCTCCCAATAACTACAAGTCGTTCGAAGAATCAATTTCTATGAAGATTGATGGATGTCCTAGGCATGACACCCATTCATATCTACACGCAGATCGAGGGTCGGGAAATACTTCTCCCACCTCACCCAATGAAGAATAAGAACAAGTAGAACTCATACAAGTTCTGTCATTACCACGACTAGGCAGGCCACTACACAAGTGAATGCAAGGACCTGCTGAAACAACTTAAGAACTATTTTCAGTAGATCGGAGGTCGCCTTTTTGTACTAGTTTAGCCAAGTAAAATGAAATGTCATCTTTCTTTTCAAAATTCCTATGCGTTTAAATTGAAGGAGGTATCGTGAATAAACAACGCCTTCCCAAGGTATAACTTTCGACATACTGGTGGAGAGATCGCCACCCTAGCGGTGCAGTCCTCCCCCGACTTTGTAAGACAACTAAGCAAAGTTCATAAATAAGCCGCATCAAAATAAGACGGCAAGAACACATGCAATTATAAAAGTCGCTTAAGGAAATCAAGTCAGCACAATAAAGGGAGGAAAAAGAAACAATTTTCATTATTGACGGAAAGACGAAAGGCTACTCACATCAAGTCGCGAACTGCTCGGCCATAAATGGTCGTCGATAAGTGCAAACAAGTCTCATATAAAGGGGTTCGTTACCTCTAAATACGAGCACATAAAAGACTTGTACAAAGAGGCTCGCTACCTCGGAGTACCAGCACAAAAAAGACTTGTACAAAGAGGCTTGCTACCTCGGAGTACAAACACGTAAAAGACTTGTACAAAGAGGCTCACCACCTCGAAGTACGAGCACAGACAAGTCTCGCACAAAGAGATTCAACTCAAAGTGCGAGCATAAATAAGACTCGCACTAAGGGGTTCACCTCAAAGTGCGAGCACAGACAAGTCTCGCACTAAGATATTCAACTCAAAGTGCGAGCTCAGATAAGTCTCGCACAAAGAGATTCAACTCAAAGTGCGAGCACATACAAGACTCGCAAAAAGGGGTTCACCTCAAAGTATGAGTACTGACCAAGACTCTCGACGGGCCCAGACCCTCGACGAGCTCAATCCTGGCAAATAACAATCTCATATGATCAACCCCCAAACTTGGGGGCACGAGGGAGAATCGAGCCCACTAAGACGAGTCAAATCTGAAGTTTGAAGAGCCAAACTTGATACCAACAGTGCGACCTCAAGCGCAGAAACCAGACAAATCTTATTTGAAGCAGAGATCAAGACCGACCTCCGAACAAAGTCGAAGTCCGCTCTTGGGGTCAATTGTTGTGAGAAGAATAAACCCGACTTGCATAGAGGTTGCAAGGATTGCAAGTCACTATAGGCGACCAGGAAGAGCGACTCGGAACAAGGCTCCGCGAGTCGGAGGTCGTGAAGTCGCAGGCCACAGGTCACAGGTCGCAGGTCCTATCAACCCTTGGTTTAATCGCATAAACAGCAAGTCGCCCCCGACTACCCCTTGATACGGCCCACCGTGAATAGACCGATAATCAACCTACCCATCGGGATGAATCACTCCACATCCAAGTCATTAATACGACAATTCGCGACTTACACTATAAACCATCACAAGTCGCGAAGCGACTTACAATCATATACGACGCATGTTTCGATAGTCAAAGAAGGCACCCGATAAGTCGCGAGATCCGCCCCCGAAGTCTGTCCCGCGATTGGCGCGCATTAAAGATAACGACCTCTGACCCAGCTGGGCGAAAAAGATGACTTGCGGGATTGAAGCCCTTTTTATTACACTAATCCTTATGTAAATTTCTACCCAAGAGGCAGGAACTATAGTATAAATAGGCCTACACGACCACACTTGTAGGTGGTTGAAAAATCTTTGAACCTTAGGCACATATATTATACAAATACATGGCTTGGTCGCCCCCAGACGGTAGTCTTCCTTACAAGACAAACTAGGTAACAAATCTTGGTGTCTATTTCCTCTCTTGATCGCCTATTTACATTCAGTGAATTAACTTAATAATTATTGTTATATTGGCTTAAAAATAAACCAATTACAAGAAAGATTAAGAGATGTCGATAGAATTTCATGCATTACTCGCCACAAGAACATGGGGACCTTCGGTGTTATGTTCAGATTCCAAGTCCACTTCCATCATCGATCGAGCTCATTAGCAGGTGTGGTATAAACCTTATTGGAATGCTTCATCACCTCCATGTATCCGAATTTTGTAGAGTAAAGCCCCGTTTTTTCATGCTTCCACGCCAGATCATCCACTCACAACTCCCAGAAAGGGATTGCCAAGATTCTGGCAACTTCAACTTGTTCAAAGTTCTGATGGACCAATGAGGTGTTCCATCCCGAGTAGTCATCCAAAATCAGGTCACGTACCTTTGTCGACTCTGGCATGTTACCATGATCAGAAGTGACAACAGAATTGTCGTTCTGCATCACCCATGGTTCCTTCCAAACTTCCACTTTTTGCCCATTTCCAATGATCCATACTAAACCCAGTTCCAACACGTGTCTCCCTTCCAGTATGCTCATCCACGTATAGCTTTGACTATAACCTGCATTTGCCACTCTGAATTCTGATTTGGGAAAGTATCTAGGCTTCAGGGTCCGTGCTAGCAAGCTCCCCTCATTTTGTATTAGTCTCTATCCTTGCTTAGCCAACAAAGCTTTGTTAAAAGATCCAAGTTCCTGTATTCCAAGGCCCCCCTCCCATTTTGGTTTGCATAAGTACTCCCATCGAATCCAGTGAGTTCTTTTTTCATCATTCTTTTTGCCCCACCAGAATCTCATAATTGCCGATCGAATCTTGTCAAGTACACCCTGTGGAATCTTGAAACAACTCATCAAGTATGTGGAATTGACTGTGCTACCGATTTGATCAAAACCAGTTTTCCAGCCTGAGACAGTGTTTTACTCTTCCAGTCCTTCAACTTCTTCTCCACTCTTGCAACCAGATTTCTGAATATTGCACTTCATGAACGTCCCACATTAGTCGGGATGCCCAAGTAGATAGCGTGTTGTTCGACTTTGACCACCCCAAGTAAGCCTGCCAATTCCACCCCTCTTTCCTGCTGAATGCCACCACTAAACATAATCTCAGATTTTGCCAAATTGATAGCCTGTCCCGATGCTCCTTGATATGATTTCAGAATCTGCTTAATTCAATTCAGCTCCGTGGCATTTGCTCTCCCAAATATGATGGTATCGTCAGCAAAGAATAAGTTAGAAATCGCCGGGGCATTTCTACAAATTCTGACACCATGTAAGAGGCCACTTTCCACATTCTTTTTTATTAAAGTAGATAAGGCCTCAACACAGAATATAAATAGATATGGGGAGAGGGGGTCACCTTGTCTCAACCGCCGAGTTGGAGTGAATGCACAAGTAGGTTGTCCATTGACCAGAACCGAGAAGAAAACCGTACGAACACACCTCATAATGGTACTCACCAAGCTATCACCAATTCCGAGCTTCATCATCACTTTTTCGAAGAAAGACCACTCCACTCTATTATATGACTTGCTCATGTCTAGTTTAAAAACCTAAGAGCCTCTTTGCCTAGCTTTGTTATTCTTCATATAATGGAACACCTCATAGGCCAACAATGCATTATATGTGATTATTCTTCCTGGGACAAAGGCTGATTGAACATGATCAATAATATCAAGCAAAAAAGTCTCAGACGATTAGCAATGGTTTTTGTAATTATCTTGAGAGAGACATTACAAAAGTTAATCGATCTGAAGTCAGCAGGGGAACGGGGACTCTTGACTTTCTGAATGAAGGCCAAAAAAGTATGATTAAGGACAGCGGGGGAAGCCCCATTATTCAACACATTAAGAGTTGAATCAATGGCGTTTTTTCCGACAACACTATAGAATTTTTGAAAAATGATAGCAGAAATACCATCGGGGCCCGGGGCCTTACATGGATACATTTGGAAAAGAGCTTTGGTGACCTCCTCCTCCGTAAGCAGTTGGGCTAACTCGTTCTTCATCTCATCAGTCAGCTTATTTGAGACAACTCCTAAGACTTCCTTCATATCCAGATTACCCTTTGTTGTGAAAAGCTTCGAAAAGTATCCCACAAACACCCTTTGAATGTCTTCATCCTCTACGCCGTTACAGGATAAAAAAAAATCCTCATAAAAAAATTTCATTTTATTCATTTCAAAACTTAATTGAATCGAGAATTTCGTTCCGACTCCACTAGATTTCTTTCCAATTTAATATTTTTTAAACATTTCAATTTTTTTGGTTATGTTATAAATTCAAATTCATCCGGGAATTTGTAACTAAAAATAAAATTTTGTACATTTTATTTTTACTGACACAAATTACATATTTTATTTCAATAAATTGAGTATTTAAAAAATACACTTGAATCACATGGCATATTTGGTGCACTGGATACTTACTCATAATTAAATACTTATTCCTAAAAAAAAGAGTATTGTTGAATTCTTCTAGTTTAATTTAAGAGATACACTTGAGTGAGACGGTGTCATGATAAGCCGGATTATAGTTTGGCATTGACGCTTTCAGGGACAGATCTAGGGTTTAAAGGTGGGTGGACTGAAAAGTTTCATCACATTAAAATTTTATATTTACAAATATAATATTTTTAATATATCAATTTAGATGGTGTCATATGGGACTTCAAAACATAAAACTCATCTGTAATTTAGTTTGAATTTATCTATATTTTTAACAAAATATATTCCAAAATATTGGTGTTGATTGCACTGTCGCGGTGCGACAAAAATAAATACCCTATTTTTCCTTACTAACTCGTAGTAGTGGCAAACAAGGGGTCAATCCACAGGGAACGTAAAATAATTATTATTCTAATTGTATGAATTAATGAAGGCAAACACGAAAAGGGGGTCTGGATTGGATTTATATAAGAACTACTAAAAGCATAAATAACTAGAAAAAATAACAATTAATCTAATATAAAATTCAATAATAAAACGACATTCCAATTCACAGTTCATTCATCCCTCGACTTTAATGTTGTTAACTGACATCGACGTTTACTCTATTTAACTTTAGGATTAATTCCCCTCAGTAGTCAACAAGCTCTGGCTACCGGTTATTATCCCATAATTATACTCAATTGAAACAAGCTCTCCAACGATTCTTTTCAACTGAACAATCTAGATACGATCTAAATTTAATCCAGTCAAAAGCATTAAACACTAAAGGACATACAAATTCCCGAATACGCAAGCTCGATTAGAAAGAACCCGATTTAAATCACCTTAGCAAAATACTAGTTGCTACCAATTGTCATAAATCTGCAACAATTACGAATTACAAATTTATGAACTAGCAAACATACATGAATAATCTAACCTAGGTGATCAATCCAAATTAAATACTCAAGTATGTTGAAAGTTAAAATAGATGAAATAAATAATCCCAAGATAAATATTGTAAACGTCTCAAATCAATTAACAAACATTAAAATACGAGTTCAGAAATCCCTGAAATTGGAATAAAATACTAACTAAATGAGACTCTCAAAATTACACGTCTCGCGTGTCCAGTTACTCTCCCTAATTGAAAATTGTCGTGCGCCTCCTAGCAAGCTGCCTCTAGCCGCGTCCTTCTCTCCAAAGGTGGCATCTAAAAGTGTCCAATATTCACCATATTTATAAGGTATGTCACGGTTGAAATCTTGGACAAAGATATGCTAAATCTATTTTTTTTCTTTATCTCAATTTTATAGAATTTGGGATATCCTCCAAGAGATACACTTCAATCTCTCCATAATTTTCGCAGGATCTCCTTTTCCTTAATTAAACCTTCTAGAATTAGGTCTGCACTTGGTCACTTAGTGTGGGCTTTTGCAATATAAATCTGATCCAACAATACTCCTTAAAAAATACCTAAATACACTAAAAAACACATGTTATCATGTGTGGTTAGATAATTCCAACAGGAACATCGACACTAACCGAGCAAGTGATCGAAAAGTGATGCTTTGGGCGACTGCTTCGACCGTTATTTGTGTCTAATGGCAGGAACATAAATGCTATCCAGACACATGACCGTCTAGGGATGTCTTGGGCTCCTGCCATTGCCAAATTAGGGTTTCAGAACTAGGGTTTGTTAGAGTCACATCGCCTATTTATATGGCCTTTGTTTTCTCTCCATTTGTTGAGAGCCTTGCTTTAAATCGAGTTTTTTTTTTCACAATGAGTGTTGCTGACTATGGACGATTCAATGAGGAACTTGAACATATCTGCTGAGGAGGATGAAGAAATCCCCATTGAAATGGATGACGTTGAGGAAAACACTAAAAACATTGATCTGTGTATCGTAGGGAGATTTCTCTCGGATTAGACGGTGAAATTCAACATTCTCCGTAGTCGAATGGCGAATGTTTGGAGACCAAAAAAAGGGGTAAATATCAAGAAGATTGGGAATGGGCGCCTCCTGTGCCAATTTTACCACCCTCTCGATCTAAAGAGAATCATGGAGGGATGTCCTTGAACCTTCGGAAACCACCCGCTGCTGGTCCACCATCTCCGGCTTAGGGAGAATCCTCGTACTGTCGCCCTGGATAAACTCCCTTTCTGGGTGAGGGTAAACGACGTTTCGGCTGGGCTTTTTACTGAAAGGATCGGGAAACTCTTGGGGAATTTCATAGGCACATTCTTGGACTATGATGGATCCAACTGTATGGTTAAATTTTATGCGGATTAGGGTGGAGGTGGACACCAAATTACCTCTGAAACGCTGGAAGTATTTGAAATTGGCAAACGGGATCTCAGAGAAGGTTACGTTCCAGTATGAACGTCTCAATCTATTTTGTTTCTCTTGTGGTCGTCTTGATCACACTGAAAATTTATGTGATGTTGCTTTCAACTCGGATAGTTAGATAATTGAAAGGGGATGGGGGCTGAAATTGCGAGTTACGAAATGGAGAGGAAAACCATCACAAGGTACCCAATAGCTGAGACGGGGGGAGATGGATGCTGGGAAATTTTCCGGCGACATGAGAGAAACGAAAAGTGGACTCGGGTCTTCCGGAAAGATGGGCTGAAAAGGCGGTAAATCCGGAAGCAATGAATGTGATCCCTTAATTATAGCTGGAAGGAAAGGTAAATTAATTGCTACTAATTATGGGAAAGAATTAGAGTCAAATCTGGTCAACACCAATCCCATGTTCGACGCTAATTGGGAGAAAATTGAGGGAGAAACTGATGAATCTATCTTGGAGCAAAAGAAACGCAAACGGTTGATGACCATGTAAACAAATGGCCCACATAATAATGGCAACGAATCTGATATGGAGGAAGGCGAGGTTGACATCATAAAGGGTGACACATTTTTTTATCGATCGAGCCCAGTCTCCGGGCCGACCAGGCTTAATGATTTTTGTAAGCTGGAATTGCAGGGGGCTAGGCCACCCCCTGCAATTCATATCCTAAACGAACTCGTTAGGGTCCGAAAACCTGATGTAATCTTTTTCAGTGAGACTATAGCTCGCTCCAATAAAATTGATGAAATAAGAGTTCGTTTGCGTTACGACTGTGCATTTACTGTTGATTGTGTGGGTAGAAGTGGTGGTTTATGTGTGCTTTGAAACTCTCCGAATTTGTGTTTTATTGTTAGTTATTCGCAACATCATATTGACTTAAAGGTGAATGGAATTGAGGGGGCTTGGAGGTTTACGAGATTCTATGGGATGCCAGAGAGGTGTAGACGACGACTCTCTTAGAACCTTCTCCGTCGCCTTTCAACTGAAAATAATACTCCGTGGGTTTGCATGGGGGACTTCAATGATATCTTATCTGTGGAAGATAAAAGAGGGGGATGCCCTCACCCTAATTGGCTCTTTAGAGGGTTTAGGGAGACGATCATCGATTGTAATCTAACGGATATTGACATTTCAGGCCACAGGTTCACTTGGAGCAGGGGTAGGGGTTTGAAAAACCTTGTGGAGGAGCGTCTTGATCGTGCTATGGGGGTGCCAAGTTGGCACATTATGTTTCAAAATGCTACTCTTACAAACCTGGCGGCTCCTATATCGGATCACAACCCGATTTTGTTGGACACTAACCCGACAATATTGAATAGGCATCGTCGTATCTTCAAGTTCAAAAATAAATGGTTAGATGAACCGGACATTAGACGTGTTGTCCAAAGAAGCTGGGAGGGATTTAAAGATTTTGACCTCATTCATAGATTACGTGCTACATCTGGAGTGCTAACTGACTGGGGGAGACATATTGATCAAGTAGACAGAATAGACAGGAGTTGGAAAGGGAGATTGAAAGGCTACAACTCCAGAATGAACCCAGGTCAAATGCCAGATTGGTGGAGGCCAGGAAAGAATTAGCTAGTTTGTTAGTAGGCGAAGAAAAATATTAGAAACAACGGGCTAAGGTTCATTGGCTAATGGGAGGAGATTTGAGCACTCACTTTTTTCATCAGTTTGCTTCGGCAAGGAAGAAAAAGAATAAAATCCAGGGATTATATGATGTGAGCGAGAGATGGGTGAATAGCCAGGCTGAAATTAACCGAGTCGTCCTAGATTACTTCGGCAATATTTTTTCGTCTACAGAGAACCTACAAGATATTGACCAAGTTATTTCAGTTTTGCGTAGTAGTGTTACGGAAGAAGATAATGCAGCGCTCACAAAGGATTTCAAACCTGAAAATTTTCGAATTGCCGTTTCGCAAATGCATAATGACAAAGCCCCGGGGCCCGACGGTTTCAATCCAGCGTTCTATAAATTTTTTTGGGGAGTAGTAGGACATGATGCCATTCAAAATTGTTCTCGATGGTTAGAAGAAGACATTTTCCCAGATGGCCTGAATAACACGAACGTAGTGCTTATCCCCAAGTGTGAGCAGCCCACGACTATGAAAGAGCTCCGACCTATATCTCTTTGTAATGTAGTTTACAAGATAATTTTGAAGGTCTTGTGCAATCGGCTCAAATCGACTCTCTCGGGCCTTATTAGTGACTCTCAATCGACCTTTATCTCGGGCCGATCCATTCAAGATAACGTGCTTATCGCATTCGAGACTCTTCATAGCATGAAGGGATGACGGAGGACAAAGAAAGAAGAATTAGCTTTAAAAATTGACATAAGCAAGGCCTATGATCGTGTGGATTGGAGATTTATGGAAAGTATCCTTCAAAAAATGGGGTTTGCGGAGAGATGGGTGAATTGGATGAGATTATGCATGAGTACGATTTCGTATTCCTTTCTTGTGAATGAGGAAATTATTGGTCCGATTGTGTCGGAGAGAGGTTTGAGACAAGGCGGTCTGCTTTCGCCTTATCTTTTTATAATCTGTGTTGAAGGTCTCTCAAGCTTGTTAAGGAGGGAAAATCGTAGGGGTAACTTACACGGAAGCCAGATTTCTAGGCGTGCCCCTTCGGTATCCCATCTCTTGTTCGTCAATGACTGCCTTCTCTTTTGCAGGGCTACTCGAGAGGAATGCACCACGTTGAAGTCTTGCTTGAACCTGTATGAGAGGGCCTCAGGTCAAGCTATCAATTTTTCTAAGTCAGGAGTTTTCTTTAGCTTGAATGTGGGAGGCAAGCTTAAGGAAGAGCTGGAGAACTTGCTGGAAGTACGCAACCCATTAAATACGGGGAAATATTTGGGTTTTCGTCTCTTATTGGATGAAAAAATAAGAGACGAAAAAAGGTTGATATATTCCGTTAAATTAGAGAAAGAATGTGGAACAGACTCATTGTGTGGAGGGGAAAGAAAATCTCGAAAGCTGGGAAGGAAATCCTACTTAAAGTAGCAGCCCAATCGATTCCGGCCTACTATATGAGCACATTCTTGCTTCCCTCAACTCTTCTTGATGATCTTCATCGTATGATGAATGCCTTCTGGTGGGGAAATGGGAAAGATCCGAAAAAAGACATGAAGTGGGAATCCTAGGAATCTCTGTGCAAACATAAAAGCGAGGGGGTATGGGCTTTCACAATCTACATGTTTTTAATATTTCTTTGCTCGACAAGATAGCGTGGAGATTGCAAATGCATCTGAGCTCCCTCTTTGGCCGAATTATGAAAGCAAAATATTTTCCTAGGGTCGAATTCTTCTAGGCTGAGCTTGGTAGCAGGCCTAGCTACACGTGGAGGGGCATCCTTTCGGCCCGGGATCTGGTTAGGAGGGGAACCAGATGGAAGCTGGGCAATGATGAAAATGTCAGAGTTTGGGGTGATCCTTGGGTTGATCATGATAGAGATTTTTATGTTACTACGCCTTTAGTGCCAAATTTTGACGACATGATCGTTAAAGACTTATTTCTCCCGGGAAGGAGGTCTTGGGACACTCCGCTTATTCAAGAGGCATTTAACAAAGTGGACAATGTTAATATTCCTAGAACTACGCTGGGTCCGGTAGGAGCGGAGGACAAGCAAATCTGTCATTTTTCTCCGAACGGGTGTTATACGGTCAGGTCAGCATATCATCTTGCCATAAAGATGATAAATGAAACCTGGGATAGAGTTGAGGCAGCCTGGAAGTATATATGGAGATTCGGAGTCCCACCCAAGGTGAGGGTTTTCTATTGGAGGTTGTGTAAAGGATGGCTGCCGGTGCGAGACAAGCTCAAACGATGGTACCCGGGTATGGATAATTTTTGTCCATTATGTTCTAGCATGCATGAGAATATATGGCATTTATTTGTTGATTGTCGGTTTGCAAAAGAATGTTGGGAAGAGGTTAACCTATGGACTAAGTTAGATGGTTTATGTTATGAGGTGGAGAGCCACATGGAGTTATTCTTGAAATTGCTTAAGTCACTAGATCAGAGGGAAATGGAAACAACCATGATGTTGGTTTGGGCTATATGGAGAGCTAGGAATAATATGGTTTGGAACAACATTTCTTCCTCTTCCATTCAATTGGTGACTCTCATGAGGTCAATGATGGAGGAATGGAAGATAGTGAGGAAACCTTGGTTGAAAGATGGTGAAAAACGGGGCTGTGAACGTTGTCATGCGCCTGGACAATGGTGGATCAAAGTTAACGTGGACGCGGGGTTTTTTGAGGACACTATAGAGACAGGTGTGGGGATGATCATCCATGATGAAGATGGCATGTTTATAGCGGCAAGAACATTGGTCAGACCGGGGCTCATGAAGATTGATGATGGCGAGGCGTGGGGTGTCTCGGAGGCACTTGATTGGGCTGCTAGAATGGGGTTTGTTAGGGCGGAGGTGGAGTCGGACTCTAAGAGAGTTGTGGAAGCGTTTGCATCGAGAGATCCCCATGACACTTCATTTGGAGATTATATTGAAGCTGGGAGGAAGATTATTGCTAAAAACCCGTCTTTTATGGTGTGTTGGGTTAGTCGAAATGCTAATACTATGACACACATTTTTGCTAGGACTTCTCATAACTATGATAGTCCTAATTGTTGGGTCGAGCCACCTTCCTTTGTGGTGGGCCTTCCCGATAGATGCACTCGCTGCATCTAGTTCTGTTTTGTTTTCAAAAAAAAAAAAAAAAGAATAGATCAAGCGTGGAATAATATCATCAAAATACACATAAGTAATTAATCATGTTATCTTAATACAAACGAGTCCAATAAATTGCACTCTAATCTATTAAAAATATGCATAATTTACTACTTATCAGGTGTTCATTTATAAAATATGTTATTTTTCTATTAATAAATAATATTTAGTTTAAAAAAATCATACAACTTATGCTTAATTTTTTTAATCATTTCAAGATACGTTTATCAGTTTAAAAAAATATCTCATTTAACTCATGTTAGTACATTATTGTATTTATAATTTCTCCTTTTTCTAATATTAAAGTGGCAAAAAAATTATCATTATCACAATATATAACAAATAAAAAATAAATTACTCATACATATTTCTCAAAAGAAAATAACAAAAATTAAGAGAACAATGTAGATATTTAATATTGAACAAGTTAAATAAATAAAAATACTAAATGCAAAAAATAGAACCATATATAGACGGTTATACTTTAAATGTTTGGATGTGAGAGCCTCAAAAAAATACATCCAAAATTACAATAAAATAAAATCTTTGTTGCGGATGAAATGCTTGAATTTTTAATACTTTAATTAAGTTTTAATTAAAAAAAGAAAGAAGAAGAAGAGACGCGATAGATATGAAAACAAATTTATCTTAATTTCTAATTGAATTGAGAGTGTGGAGATAAATTTTAATTTTAAATAGGGGTTTGCAAATTAAATATAAAATAAGAAATAATATTAAATAAATTTAAATTTATATATTGGTCTTGGGGGGGGGGGGGGGGGGGGGGGGGGGGTGGGGGGGGGGGCTTGCATATGGGCAAAAACTCAGTGCTCATGTTTGATGTATAAGAGAGTTTCATACGAATTTTTATCTTAATTTAAATTATCATTTTTGGGAATCTTGCTGCACCATCCGCAGGATGGCCGGATATGAAATTTGAACAGTAAATCAAGAGATATAGAAATAACGAAATTATGTAACCACTAACCATACAGATAATAGAGAAAGGATGTGCTTTTATATAAGCACTACAAGTTTAATTATCATCATAACTCACAAGTGTAATACCCATAACCAAAAAAAAAAAAAAAAAAAAAGATAATTAGCACTAGATTATTAATTGTAAAAAAAAAACAGAAAAAAGAAAAGAAATTAAGTGAAACAACAAGCCAACCGATCAGAATTGCTCAACCAGCCTACCGAACAAACGTATCCGCTACTCAGGTCAGGAAAGAAGGAATCAGATAAGCTAAGTTGAGAAGGCCATAAGCAAAACTGAGGATTCAGACTACCAAAATACTTGGAATCCCGGCGGTCGAGTGCTCGACACTCAAATATCCCGAAGACCCAAATATCCCGAGGGCTCAAGCAGTTCGAGGAGGACAATCTTCCAAAGATAAACCGACATGATTAAAGAGGCGAACAAAACATCCAACCGAACAAGAGATTAATTTGGACGATCAAAAGAGCATCCTACGCACAAAGCTAAAGACGAAGATCAATCTAGAAAACGGTTGGAAACATGGCAACACCACCGGGGTTCTTGCATGATCCAAGACTCCAAATCATGCTATACCAACCCAAATTTCATGCTTGCCGGAGTGCTATAAAAAGGGAAGAAAAAAGAAAGAAGATAAAGGTTCGGAAAAATAGCCTACAAAGATCCCCGCAGAGAGAGAGGAACTAAAAAATTCGAAAGTGATCATCCACATATACAAAAACCCTAGCACTCATTTGCTAATTGAAAAAATTATATTTATCTCAGATCGATTCATCTTCATAAGATGTATCAAGAACTGTGACGTGTGAAGCTCATAATACAATATCCTCGGGCTTGGTATGCCTCAGAGTAGTCATTTCTTTTAACCGGGTCAACAAATGCATCTTATTTACCGCTTATTTTACACTTATATGTTTTGTTTTATGAAGTTGTTACCAAATTAGCCACATAATATTCATCAACTAAAACGACTCGCGACATTACCCACTTCCATTACCCACGACCAAACGGTTAATGTAAATCAATATTTATTTTTTTTAAATGTTAAAGCGGCAATGATCATATTATGTTTCGTCTCACTTTGAGATTGTCTCATGCAAATATGTTTATTTATTTAAAGTAACATTCATGTGAACTAGGTCTATGCATAACAGTGATATTAAGAAAATCGAGTTCACAGTGAACTTGAGTTCATATAAATTTTTGTCCTTTATTTATTGTTAAAATTTTATATGGGACTTGTATTTGATTCAAAAATTACTCAACTATTGAATTCGAGAGTGTATTTTTAATATTTTTTAAATAAAGTATATTAAATAATGAAGTATATATTATTTTTTATTATATTTATAATATATACTATAAAGTGAAAACAAATATATTCATTGAATATTCATGAATAGCATTGAATACAATGATACTCGTACTTGAATTTATATCCTAAGGCAAAGTCTTGTATGCACCGGGCGTACCGTGCACTCATAATGTATTTTAGAAGCGTGCAACTTGTTATGTTAAAAAGTGCGACTATTTACACAGAAAAGTGCAACTGTTAATATGGGAACATAGTTGCATGCTTCTGTTTGGAATAGTTGCATGTTTCTATTTTGTATAGTTGCACACTTTTAAAATGCACAATGAGTGCATGGTGCACCCGGGTGCACATGAAATCCACTCATATCTTAATGTTTGAATACAAATATCGAATCGAATGGAAACTACTTGATTATCTTGATCCCTACTATGGTACTGAGGCAACTCAAAGTTTTTTACGTATATATAACAGTGATATTATATATGTGTAACAAATATTTGGAAGAAAAAAAGTTTATGTGAATTTGAGTTCACGTACACTTTTTACTTGACAATAATTTGTATGCATCAGGTGCATTATGCAACTCAAATGTATTTTTAAAATATGCAAAATATTTGACTTTTTCTTTGATAATAAGTTGAATGTTTTAATATAAATAAATTGAACGTTTAAAGTATACACTTAAATTGCATGGTGGTATTCAAAAGACCTATTCCTTTTGACTTTGATTATTGTATTTTTATTCATTTATTGTTTGAAAATTAAATATGATTTGTATTCAATTTGAAAGTGCTAATTAAATTATTCAGCTACTCAATTCGAAAATATATTTCTAATATTTTTTAAATAAAGTTTATTAGATATATTAATTTTTCATTTAATTTATAATATATATCATTAAGTATTTATTAAATTGAAAATAAATATATTCATTGAATATTTGAGAATGTTCCATCGAATGCAATGATGCTTGTATTTGAATTTGAATATTTTTTAAATAAAAAATAAATTTATATTCGAATTTGAACAATTTTAAATTAATCTTATGATTCAAATATGAATACTGAATTTGAACGAAATTATTTGATTAACTTAATCCCTACTTAAGAATGTTAATGAGACAACCTCAAGGGTTGATTTGGTGGTGTTGATTTGAAACTTCAGAGTATACTTCTCTATATGTGTCAAATTCGAAACATCTCAAGGTGCCATGCTCTAACTTCAATTGCCTTCCACTATGGCATCTGCTGGAAACTTGATGAGCGGGCATAGTAATTGAGATTGGACAACTCAATTTAAATTAAACTTTTATTATAGCAACATTTTTTTTTAAAAATTTAATATAAAACTACATTGGTCCCTAAAATTGAGTCTATTTAATATAAAACTACATTGGTCCCTAAAATTGAGTCTAACACGTGTACGGGGGAGGAATACACGTGTATGAAATTTTTTGCAAGTTTTCACAAGTGCAACAACGAGTTTAGCTAAACTGAAACAAGTAGCTTAAGAACAAGTTCCCTAAGTTCAAGTTTATTGAGAACCGTAACCCCGAGAGCTAGTGTCAAAACTCAAATAGTCTCAACTGTTAAAAGTGCAAGTGATCTGAAAAGTTTGGTACAGATAATCAGTTTACTGAGAGGTATTTCAGTTGTTCAGTTAGGTAGTTATCTATGTTGGGGTTATACGTGAAAATATGTTTTTACGTGATAACAGACTAATGTACTCTTATTTACTGAATATACATGTTTTATCACTGTTGCTTTAAATATGAAATTAAACACTCCATTTGTTAGTGTTAGTGACCTAGAGACAATCCTATTGTGAGGACATAATACTAAGATAATATTCAGTTTTGGTTATAATATTATTATTCATTTAATATTAAATGTATGACATTACACTTGTTTGAATATTATGTTTGGTTGTTTGCATTTATTCTTATTTGTGTTCCCATGAGTCATTATTGTCATTGAGGCTGTGAGAACTCAGATGACTTAAGCATGATTCTCAAATAGCCCCGATCAAGGATCATCAAGAATGGGATATTGATGGTGCAATTGAGATTGGTGTGCGATCTGCATCATACTATTAGAGAGTGTAGTAAGATCTCACTTACTACGAGATATTAGGTATCTCATGATGGATGCACAGATACCTTAGCGGGAATTGGTATACCCATCCGAGAAATTGTTTGATGAAATTCCACAATACGTGTCTACGGGTGTCTCGGTTAGTGGGAGCGATGCGATACTCCTTTTACTTGAGGTCAACACGCACGACATGTGTGGAGTGATGAACTTTGACCATGATCGACGCTTGAACCCTTCCATGGGTAGATACGGCTTGGATTTGGTTCATCACGAAGTGCATGTGCGTGGTAGTTGAGCCAAGAATAGGATTCATTTCTCAAAGTGGATTTAGAGAGAATACTCATCTTCTCATCATAATTGGATCTAAGTCATCGGCCGATGCACATAAACTTGGACTTTGTGGCCAAGTGTGACATACATGATCAATTAGTGATTAGAGATAATACGATTAAGTTATTTGAATAGACACTTCATCATGTTAAGACTTAATCGAGTATTCATGAATGAAAGGAAGTTATCGTAATAACCCATGTTTCAGTTACAGGTAGTTGCACATTTCTCGCAACGTACCTCATGCATTGAGAATGTTTGATTTATTGTCTAGGGTTCAATTAAGACCGTTAGTTTGACTAATCGCTCGATATATGAGGGCCTATGGGTCACACAATAGTATTCCCTAATTAGATTAAAGTTGGTTGATTAAATATTAAATTGGATTTAATATTTAATTTATGGAGAATTAATAATATATTAATTTAGAATTAATTATTATTACTATTTAATTAAATTGGATTTAATTAAATAGGAATCCCAAATAATATATGGAATATTATTGTAGAAAAATATATGTAGGGAAAATCATATCTATGTGATTTGTTTTGCAAGATTAGGAAAGATATTCCTAATAAAGATATCTTAAGATTTAAGCTGGTATTCCCCTATATATATGAGACCCTAGGGATTCATTATGAACTACAAGAAAACCTATTTTTCTACATAAAATCTATAGTCAGAATTTTCCAAGCAAATTCGTCTCGGGATTCAACGACAAATATGTGTGGATCTGAGCAAGGGGATTACGTGGATACTATAGTAGAGAAATATGCGTACGATTTACTGTAATGTTTCTCTTTATGTTTATACACATTCAATTATGCAATTACGTATTCGTTGTTGGTGAACTATTTATTTCTGTTGCGCATGTATTACGTGTTTACGTGCCTCTACATTCCAGCAGTGGTATCAGAGCTTTAGGCTCTTGATTAATTACATAATTATTTGATTTATATTTTTTTTTTTATAAATTGATGGTACGGCTTTTTTGAATTTACCACACCAATTGATTTTACTTAATTGGGGCTATTTTACACCCCACCCCTTCGTTTTCCTTGTTGTGCGCTTATCTCTATAGTTGAATTAGGGTTTTGAACCCCTCGCATCGGGCGTCGCCGCCAGCGGCGGAGACCGCGGTGCGTCGCTTGAGGCGGCGGCTTACGCAACAATCTAGGACGGTCCTTTGTTATCGCATCGGCTTCGCGGATGGCAGTGTCCTCTTCCCTTCATCGTGACGCTACACATCGGTTGAGATGACGCGGCGGCGATGACTCGCCCTCGCGGTTCCGACGATTTATTGTAAGGATCCTCTTTATGTTTATACCCATTCGATTATGCAATTACTTGTACGTTGTTGGTGAACTGTTTATTTCCACTGCGCATGTATTACGTGTTTACGTGTCTCTATATCCAACATCATTGGTAGAGATTGAAGTGCAAAACTCAAATTGACTTATCTTGACCAAGAGATTGCACTAGCACATTGTGATGTGCTGAAGAGGATCTACATAGAGGATAAATTCTTCCGTACTGACTTATGGGATGAAGAATTAGACCTCAATGGTTGTTGATTTCTTAACCTCTGTCACTTAAATAGGATTGTGTGTAATTAATATTTATTGCTTTGATCTGCGTTGGGTTTAGAATCAGAGAGTGATTCTATACTTTGTATTTTGGGCAATATTATTAATTACATGACAATTTCTAAGACTTAATACAGAGCAACGTGTGCAAGGAAGGTCTTGTCTGATTTGTCCCCTTGGTGGGCTCAGAAGTTTTGTCATACCAAATCTTGCAAGTGGAATTAGTTTCCGGTATGGATAATAATTGTTAGGAGATGAATTTAATAAAAGATTATATGATTTTGATTAAGATCCCAAAACCCCTGAGTATGACATGTTCAGAATGATCTTGATAATTTAGTCAGGATTCAGTTTTAGAGTATTCAGGATGTTATCTGCAAAAATGTATAGTCGCAGATATAGTTCAGATAGATTTCTCAAGACTCAAGAACTCAAGATATGTTTCAAGAAACCGGTTTCAAATGAAACCAAAGTCTCTGAAAGTCTCAAAGATGAAATCGAGAATCAAGACTCAAGATGAAGACTCAAGATATCACCAAGATAAACCTAAAGACTCAGAAGACTCTGAAGACGCAAGACTGAAGACTGAGAAACTGAAGATCAAAAATACTGAAAGCACAGTAATGTACTGAATGCTCAGTATGAACCTGAATGTTCCGAGGCACTGAATATATCTATCTGAAGGATGCAATACTGAGAAAAACGCGATGCCTTAGAAAGTTAGATATTGCCAAGACATTCAAATGCGCATAAAAGGAACTAAGTCGTTGTTGTTAAGGTTATATCAAACTCAGAGTTTGTAACCAAAAGAGCCGTTGAAGGTGTCTTTCTTTAACTGAAGACAAAAGTCAAAAAGAGGAAGACGACACTGTACCATACCGACATCGATGGAGGATAAAGTCAAAAAAAAGATGTCGATGTAATGAAAGTTCCAGATCGCAAAAAAGTGAAGACCGACTACATGAAAGGCTATTGCTTAAAACATGTTAGGGAGTTTCAAACCCTAAATATAGCCGTTTCTCACACACCATAAGAGGGAACTCACGAAGCTATCTCTCCAACATATAGTTTTCAAGAGTGACCTTGGTGTATGCCTATAAATACTGGTGACCCTCTACTTTGTAAGGTGACGAAATTTATACGCAACTCAAGAGCTCAAACCTATTCTTGCAAAATTTAAAGCACTCGAAATACCTTGAATTTCCCAAGTGCTTCTATATTGAAGAGAGCTCACTTTACTAAGCCTAGCTTGATAAGATTTATCCAAAGCTTAGTCGAGATATCCTAACCCTTTGCATTGTGCTTCATTGTAAAGGATATCTCATCCTAGTTGGAAACTAACCGAGAAACCCCAAACCCTTGAGAAGGTAGTTGGAGTGTGTTTTGTTGGTGAGTAGAGTTATAAAGAGTTAGTGAACTATGCGGAGTAGTCAGAAAACTCTAGAGGAGAAGTTAGTAAGCTCTGCGGGGTAGTCCAAAGCTTGTGTGTGATTGAGTAAGTAAACTACGGAGGTAAATGAAAAACTCAAGGTCGGGTTGAGTAAGTAAACTACGTGAGTAGTCGAAAAACTCAGTACGAAGTTGAGTAAGTAAACTACGAGGTAGTCGAAAAGCTCGGGTTGATAGTGAATTTCTCTCAAGAGTCGAGAGAGTGGATGTAGGAGCTTGAGTCTCTCGAACCACTATAACTTCTTTGTGTTCTTTATTGCTTTCCTTATCTCAGGCTTAACAATCAGCATTGACTTGATTTTGAAAGCATACTTTTCAATCGATATTCGGTTGGAATCAATCCACTTGAAGTTGCATAAGTGAATCACAGCCTAATCACTATTTCATAAAGGGAAGGTCTTTTCAAAGAAAGCTTAAAACGCAGTATAATCTAAGGGGCCAACCATTCCGCACGGAGTAGCTAGAACGTAGTTATCAAACCGAACTCTCTTCCGAGGATTCATAAGCTAGTTATCTCGATCCAAGCAACTCGGGATCTCGACACTCGAGATTCGGTTGGGATTATCTCGAGATCTCGAAAGCAAACCGGATCACTGCCTCGATGAGACTTTGACTCAGAGCGATCTGTCTTCTCGAACCTAATCTTTAGGATTATCTCGACCCAAGTGACCTCGATCTGAAAAAAAGTTTTAAAATCATCGAACACGTGTATTCCCCCCATACACGTGTAAGACTCATTTTACACCGGACCAACAAGTGGTATCGAACGATGGTTCAACTTGACCACCTGCTGTGTTGACCAAAGTTTTATTTTTAAAAATACTTGTGGTCTATCTGAACTGATCTTATTTGATGAAAATTTTTTTTTCTTTTTCAAAAGATCAGAAAAATGTCTTCTAAAAAACTTCCCATGTTCTCAGTAGAGAACTATGATCTATGGAGATCGAGAATGCAGCTCATCTCAGATTCCAAACATGAACATGGCGTATGTGGAGAGTGGTTTCTCAAGGATCATTCAAATTCTTTGTGGTGAATCCTGCAATTACGTAAGAGGAGAGAATTGATCCTAGAGCGAATTTCCTAAGTCCGATGACCAACTAACTCCCCGAGGAGAGAATGTTAGTCAATCTAGACTACATTGCAAAAGACACACTATACAGTACAATTGATGATGGTGTGATGGGAATGATCTCTCACTGTAATACTGCTAAAGAGATATGGGATACACTAGCTGTTATGTGCCAAGGCACAGATCATATAAAAAAAACAAACTTTCAAAGGCAATTGGAAAGTTTGACAGTTTTGAAATGGATGATGGTGAATCAATAGACAAATTGGAAGTCGATTCACTAAAGATCATGAATGATCTAAACGCACTTGGAAAGAAATATCCACAAAGAGAAGTGGCATTGAAAATTCTTAGAGGTCTTTCTAAGAAATGGGATATTCATGCAAAGGTGATCGAAAAACACCAAGAACATTAGTTCAATGTCATACCAACAAGTCTTCTCCGAAATTTGAAAGCCTATGAATTTGTAATTGATAAGAAATCCAAAAAGGTCGACAAAGAAAGATGATTCTTCATCGAGTAAAAATGTGGCTTTAAAAAGCCAAAGATAAAACCTCAGAAAACTAGAGAGTTCGAGAACCCCCATGCCAAACATCGATGAGCTTGAGGAAAAGCTAAGACCGATGGCAAGGAGGTTTGACAGACTTAATAATAGATTTGGAAAATACAAAAGCTATTACAGAACCACAGTACCGAAAGAAACCCGAGGACGATCAACCGAGAAGAAGAAGGACTGGAAAGTCAAGGATCTTCATCCGAAAAGAAGGACTCTAAGTCCAAAGAAGAAAATGATCAGGATGATGATGCCAACAGATGCTATAATTGCCAGAAGAAAGGTCACTTCCAATATGATTGTCCAGAGTTGAGTGCTAAGGAGAGAAGAGAAAGACAAGCTAAAAGAGACCGAAGTTCTCAAGCAAAAAAGGCCATGATTGCGAGAAGAAGAACACTCGGAGGAGGATCTAGCTCTTCAGATGAGATATTCTCGAACAAAGAAAGTGATGACATCTGTCTGATGGCCATTGAGGAGGTAAACTCTTAGGTCTCTGTTGTTGCTCCTACACTAGCACAAGAGTTTTCAAGTTCCACTGAAAAAACAAATATTTTGACTTTGATGGATTCTTTTGAGAATCGATGAAGGACTATCTTTGTTTTTGCAAGGATCGCTAAATAAAACTCAAGAGCGGAATAAGGAACCGAATCTTTGAAAATCTAAAATGGAAAGACTCTAGCAAAAAGCGAAATCACTTCTCAATTAATGGGAGCTACTTGATGAATCGACATTCTCGAAAGTACAACTCTCGAGAGAAAGAGAAGTTGATCATGTCCCTAATCGAAAAGCTAGAAAATCCACCCAAGAGATTCACTAATCGAATCGAAGTTCAATGACCTCTCCGAGAAGCATAAAACTCTCTGCAGAATCGTGAGGATAATGCATGTAAGAAGTTAACTCTATTGAATAAAGCATCTAATGTGATAGATGAAATTCGTAGTTACCAGAGATCTGCCACTATAAAAACCGGATTGGGAAACACTCAGGGGGAACCTCACAAGGTCATCTCAATCTTTGCATCAAGTAGCAAGAAGACTATCTTTGTAAAACCAAAGCACCTACACTTCAAGTCAAGTAATGCCCAAGGTTGTAGACAAGGAAAAGGACCTATGGTTTCAAAGAAAACCGAATGATCGTTAGAAAAGCCCAAACCTCGTATAAAGGCTAGAAAACCCGAAAGCGCTTAGTTGAAAGTTTCGAGGAAGTACTTCAAAGCCTCAAAAGAATGCAAATCTGAAAGGCTCCACATCGAACCATCGAGGAATCCTCAGATGAGAAACACTCAAGAGAGAGACATTCTCAACTGAAGAGACCAAGTCCTCAAGACAATCGAAAGACCCAGATTTCAAAGATGCATAACCCGAACCTCAATTGTCTAAAGGTAAAGGTTATCTGAACCCGAGTCAACAAAGATTTAGACCAACAAACAAAAGCCCAAGCATCCAACAAAAGGCCCAACCAAAGAAGAATTCAAAAGCACATGTTCATGCTAAACCTAGCACACATACATAGAAAGCTGCTAAGGCACCCAGAGTAGTAGATGTGTATGTTGATGTTTATGGAAGACAAATTAGCCACTCTAGAGTGATTAGAGTTGTCAGGCAGATTTGGATTCCGAAAGGTACATCTAACCTTGTAGGACCCTACACAAATTGGGTACCTAAGAATTGATCTGCTTTTTCGGGAGGAAAACAAGGGCACTAAACCGACTAATGATCACATGGCACCGATGAAAGCGAGATGAAAAAAGCTCGATATTTGGTATCTTGACAAAGGATGTTCAAGACATATGACAGATATAAGAAGACACTCAAAGACTATGTTGAACAAAGAGGCCCACAGATCACTTTTGGAGATAATTCCAAGGGACAGACTGAAGGATATGGAACTTTGGAAATCGACTCAGTTCATATCCATGGTGTTTCATATGTATCTGGATTGAAGCATAATTTGCTTTCAATTAGCCAATTCTCGTGATAAGGGTTTCAATGTTGAGTTCTCTAAGAACTTATGTTTTGTGAAAAATGATACATCACGTAAAAGTTTTACCGACCGTACAAGAAAAGGGAATGTGTATCTTCATTGATTGGAGTTCTCTCTCCCTAAAGATTCATGTTTAGTTGCTAAAAGTTCCACAGATACCGATTGGTTATGGCATAAAAGAATGAATCACCTAAATTTCAAAACCCCGAACAAGCTTGCAAGATTAGCTCTTGTGAGAGGGTTGCCTAACGAAGTGTTCAAGAAGGAAAATATTTGTGATCGTGCGCTGAAAGGAAAAACAGATAAGAGCATCATTTAAAAGTAAAGTTGAGGTTTCTAATGAAAGAATACTTGATTACTACATATGGATCTTTTGGTCCTATAACACCGTAAGCACTAATGGCGGAAATACACATTGGTAGTAGTTGATGACTACTCGAGATATACTTGGGTCATATTCTTACTCAAGAAGAAAGAGACTTCGAGATAAAGTCGCCAGAGTTAATTTGAAAGGCTCAATGTTGAGAAAAATCTGAGTGTGGTCAAAATCGATCCGACAAAGGAACTGAATTCATAAATCATATCATATCCGATTATTGTGCAGAATGGAATTTCACATGAAACATCACCGCAAGGACCCCTCAACAGAATGGTGTTCTTTGAAAGGAGGAAATGCGGACTCGAAAAGAAGTTCGCAAGGACAATGATAGCCGGGTTTATATCCTAAAAGATTTTGGGTTTGAAGTCGCCAACACCGCATGCTACTCTCGTAAACGCATCCATCTTGACCAAGAGTCAAGGCAAAACACCCTATGAGCTTTGGAATGAAAGGAAGCCTCTTGTTTTTCTTCTTTTCGTGTGTTTTGGTTGCAAGTGTTTCATACACAATAATGGTAAAGATCGGTTGAAAACTTTTGATAGTAAAGTCGATGAAGGAATATTCTTAGGATATTCGAAGTCAAGAAAAGCTTTCGAGTTTACAAACTGTAGGACTCTTATTGTGGAGGAAACACCTCATGTTGTTTTTTGATGAATCTATTTGTGTTCGGAAGAAACAGAACATAATCTGCAGATGAACTAACTAAGAGGATCACCAGATTAAGCCCGAAACAAAAAGATAAATCATCCAATCGAACTCGAAAAGAAGAAGTCAGTCACATTCTATGATTGGAGTGACTCAGACTCAGATAAGGAAGTTCAGAATGGAATTCAGGATGGTGAGCCTCAGGAAAACCAACACTCCAAAGGTGACCAATTTGAACATACACCAGTTCAGACTCAGGTATGTGATGCCAATGAAGATGTGGTCACAGCTGAGGCAAATTCTGAATCTATCAACCAAAGGGGAACAGATGTCTCTGACAATGTTCTGAATAGAATCTCCCCTGAGGAAGATGATTCTCTTTCTCCTGTTTTGTTGTTCCCTGAGTTTGCTGATTTAACTGAACCTAACATTTCAAATGTTGAGGATACCATTGAAGGGGGAACATCAAGAAGGAAATGGTTAGATAGTCATTCTACAAATCAGATAGTGGGTAATCTAACTGAAGGTGTTAAGACAAGAAGGTTCCATGGTGAGAGTGCACTATTCTGCTGCTTCCTTTCAGAGAAAGAACCTGCTGAGATTGGTGAAGCTCTACAAGATTCTTATTGGATTACTCTATGCAAAGTGAGTTTGAATCAATTCTCAAGGAATGAAGTATGGGAGTTGGTAGATAGACCTGAAAGGCACAATGTCATTGGAACCAAGTGGGTTTTCAAAAACAAAAGAGATGAAAACAACAACATTGTGAGAAACAAGGCAAGGCTAGTTGCACAAGGTTATTCCCAAGAAGAAGGCTTGGATTATGATGAAACCTTTGCACTTTTTTGCAAAGACTAGAAGCCATCGATTGTTTCTTGCATATATCTTGCCCACATGAAGTTCACAGTCTATCAAATGGATGTGAAAAGTGCATTTCTAAGCGGTGTGCTTAAAGAAGAGGTTTATGTAGAACAACCTCCTGGATTCAAACATAATGACCAAGTTTACTGTGCTCAGAAAAGCTTTGTATGGTCTCAAGCAAGCACCCGGAGCATGGTATGATACTCTTTTCTCGGTTTCTTACTGACCATGGTTTTGTCAAAGGGACTGTTGATAGAACTCTGTTCAGGATAGAGGAGGGGGAAGAGATCTTACTAGTTCAGATATATGTTGATGACATCATTTTTGGATCTCCAAACCATCAGCTTTGTGAAAAGTTTTCAACACCGATGAAAGGCAAGTTTGAGATGTCAATGATGGGAGAGATGAATTTCTTTCTAGGTCTTCAAGTGAAACAATCAAAGGAAGGAATATTCATCAACCAAGCAAAATACACCAGAGATCTGACTGCCAAATATAGTGTACAAAATTGCAATGCAGTTAGAATTCCTATGAATACTAACTAGAAGATGGATCCTGATTCGTATAAGGCAAATCGTCGAATCATACCGATTATAGAGGAATCATTGATCATTGCTCTATCTCACGTTAAAGTAGGCCTTATATAACATTTCTTTGTTGTGATATGTGCAAGATACCAAGCTAATCCTAAGACTAGTCACATGGAGGTCGCCAAAAGATACTAAGATATCTTAAAGGCACAAATGAATAGAGGATTATGGTATCCAAATTGATGATAATCTTGAAATAACCGTTACTCGAGATCTCGACTATGGAGGTTGTAGAATTGACAGAAGTCCACAATAGAACTTGTCAATTTCTAGGAAGCAAAAGTTGATATCTTGGTTTTAAAAAAAAAGACCTCGAGAGCAACCAAGATTATCAAAGTCAATACATGGTCAGGGAAGTTCAACCGTGGCTCGATTCTTTGGCTCGCACAACAATTAAGGGATTATAAAGTTGAAGCCAATGAAGTACCAATATTTTGTGACAACAATAGTGCCATTGCTATTTCACAAAATCCGTTTACACACCGATCTGCAAGCATGTGGATATCGGACATCACTTCATCGAGAGATCATGTCGAGAAAAAGGACATAAGGATGGAGAAAATTCATCTTGATAGGCAAAGAGTGATATCTTGACTAAACCTTTGGTCAATCAAGATTTCGTGAACTTTCGGTTGAATTAGGGATGTTAGAACCAGGTGTATAGAGTAAATCTGAAAAATTGAAGATTTTCAGATGCATGAAGTTTTCTCAGAATTCTACTAAGAAACTCAGGATAAAATGGAAATACTGAACTTAGTCTCGAAAAACTCAGATTTATTGAAGGTCAAGATTACTTCGAAGATGATCTTGAACCCATTCAAGATTTCAATATTATAATTGACATTTTATCAAAGACAGTACTTAGTAAGACTGATAGAGGAAAATTAGTCTGAAGAAGTAAAGACTCATGCGACTCATTTATTGCTCAAGTAAAACTTCAAGAATCATTCGCAATAAATATAAAACACCGAGGAATGTTTTTTTAGGCGGATCGTTTTAAATTCGAAGAAGGTCAATAAATCATTTAATGCTCGCTACATTAATGACCAATGAGGATGTTTTGGCGGCTTACTTTTTTGGAGATCGTTTGTTCAGATACCGATTAATCGGAGATTAATCTCAACCATTGTTACTCACCTAACCAACACGATTCCCCACGATCTCAAGGCTATATATACCCTTTAAGCCATTCAAGCCAAAATTTTATCAAACCCTTCGCTTCCAAATCCTCTGCAAATAAAAAATCCTTTGCCCGTAAATCTCCAAACCCTAAAACTTCAAATTCTTAAATCAATCTCTAAAATGGCCCCAACCTTGTTCGAGAAATTAGCCATAACCAACAAGTCGGGTACGAAGTTCGTTGTCTCACTTGAAAGCACAACCAACTCAAAGCCGTAAGAGGAGGCTCGCGATATGATTCGACCGCCAAACTCACCCAACTAGTCGCAGTTCTACCGCACCCAGAGTTTGCGAAAAGAGGTAATCGAATTCATCTCAGAATTTAAAGATAGATGAAGAGGGTCAGATGCATTCTAAGTTAATCAGATCACACACTTAGAGCATCATCCAAATACGCCGATTTTGAAAGGGATCTCAGATATTGTTCCAAAAATCAATGATGTTTTTTTTGAGCTCTGTGATAGAGGAGAGGATCCTACGATGTATATGTCGGGGAAGAGAGCAGAGTACTTAGATAGGATTGCCGAGAATCTCGTTAAGTTTGAGGCGACATCGCATAAAAGGCACTGAAGCCACAATATCGTGTGTTGATGGATATTGTGAGTAAGTGCATCATGAGTCTTCTGGGAGTTTTGAGCGAGATAAGTACCGAAACTCAGTTTGATGGCGGCGATAGAAGCTTCACCCACCACAGATTTCAACCGGCCGAAATTCTCGATCCGCATTTGGGTGAGTGAAAGGGACCAAAGTTTTGAGGAAGATTGACGGGCGATCTCAATCAAAGGTAAGATCCACCATGCCACCAAAATTGCTTACATTTTGGAGATGTGCAGAGAGGAGGAGGATATCTTCGCCAATTCGACCCCATTTCCTAAATCCAAAATTCTCCTTAAACCCCAATCTTTGCAAAGGAAGAAAGTTATCGGGGAAGAGAGAAAAGAAGGTAGAATCACCTTCGCGTAGCTTGTTTGAAAAAGAGACCCAACAAACTAGGGGAAAGATGTTGTTGGAGGAAAAGATGGAGCAGGAGCAAAAATGATGAAATAGAAGAATCTTGCTCCAAAACGCGGAAAGATTGGTGGTTCTCACCGACGGCGTAGCAATGATTCCGAGGAGATACAACCCAAGGCAAAATCGCCGTAGTTCGCCATTACAAGTGTTGGCTCAAAGTTATCTCCAGACACAGGATCGGGACTAAGGAGCCGTGTCTTCTCTGCAGGTGCTCGAGACATCACTACTGCTCGTATAAAAATTCTCGTAAAATTTTTTAATGGAGCTCGGACCTCGAGATGCCTACCTCGGATGTGCGTTCGTATTGAAGAGCTAACTCGAGTCGATCTAAAGATGTGCAGGCTCGATCGACGAGCCAACTCGGACTCAAACCGAGGATATGCCAAATTTCAGGCCTCGTAACCCACTCCAGATGCAACCGAGGACTGAATGCACAAACTTCGGACACTAATGGGATCGAGAGCAAAATATTCTTGATGAGCTCCAGAGTGATCTACCGCTGATCCTTAGCGATGCTTCTCTTGAACCGTGAGAGAGCCCTTGGAAGAAGGGCGAGGCCGAAGAAGGCGAAAGTGGAGGTGCAAGGGGAACGGTTCATCCTGACCGCTACCCCGAGCTCATCTCATACCCCCGATCTGCAAGATGTTTTCTTGATTAAGACGACGGCAGATATATCCTCAATCGACTCTTCCCGAGATGCTTGACATTCTTTGATTTTAGAGGGAAGACCGGTGGAATGAGGAGATAAATTTCCCGACCGACTTCTCGTGGTTCTGAGCGGACAAAGCTCGTGATGAAAAATTCGATTTTGATGAGCCGTTCAGAGGAAGCTAGCCGAGAAGAAAACAATCAAGTTGGTGCCCGGCAATGGAGACAAATCCAAAGATGGAGATGGGGACCAACAGGAGATGCCGAGGATCGATCTCAAATGGAAAAAGAGACTTTTGTTGTCGATCAACCTCAGATCGGTTAGCACTCTTTCTTGTATCTTTTGGCACTATTGACAATTATGCCAAAGTTATTGAAAAGTACTATCTTTAATTCTCAATTGTCCGATAAAACAGATCGAGGCTCAAATGGGAGCCGAAGCTCAGATGATCAAACAAACGATGTAGGTCGCGAAAGTTCTGAAATTGATCTCACTCCCGTAATGGAGAAACTTGAGAAGATTGAGCCAATAGCGATCAAAATTGCTCGATGGAAGAAACGTTGGCCAATCAAGCTCGGATAATGGAAGGACTTAGCCATTCTTCAGAACTGGTGTAGATACAAAACACTCTGACCACTCGGATGACCTCCATGGAAGAAAAGTCAATGAAAAGTCGGAGGGAGTCAACGCAGAAAGTTAAGTCTTTGAAATGAAACGAAGCACCGGGGAATCGATCAATTTCTAGAGGTGAAACTAGCAGAGAAAAATGAGGTGCTGATCAGATCTGCTGTTGAGGAAATGAGCTCAGTGCTCATGACCAAGATGACAGAGATGCTTAAAGATGCACTCTCTCTCGCCGGTTTTGCCCACATATTCGAAGAACTTTCTCGTGGCTAAGAACCACATAAGAGAATGGAAGATGAGCAAGATCGCTTAGCGGGAGAGATCCATTGTGTGAGCAAAGAGAAATCACATGGACACACTCTCTCGGACTTCTTTCAAATTACGGTGCCAGGAAGGGGGAAAAGGAAGGTGAAGACCTCAGGAAGTTCATGGCACGTACTTTGGAGAAGAAGGCTCAGAAAGAGGCTGAAATGTACAATCTAGCCAAAGCCTTAAAAGAAGTTGAAGCTACTGATAAATTGAAATTCGCTCAAGTGGAGAAGCCCATCTACACTCGAAGTTTCGAAAGCAAACCATGCTTGAGGTTGCAAGAGAGAAACCGAAAAGCTAGAACTAAGGTTGAACAAGCCAGCCGGTCTTTGAATCGCTTATGAAGAGGAAAGCCTTGGGCGTTGTTCAACCTGTAAGCAAGCGTGCTAAGACTTCTAAGCCAATCCAGAGAAAGCTGATTCTGGATGATGAAAATGCAGAAGAATCTGAGTCTCAACCTCAAAAGAAAGTCTTCAACACCAAAGATGCTCTGAAGACACTCCAAAAAGAACAAGCCAAGAAAGCTGCTGCTTCGATCTCAGGAGCGTCTGTGATCATAAAGAAGATAGACGAAGAGCAGAAGCGAAGAAGTGACTTCAGGAAGTTTGCGAGCAAGAGGAAGGGAACATCGAAAGCGCTGAAGTGGCCCCACGTTGATAAATGGATGCCCATTAAACTCAACGACATGTGGAAGAAGTGAAGAGAACCTTCTGGTTCAATTACGATGTTCTCAGGGAATGGAGAGGGAAGGCTCGGATCGTAATCGAAGCTTTCATTGAATATCTTCTAACCTTCTGTCCAAAGTATCTCCAAGGCTGGATTAACCTTGCGGATGAAGGTGGAGTACAGATAGAAGCCCTTGGTCCATATTCCTATTCTCCTCCAAGACTTGGTAATGGCTTGGTAAATGAGAAGGCCATTACGCAAGAAATTGCTCAAGATATCTTTCGGGTTGGGATTAACAGGAACAGTCCGGACATCATCAAGGAGAGGAATGAGCAAGAAAAGATTTTTCGAATGTTCAACCCGGAGGTGCCAAATGATGAAGTCGAAAAATGAAGAAACCAAGAGCCGAATCAAGATCAAGATCAAGAACTCGTAAGATTCTCGTAATCTTTAAATTTTGTCTTTTTGATTTTGTTGATAAAAATCTCATTGTAATCTGTAATGGTATACTTATCATCAATGAAGATTTATCATTTTGCTCAAAAGATAATATCTCATTATCTTTTTACATGTCTTTATTTTGATATCTTTGAATGAATGTCTCTCGAACCGATTGTATGATGATATGGAAGAAATTGCTTAAGTATTTGGTAATGATCTATTTAAGAAAGATTCATTCTTGAAGAAATCATTGAATGATTTAAATTGTTGGGAGATAAATTTAAAGAGATTCCCTTCTTAAAGAAATTGTTGGGAGATTATCTGTTCAGGAACCAATCTTGTAATAGAATAAACTGAAACCTGAGTATAGGTTATTTTGTTTATAAACAAGATAGGTTTTGGCATCATCAAAAAGGGGAAATTGTTGGGAGATGAATTTAATAAAAGATTATATGATTTTGATTAAGATCCCAAAACCCCCGAGTATGACATGTTCGTAATGATCTTGATAATTGAGTCGATTCGGTTTTAGAGTATTCGAGGATGTTATCTCGCAAAATGTATAGTCACAGATATAGTTCGTGATAGGTTCTCAAGACTCAAGAACTCAAGATATTTTCAAGAAACCGAAGTTTCAAAGATGAAACGAAGTCTCTCGAAAAGTCTCAAGATGAAATCGAGAACTCAAGACTCAAGATGAAGACTCAAAGATATCGGTCAAGATAAACCTAAAGACTCAGAAGACTCTGAAGACGCAAGATCAAGATCGAGAAATCAAGATCAAAAATACCGAAAGCACAAGAATGTATTTGAATGCTCAAGATGAACTCAATGTTCCGAGGCAATGAATATATCTATCTGAAGGGTGCAATACTGAGAAAAACGCGATGCCTTAGAATGTTAGATATTGCCAAGACATTTGTTGGTCCCGGTGAAAACGAGTCTTACACGTGTATGGGGGGGGAATACACGTGTTCAGTGATTTTAAAACTTTTTTCATCCGAGGTCACTTTGGGTCGATAATCCTCAAGATTAGGTTCGAGAAGCACAGACGCTCTGAGTCAAAGTCATCGAGACAAAGGATCCCGAAAATGCTTTCGGACCTCGATAATCCCAACCAATCTCGAAAGTGTCAGAGATCCCGAGTTGCTTGGATCGATAACTAACTTACTGAATCCTTAGAAGAGAATTCAGTTTGATAACTATCTGTTCTAGCTACTCAGTAGTGCGGAATGGTTGGCCCTTAGATTATACTTGTTTTAAGCTTTGCTGAAAAACCTTCCCTTTATGAAATAGTGATTAGGTCAGATTCACTTATGCAACTTCAAATGATTGATTCCAACCGAATATCGATGAAAAGTATGCTTTCAAAATCGGTCAATGCAAATGATAAGCAAAGATAAGTTAAGCAATAAAGAACACAAAGAATTATAGTGGTTCGAGACTCAAGCTCCCACGTCCACTCTCTCCCACACTTCGAGAGAAATTCACTATCAACTTCGAAGCTTTACACTACCTCAGAGTTTACTTTACTCAACTCGCCCTCGAAGTTTTCGACTACTCCACGTAGTTTACCTACTCAACCCGACCTTGAGTTTTCTCGACTACCTCAAGTAGTTTACTTTACTCAATCACACACAAGCTTTCGGACTACCTCAGTGAGCTTACTAACTTCTCCTCTAGAGTTTTTCGACTACTCCGCGTGGTTTACTAACTCTTTACAACTCTACTCACTAACAAACACACTCCAACTACCTTCTCAAGGCTTTGGAGTTTCTTGTTGGTTTCAACTAGGATGAGATATCCTTTACAATGAAGCACAATGCAAAGGTTTAGGATATCTCGACTAAGCTTTGGATAAATCTTATCAAGCTAGGCTTAGTAAAGTGAGCTCTCTTCAATATAGAAGACTTGGGAAATTCAAGGTATTTCGAGTGCTTTTTACTTTTGCAAGAATAAGTTTGAGCTCTTGAGTTGGCGTATAAATTTCCGTAACCTTACAATGTAGAGGGTCACCAAGATTTATAGGCATACACCAAGGTTACTCTTGAAAACTATCCGTTGGAGAGATAGCTTCGTGAGTTCCCTCTTATGGTGTGTGAAACGGCTATATTTAGGGTCTGAAACTCCCTAACACTTTCTAGGCAATAGTCTTTAATGTAGCCGGTCTTCACTTTTTGCGATCTAGAACTTTTCGTTACATCCGACATCTTTTTTTGACATTTATCCACCGTCGCTGTCAAGATGGTATGTTGTCGTCTTCCTCTTTTTGACTTTTGTCTTCGCCAAAGGTAGACACCTTCAACGACTCTTTTGGTTACAAACTCTGAGTTTGATATAACCTTAACAACACTTCTGACTTAGTTCCTTTTGTCTGCATTTGAATGTCTTGGCAATATCTATCTTTCTAAGGCATTGCGTTTCTCAAGATTGCATCCTTCGATAGATATATTCAAAGGCCTCGGATCATTCGGGTTCATATCGAAGCTTTCAAAGACATTCTCGAGTCTTCGCATTATCGGCTTTCAATATTCTTGATCTTGATTTCTCGCCTTTAGTCTTGCGTCTTGAGTCTTCGAGTCTTGAGGTCTTCGAGTCTTCGTGTTCTTCCGAGTCTTGATTTATCTTGGACCGATATCGAAGTCTTTTATGCTTTGAGTCTTGATTCTCGATTTCATCTTGAATCTTGAGTCTTGAAACCTATCCTGAACTATATCTGCTGACTATACATTTTGCAGATAACATCCTGAATACTCTAATAACTGAATCCTGACTCAACTATCAAGATCATTCTGAACATGTCATACTTAGGGGTTTTGGGATCTTAATCAAAATCATATAATCTTTTATTAAATTCATCTCCCAACAATTTCCCCCTTTTTGATGATGCCAAAACCTATCTTGTTTACAAACCGAAAAAAAATAACCTATACTCAGGTTTCAGTTTATTCTTTTACAAGATTGGTTGTCTCCCAACTATTTAGATCAGAGAATCTCCCAACAATTTCAGAGTTTCTCAACAGTTTAATCATATATCAAATTTCTTCAGTAATGAATCTCTTTAACTAGTTCATTACCAAATACTTAAACAATTTCCCTCTTATCAGCATACAATCAGTTTAGAGACATTCATTCAGCATATCAAAATAAAGACATGTAAATAAGATAATGAGATATTATCTTTTGAGCATAATGATAAATCTTCATTGATGATAAGTATACCTTTACAGATTACAATGAATTTATCAAACAAAATCAAAAAGACAAAATTTAAAGATTACAGAGTCTTCTGAGTTCTTCTGTCTTCAGTCTTCAGATTCGGCTCTTCAGTTTGCTTCATTTTCCACTTCATCAGCTGGTACCTCCAGGTTGAACATTCCAAAAATCTTTTCTTCAAATTTCATTCCTCTCTTTGATGATGTCCGGCCGTTTTCCTCGTTAATCCCAACCCGACCGAAAGATATTGAGCAATTTCTTTACAGTAATGGCCTTCTCATTTACCAAGCCATTACCAAGTCTTGGAGGAGGATAGGAATATGGATCGTGGGCTACTATCTCACTCCACCTTCATCCACAAGGTTAATCTAGCCTTGGAGATACTTTGGATAGAAGGTTAAAAGATATTCAATGAAAGCTTCGCTTACGATCCGAGCCTTCCTCTCCATTCCCTCGAGAACATCGTAATTGAACCGTATGTTCTCTTCACTTCTTCCCACATGTCATTGAGTTTAATGGGCATCCATTTATCAACGTGGGGCCACTTCCCGGATGTTCCTTCCTCTTGCTCGCAAATCTCTCCCGAAATCACTCCTTCGCCCCGCTCTCTTCGCTATCTTCTTTCGATCACAGACGCTCCCGAGATCGGCGAAAGAACTTTCTTAGCTTGTTCTTTTTTGGAGTGTCTTGAGCATCTCCGTGTTGAAGACTTTCTTCCGAGGTTGAGACTCAGTTCTTCGCATCTTCATCATCCGTAATCGAACTTTCTCTGGATTGGCTTAAAGCCTTCGCGATGCTTGCTTACAGGTTGAACAACGCCCGAGGCTTTCCTCTTCATAGGCGATTCGGACCACCGGCTTTGTTCCAAACTTAGTTCTAGCACTTAGTTTCTCTCTTGCAACCTCAAGCATGGTTTGCTCGTAAACTCGAGTGTAGATGGGCTTCTCCACTTGAGCAAATTTCAATTTCTTAAGAGCTTCGACTTTTTTTAAGGCTTTGGCTAGATTGTACATTTCAAAGATCTTTCTCGAGCCTTCTTTTCCAAGGCACGCGCCATGAACTTCCCGAGGTCTTCACCTTCCTTTTCCCCCTTCTTGCACCGTAATTTGGAAGAAGTCCGGAGAGAGTCGTGTCCATGTGATAATTTGCTTCTTTGCTCACAAATGGATCCTTCCCGCTAACCCGATCTTGCTCATCTTCCATTCTCCTTGTTGTGGTTCTTAGCCACTGACAGTTCTTCAGATATGTGGGCAAACTGGCCAGAGAGTGCATCTTTAAGCATCTCTGTCATCTTGGTCATGAGCATTGAGCTCATTTCCTCAACAGCAGATTTGATCAAGACCTCATTTTTCTCTCGCTAGTTTCACCTCTAGAAATTGAACGATTCCTCGGTGCTTCGTTTCATTTCAAAGACTTAACTCGCGTTGACTCCTCCAAATTTGCATTCAAATTTTTCTTCCATGGAGGTCATCTGATTGGTCAGAGTGTTTGTATCTGCACCAGGTTCAAGAATGGCTAAGACCTTCCATTGTCTCGAGCTTGATTGACCAATGTTTCTTCCATCTTGAGCAATTTTGATCGCCATTGGCTCAATCTTCTCAAGTTTCTCCATTACGGGAGTGAGATCAATCTCTCGCAACCTTATACACCTTCTCAGGCCGCTTTTGATCATCCCGAGTTCGGCTTCATCCCGAGCTCCCGTCTCCAATTGAGCCTCGATGCATTTTTCGATAATTCGAGAATTAAAGATAGTACTTTCAGTAACTTTGGCATATTTGTTAATAGTGCCAAAAAGGTACCTGAAGAGTGTTAGCTTCAGTCTGAGGTTGATCAGCAACAGAAGTCTCTTTTTCCATTTGAGATCGATCCTCGAAGATCTCCCCGTTGGTCCCCATCTCCATCTTTGGATTTGTCTCCGCCGCTTTCACCAACTTCAACTTGTTGTTCTCTTCTCAGCTAGCTTCCTCCTCGAACCAGCTCATCAAAATCGAATTTTTCATCCCGAGCTTTGTCCTTCGAACCCCGAGAAGTCGGTTAGGAAGGTCGTCTCCTCATTCCACCGGTCTTCCCCCTCACGCAAAGAATGTCAAGCATCTCGGAAGAGTCCGATTGAGGATATACACCGTCGTCCTTAATCAAGAAAACATCTTGCGGTCGGGGTATGAGCCGAGCTCGGTTATCGGTCAAGGATGAACCGTTCCCCTTTCCTCCATTCGCCTTCTTGACCTTCGCCTTCTTCCATCTCGGGCTCTGGTTCAAGAGAAGCACGCTAAGGGGATCAAACAAAGAGATCACTCGAGCTCCTCGAGAATATTTTGCTCCCCGAGCCTCGATGGTCTCTGGTTTGTGCATTCAGGTCCTCGGTTTGCATCCGAAAGTGGGTTCCGAGGCCCGAGTTGGCATATCCTCGGTTTGAGTCCGAGTTGGCTCGTCTGGTCGAGCCCGCACATCTTCGGATCTACTCTGAGCTGGCTCTTCACCGGTGCGAGCCTGCACTTTGGTAGGTATCTCACGAGGTCTGAGCTCGCTTTAAAATTTCTGAGAAATTTTATCTCAGATCTTGAGTGATGTCTCGAGCACCTCGGAGAAGACTGCTCCTCGGTCGATCTCTGTCTGGAGATAACCCGAGCCAACACTTGTAATGGCGAATTTTGAGCGGTTTTGTCTTCGTGTTGTATCTCGCCGAGAATCATCAAGCTACCTTCGTCGGTGAGAACCACCAATCTTCTGCGTTTTGGAGCAAGATTCTTCTGTTTCATCATTTTTGCTCCTTGCTCCATTTTTGCCTCCAACAGAACCTTCCCCCTGGTTTGTTGGGTCTCTTTCTCAGCAGCCACAGAAGGTGATTCTACCTTCTTTTCTCTTTTCCTCGAATGGCCCGCTTTTTCACAAAGAAAGGTTTGAAGAGAATTTTGGTTTTTTTAGGAATGGGGTTGAATTTGCGAAGATATCCTCCTCCTCGCACATCTCCAAAATATAAGCAATTTTGGTGGCATGGTGGATCTTGCCTTTTCATCATGATTGTCCCATTGACCCTTTTTATGACCTTGGCTTGCTCCTTCACCATCCGATTTAAGAATTTCAGCCGGTTGAAGTCGGTGGTAGGAGATGCCTCGATCGCGACCATCAATCCGAGCTTGGGTACTAATGCTGCTCAAAACTCCCAAGAAGACTCATGATGCACTTGCTCACAATATCCATCAAGACACGATATTGTGGCTTTAGATGCCTCTTATTCAATGTCGCCTCAAATTTCACAGATTCTCGGCAATCCTATCAAGGTACTCCCCGCTCTCTACCCGACATATACATCGCAGATCCTTTCCTCTATCACAGAGTTCAAACACATCGCTCGCATTTTTTGAATTATGCACAAATCCTCTCAAAATCGACGATTTTTTGGACGAATGCTCTAAATGTGATGTGGTAATCGAAGAATGCATACCATCTTCTTCATCTATTCTCAAATTACAGATGAATTCGATTACCTCTTTTTTGCGAACTCCTGGTCCGGGTCGGGCTGGCCATGACTAGATGGGTGAGTTTAGCTAGTCGGATCATATCTTGAGCCTCCTCTTCGGCTTTGAGTTGTTTGTGTTTTTTCGAGAGACAACGAACTCGTACCACGACTTGTTGGTTATGGCTAATTTCTAAACAAGGTTGGGGCCATTTTAGAGATTGATTTAAGAATTTGAAGCTTAGGGTTTGGAGATTTAAGGCAAAGGGATTTTTTGATTCGCAGAGATTTTGGGAACGGCGGTTTGATAAACCTTTGGCTTGAATGGCTTAAAGGGGTATATATAGCTTCGAGATCGTGGAGGATCGTGTGGGTTAGGTGAGAAACAACGGTTGAGATTAATCTCCCATTAATCGGGTATCTGAACCGACGATCTCTAAAAAAGTAAGCCGCCAAAACATCCTCATTGGTCATTAATGTAGCGAGCATTAAATGATCGTTGACCTTCTTCGAATATAAAATGATCCCGCCCAAAACATTCCTCGTGTGTTTTGTATTTATTGCGAATGATTCTTGAGTTTTACTTGAGTAATAAATGAGTCGCATGAGTCTTTACTTCTTCGGACCAATTTCCTCTATCGGTCTTCTTGAAAAAATCGATCTTGATAAAATGTCAAGATAATAATCGAAAGTAATTGAATGGTTTCAAAGATACTATCGAGTATTGTCCTTCAAGAAATCTGAAGTTCTTGAGACTCGATTCAAGATTTATTTTATCCCGAGTTTCTCGAGAGAATTTCGAGAAACCTTCATGCATCCGAAAATCTTCAAATCTTCGGTTTTACTCTATACACCGTTTCTAACATCCCTAATTCAACCGAAAGTTCCTCGAAATCTTGATTCAAATGCAAAGGTTTAGTCAAGATATCGACTCTTTGCCTATCGAGATGAATTTTCTCCATCCTTATGTCCTTTTTCTCGACATGATCTCGATGAAGTGATGTCGATATCCACATTCTTGCATCGGTGTGCAATACCGGATTTTGTGAAATAGCAATGGCACTATTGTTGTCACAAAATATTGGTACTTCATTGGCTTCAACTTTATAATCCCTCAATTGTTGTCCGAGCGAAGAATCGTACCGCAGCCTTCCTGCAGACCATGTATTCAAATTTTCGAAGATGGTTGTCACATCGAGGTCCTTTCTTTGAAAACCAAGATATCGACTTGCTTTCCTAGAAATTGACAAGTTCTGCTGTGGACTTCTGTCAATTCTATAACCTCCATAATCGACATCCGAGTAACCAAATTAATTCAAGGTTATCGTCACCGGATACCATAATCCTCTATTCACGTGCCCTTAAGATATCTCAAGATCTTTTTCGCGCCTCCATGTGACTAGTCTTAGATTAGCTTGGTATCTTGCACATATCCCAACAAAGAAATGTTATATCTGGCCTACTTGTTGTGAGATAGAGCAATGATCCAATGATTCCTCTATAATCAGTATGATTCACTGATTTGCCTTCTGAATCAGGATCCATCTTGTAGTTAGTATTCATAGGAATCCTAACTGCATTGCAATTTTGTACACCATATTTGGCAATCAGATCTCTGGTGTACTTTGCCTGGTTGATGAATATTCCTTCCTTTGATTGTTTCACTTGAAGTCCTAGAAAGAAATTCATCTCTCCCATCATTGACATCTCAAACTTGATTTTCATCATTGTTGAAAACTTTTCACACAACTGATGGTTTGGAGATCCAAAAATGATGTCATCAACATATATCTGAACTAGTAAGATATCTTCCCCATCCTCTATCCTGAACAAAGTTCTATCAACATTCCCTTTGACAAAACCATGGTCAGTAAGAAACTGAGAAAGAGTATCATACCATGCTCTGGGTGCTTGCTTAAGACCATACAAAGCTTTTCTGAGCCTGTAAACTTGGTCATTCTGCTTTGAAACCGGGGAGGTTGTTCCACATAAACCTCTTCTTTAAGCACACCGCTTAAAAATGCACTTTTCACATCCATTTGATAGATGAACTTCATGTGGGCAAAGATATGCAAGAAACAATCGATGGCTTCTAGTCTTGCAACAGTGCAAAGGTTTCATCATAATCCAAGCCTTCTTCTTGGGAATAACCTTGTGCAACTAGCCTTTTGCCTTGTTTCTTACAATGTTGTTGTTTTCATCTCTTTTATTCTTGAAAACCCACTTGGTTCCAATGACATTGTGCCTTTTCGGGTCTATCTACTAACTCCCATACCTCATTCCTTGAGAATTGATTCAAATTATCTTGCATAGCAAAGAATCCAATAAGAATCTTGTAGAGCTTCACCAATCTCAAAGAGTTCTTTCTCCGAAAGGAAGCAAACAGAATAGTGCACTCTCACCATGGAACCTTCTTGTCTTAACACCTTCGCTTAGATCACCCACAACTGATTTGTAGGATGACTATCTAACCATTTCCTTCTTGATGTTCCCCCTTCAATAATATCCTCAACATTTGAAATGTTAGGTTCAGTTAAATCAACAAACTCAGGGAACAACAGAAAAGGAGAAAGAGAATCATCTTCCTAAGGGGAAATTCTATTAAGAACATTGTCGAGACATTTGTTCCCCTTTGGTCGATAGATTCGAAATTGCCTCACCGGTGACCACATCTTCATTGGCATCACATACCGAAGTCCGAATCGGTGTCTGCTCGATTCTTCACCTTTAGTGTTGGCTTTCCGAGTCTCACCATCCCGATTTCCATCCCGAACTTCTTTATCTCGAGTCCGAGTCACTCCAATCATAGATAGTGTCTCGACTTCTTCTTTTCGTGTTCAAATGGATGATTTATCTTTCGCTTTGTGCTTAATCTGGTGATTCTCTTAGTCACCACTGCATCATGTTCCCGTTTCTTCCAACACAAATAGATTCATCAAAAACAACATGAGGTGTTTCCTCCACAATAAGAGTCCTACAGCTTGTAAACTCGAAAGCTTTTATCGACTTCGTAATATCCTAAGAATATTCCTTCATCGCCTTTACTATCAAAAGTTTTCAACCGATCTTTACCATTATTGTGTATGAAACACTTGCAACCAAACACACGAAAAGAAAGAAACAAGAGGCTTCCTTTCATTCCAAAGCTCATAAGGTGTTTTGCCTTGACTCTTGGTCAAGATGGATCTGTTTCGAGAGTAGCATGCAAAGGTTGATGTGACTTCAAATTTCAAAATCTTTTAGAATATCGACTTTCAATTTATCATAGTCCTTGCAGCCTTCTTTCGAGTCCTATTCCTCCTTTCAAAGAACACCATTCTCGTTGAGGGGTCCTTGCAAACCGATGTTTCATGTGAAATTCCATTCTCTCGCACAATAATCGATATGATATGATTTATGAATTCGGTTTTTGTCGATCCGATTTTGACCACACTCGATTTTTCTCAATCTTGAGCCTTTTCGATGAATTTCCGCAAACTTTTATCTCGAGTCTCTTTCTTCGAAAAGAATATGACCCAAGTATATCTCGAGTAGTCATCAACTACTACCAATGTGTATTTCCCCGCCATTAGTGCTTACAGGTGTTATAGGACCAAAGAGATCCATATGCAAAAGTCAAGTATTCTCTCAAGAGAAACTTCTACTTTGCTTTTAAATGATGCTTTAGCTTGTTTTCCTTTTTTGACATGCATCACAAATGTGTTCCTTCTTGAACACTTCATTAGGGCAACCCTCTCACAAGAGCTAATCTTGCAAGCTTGTTCAGGGTTTTTGAAATTTAGGTGATTCATTCTTTTATGCCATAACCAACCGGTATCTCGTGGAACTTTTAGCAACTAAACATGTATCTTTAGGAGTTGAACTCCAATCAGCAAGATACACATTCCCTTTTCTTGTGCCAGTCAGTAATATTTTCTGTGATGTATCATCTTTCACAAAACATAAGTTCTTGGAGAACTCAACATTGAAACCCTTATCACGGAATTGGCTAATTGAAAGCAAATTATGCTTCAATCCAGATACATATGAAACACCATGGATATGAACTGAGTCGATCGCCAAAGTTCCATATCCTTCAGTCTGTCCCTTGGAGTTATCTCCAAAAGTGATCTGTGGGCCTCTTTGTTCAACATAGTCACTTAGCATCTTCTTGAATCCTGTCATATGTCTTGAGCATCCACTATCAAGATACCATACTTGAGGAGCTTTTTCATCTCTGCTCATCAGTGCCATGTGATCTTTCATCAGTTTAGTGCCCTTGTTTTCCTCCTGAAAAACAGATCAATTCTTAGGTACCCATTTTGTGTAGGGTCCTACAAGGTTAGATGTACCTTTAGGAATCCAAATTTGCCTGACAACTCTAATCACTTTAGAGTGGCTAATTTGTCTTCCATAAACATCAACATACACATCTACTACTCTGGGTGCCTTAGCAACTTTCTGTGTATGTGTGCTAGCTTTAGCATGAACATGGGCTTTTGAATTATTCTTTGGTTCAGGCCTTTTGTTCAGATGCTTGGGCTTTTTGTGCACCGGGTCTAAATCTTTGTTGACTTCGGTTCGGATAACCTTTACCTTTAGGCAAGTGAGGTTCAGTTATGCATCTTTGAAATCTGGTCTTTCAAAGATCTTTGAGGACTTGGTCTCTTCATTGAGAATGTCTCTGCCGAGTGTTTCTCATCCGAGGATTCCTCCGATGGTTCAATTAGTGTGGAGCCTTTCAGATTTGCATTCTTAGCCCGAGGCTTTGAAGTACTTGCTCGAAACTTTCCAATCGATTGCTTTCGGGTTTTCTAGCCTTCACCGCGGTTTGGGCTTTCTAACCCGATCATTCGGTTTTTTTCAGCCATAGGTCCTTTTCCTTGTCTACAACCTTGGGCATTACTTGACTTGAAGTGTAGGTGCCATTGGTTTTTACAAAGATAGTCTTCTTGCTACATGATGCAACATTCGGATGACCTTGTGAGGTTCCCCTCGAGTGTATCCCAATCCGGTTTTTATAGTGGCGGATCTCTCGGTAACTCAAATTTCATCTATCACATTAGATGCTTTACTCAATAGAGTTAACTTCTTCATGCACTATCCTCACAGATTCAGAGAGTTTTATGCTTCTCGGAGAGGTTATTGAACTTCGATTACGATTAGTCAATCTCTTCATTGGATTTCTCTAGCTTTTTCGCTTAGGGACATTATCAACTTCTCTTTCTTCTCGAGAGTTGTACTTTCGAACATCCAATTCATCAAGAGCTCCCATTAATTGAGAAGTGATCTCGGTTTTTGCTAGAGTCTTTCCATTTTAGATTTTCAAATTTAGTTCCTTATTCGCTTCTTGAGTTTTATTTAGCGATCATTGCAAAACAACATAGTCCTTCATCAGATTCTCGAAAGAATCCATCAGGTCAAAATGACTATTTTCAGTGGAACTAGAAAACTCTTGTGCTAGTGTAGGAGCAACAACAGAGATGTAAGAGTTTACCTCCTCCATGGCCATCGACCGGATGTCATCACTTTCACTTGTCGAGAATATCTCATCCGAAGAGCTAGATCCCTCCTCGAGTGTTCTTCTTCCGCAACCATGGCTTTTTTTTGCTTGAGAACTCTCGGTCTCTTATAGCTTGTCTTTCTCTTCTCTCCTTAGCACTCAACTCGACAATCATAATTGAAGTGACCTTTCTTCCGCGCTTATAGCATCTGTTGGCATCATCATCCTGATCATTTTCTTCTTTGGACTTGGAGTCCTTCTTTCTGGATGAAGATCCTTCAGCTTTCAGGTCCTTCTTCTTCTCAGTTGATTTGTCCTCAGGTTTCTTCTGGTACCTGTGGTTCCTGTAATAGCTTTTGTATTTTCCAAATCTACTATTAAGTCTGTCAAACCTCCTTGCCATCAGTGCTAACTTATCCTCAAGCTCATCCTGATGTTTGGCATGAGGGTTCTCAGACTCTCTAGTTTTACAGGTTTTATCTTTGGCTTTTAAAGCCACATTCTTACTCGATGAAGAATCATCTTTGCTGTCAGCCTTTTTGGATTTCTTATCAATTACAAATTCATAGGCTTTCAGCTCAGAGAAGACTTGTTGGTATGGCATTGAGCTAATGTTCTTAGTGTTTTCAATCACCACTGCATGAATATCCCATTTCTTAGAAAGACCTCTAAGAATTTTCAATGCCACTTCTCTTTGTGGATATCTCTTTCCAAGTGCGTTTAGATCATTCATGATGCTAGTGAATCTGACTTCCAATTTGTCTATTGATTCACCATCATCCATTTCAAAACTGTCAAACTTTCCAATTGCCACTGAAAGTTTGTTTTCTTTTATATGATCTGTGCCTTGGCACATAACAGCTAGTGTATCCCATATTTCCTTAGCAGTATTACAGTGAGAGATCATTCCCATCACACCATCATCAATTGTACTGTATAGTGTGTCTTTTGCAATGTAGTCTAGATTGACTAACTTTCTCTCCTCAGGAGTTAGTTGGTCATCAGACTTAGGAAATTCTGCTCTAGGATCAATTCTCTCTTCTTCTGTAATTCTGGGATTCACCACAGTAAATTTGAATGGTCCTTGAGAAACCACTCTCCACATACGCTCATGTTTGGAATACAGATGAGCCTGCATTCTCAGTCTCCATAGATCATAGTTCTCTACTGAGAACATGGGAAGTTTTTTAGAAGACATTTTTCTGATCTTTTGAAAAGAAAAAATTTCAGCAAATAAGATCAGTTCAGATAGACCACAAGTATTTTTGGACCACTGCTCTGATACCACTTGTTGGTCCCGGTGAAAATGAGTCTTACACGTGTATGAGGGGGGGGGAATACACGTGTTCAGTGATTTTAAAACTTTTTCTTACTGAGGTCAGCTTGGGTCAGATAATCCTGAAGATTAGGTTCTGAGAAGCACAGATCGCTCTGAGTCAAAGTCTACTGAGACAGTGATCCTGAGCTGCTTTCAGATACCTCAGATAATCCCAACTGAATCCTGAGTGTCAGAGATCCTGAGTTGCTTGGATCAGATAACTAGCTTACTGAATCCTCAGAAGAGAGTTCAGTTTGATAACTATCTGTTCTAGCTACTCAGTCGTGCGGAATGGTTGGCCCTTAGATTATACTCATTTTAAGCTTTGCTGAAAGACCTTCCCTTTATGAAATAGTGATTAGGTTGTGATTCACTTATGCAACTTCAGTGGATTGATTCCAACTGAATATTAGTGAAAAGTATGCTTTCAAAATCAAGTCAATGCAACAGTTAAGCACAGATAAGGAAAGCAATAAAGAACACAGCAGTTATAGTGGTTCAGAGACTCAAGCTCCTACATCCATTCTCTCTGACTCTTCAGAGAAATTCACTATCAACTTCTGAGCTTTCTGACTACCTCGTAGTTTACTTACTCAACTCGGCCCTGAGTTTTCTGACTACTCCACATAGTTTACTTACTCAACCCGACCTTGAGTTTTCTGACTACCTCCGTAGTTTACTTACTCAATCACACACAAGCTTTCAGACTACCCCTGTAGCTTACTAACTTCTCCTCTAGAGTTTTCTGACTACTCCGCGTAGTTCACTAACTCTTTATAACTCTACTCACCAACAAAACACACTCCAACTACCTTCTCAAGGGTTTGGGGTTTCTCGGTTGGTTTCCAACTAGGATGAGATATCCTTTACAATGAAGCACAATGCAAAGGGTTAGGATATCTCGACTAAGCTTTGGATAAATCTTATCAAGCTAGGCTTAGTAAAGTGACCTCTCTTCAATATAGAAGCACTTGGGAAATTCAAGGTATTTCGAGTGCTTTAACTTTTTTAAGAATAGGTTTGAGCTCTTGAGTTAGCGATAAATTTCCGTCACCTTACAAAGTAGAGGGTCACCAAGATTTATAGGCATACACCAAGGTCACTCTTGAAAACTATCCGTTGGAGAGATAGCTTCGTGAGTTCCCTCTTATGGTGTGTGAGAAACGGCTATATTTAGGGTTTGAAACTCCCTAACATGTTTTAGGCAATAGCCTTTCATGTAGCCGGTCTTCACTTTTTGCAGTCTGGAACTTTCGTACATCTGACATCTTTTTTCAATGGCCTTGTCACTGTCGAGTGTCAGTATGGTACAGTGTCATCTTCCTCTTTTTGACTTTTGTCTTCGTTAAAGAAAGACACCTTCAACGGCTCTTTTTGGTTACAAACTCGAGTTTGATATAACCTTAACAACACTTCGACTTAGTTCCTTTTGTCTGCATTTGAATGTCTTGGCAATATCTAACTTTCTAAGGCATCGCGTTTTTCTCAATATTGCATCCTTCAGGATAGATATATTCAGTGCCTCGGAACATTCGGTTCATCTTGAGCATTCAATTCATTATTTTGCTTTTCAAATTTTTTGATCTTGATTTCTCGGTCTTGATCTTGCGTCTTGAGTCTTCGAGTCTTTAGGTTTATATCTTGGTGATATCTTGAGTCTTCATCTTGAGTCTTGATTTCTCGGTTTCATCTTGAGAGACTTTCAGAGACTTCCGGTTTCATCATTGGAAACTTCGGTTTCTTGAGAACATATCGAAGTTCTTCGAGTCTTGAGAACCTATCCCGAACTATATCTGGCGACTATACATTTTGCGGATAACATCCTCGGATACTCTAAAAAGCTAATCCTCGACTCAATTATCAAGATCATTCTCGAACATGTCATACTCGGGGTTTTGAGATCTTAATCAAAATCATATAATCTTTTATTAAATTCATCTCCCAACAATTATTATCCATACCGGAAACTAATTCCACTTGCAAGATTTGGTATGACAAAACTTCTGAGCCCACCAAGGGGACAAATCGACAAGACCTTCCTTGCACACGCTTGCTCTGATTAAGTCTTAGAAATTGTCATGTAATTAATAATATTGCCCAAAATACAAAGTATAGAATCACTCTCTGATTCTAAACCCAACGCAGATCAAAGCAATAAATATTAATTACACACAATCCTATTTAAGTGACAGAGGTTAAGAAATCAACAACCATTGAGGTCTAATTCTTCATCCCATAAGTCAGTACGGAAGAATTTATCCTCTATGTAGATCCTCTTCAGCACATCACAATGTGCTAGTGCAATATCTTGGTCAAGATAAGTCAATTTGAGTTTTGCACTTCAATCTCTACCAATGATGTTGGATATAGAGACACGTAAACACGTAATACATGCGCAGTGGAAATAAACAGTTCACCAACAACGTACAAGTAATTGCATAATCGAATGGGTATAAACATAAAGAGGATCCTTACAATAAATCGTCGGAACCGCGAGGGCGAGTCATCGCCGCCGCGTCATCTCAACCGATGTGTAGCGTCACGATGAAGGGAAGAGGACACTGCCATCCGCGAAGCCAATGCGATAACAAAGGACCGTCCTAGATTGTTGCGTAAGCCGCCGCCTCAAGCGACGCACTGCGGTCTCCGCCGCTGGCGGCGACGCCCGATGCGAGGGGTTCAAAACCCTAATTCAACTATAGAGATAAGCGCACAACAAGGAAAACGAAGGGGTGGGGTGTAAAATAGCCCCAATTAAGTAAAATCAATTGGTGTGGTAAATTCAAAAAAGCCGTACCATCAATTTATAAAAAAAAAATATAAATCAAATAATTATGTAATTAATCAAGAGCCTAAAGCTCTGATACCACTGCTGGAATATAGAGGCACGTAAACACGTAATACATGCGCAACAGAAATAAATAGTTCACCAACAACGAATACGTAATTGCATAATTGAATGTGTATAAACATAAAGAGAAACATTACAGTAAATCGTACACATATTTCTCTACTATAGTATCCACGTAATCCCTTGCTTTCGGATCCGCACATATTTGACAAATTGAATCCGAGACTAAATTTGCTTGGAAAATTAACTATATATTTTATGTAGAAAAATAGGTTTTCTTGTAGTTCATAATGAATCCCTGTGGTCTCATATATATAGGGGAATACCAGCTTAAATCTTAAGATATCTTTATTAGGAATATCTTTCCTAATCTTGCAAAACAAATCACATAGATATGATTTTCCCTACATATATTTTTCTACAATAATATTCCATATATTATTTGGGATTCCTATTTAATTAAATCCAATTTAATTAAATAGTAATAATAATTAATTCTAAATTAATATATTATTAATTCTCCATAAATTAAATATTAAATCCAATTTAATATTTAATCAACCAACTTTAATCTAATTAGGGAATACTATTGTGTGACCCATAGGCCCTCATATATCGAGCGATTAGTCAAACTAACGGTCTTAATTGAACCCTAGACAATAAATCAAACATTCTCAATGCATGAGGTGCGTTATAGAAATGTGCAACTACCAGAATCAAAACATGGGTTATTACGATAACTTCCTTTCATTCATGAATACTCGATTAAGTCTTAACATGATGAAGTGTCTATTCAAATAACTTAATCGTATTATCTCTAATCACTAATTGATCATGTATGTCACACTTGGCCACAAAGTCCAAGTTTATGTGCATCGTCCCGATGACTTAGATCCAATTATGATGAGAAGATGAGTATTCTCTCTAAATCCACTTTGAGAAATGAATCCTATTCTTGGCTCAACTACCACGCACATGCACTTCGTGATGAACCAAATCCAAGCCGTATCTACCCATGGAAGGGTTCAAGTGTCGATCATGGTCAAAGTTCATCACTCCACACATGTCGTGCGTGTTGACCTCAAGTAAAAGGAGTATCGCATCGCTCCCACTAACCGAGACACCCGTAGACACGTATTGTGGAATTTCATCAAACAGTTTCTCGGATGGGTATACCAATTCCCACTAAGGTATCTGTGCATCCATCATGAGATACCTAATATCTCGTAGTAAGTGAGATCTTACTACACTCTCTAATAGTATGATGCAGATCGCACACCAATCTCAATTGCACCATCAATATCCCATTCTTGATGATCCTTGATCGGGGCTATTTGAGAATCATGCTTAAGTCATCTGAGTTCTCACAGCCTCAATGACAATAATGACTCATGGGAACACAAATAAAAATAAATGCAAACAACCAAACATAATATTCAAACAAGTGTAATGTCATACATTTAATATTAAATGAATAATAATTTTATAACCAAAACTGAATATTATCTTAGTATTATGTCCTCACAATAGGATTGTCTCTAGGTCACTAACACTAACAAATGGAGTGTTTAATTTCATATTTAAAGCAACAGTGATAAAACATGTATATTCAGTAAATAAGAGTACATTAGTCTGTTATCACGTAAAAACATATTTTCACGTATAACCCCAACATAGATAACTACCTAACTGAACAACTGAAATACCTCTCAGTAAACTGATTATCTGTACCAAACTTTTCAGATCACTTGCACTTTTAACAGTTGAGACTATTTGAGTTTTGACACTAGCTCTCAGGGTTCTGGTTCTCAATAAACTTGAACTTAGGGAACTTGTTCTTAAGCTACTTGTTTCAGTTTAGCTAAACTCGTTGTTGCACTTGTGAAAACTTGCAAAAAATTTCATACACGTGTATTCCTCCCCCGTACACGTGTTAGACTCAATTTTAGGGACCAATGTAGTTTTATATTAAATAGACTCAATTTTAGGGACCAATGTAGTTTTATATTAAATTTTTAAAAAAAAATGTTGCTATAATAAAAGTTTAATTTAAATTGAGTTGTCCAATCTCAATTACTATGCCCGCTCATCAAGTTTCCAGCAGATGCCATAGTGGAAGGCAATTGATGTTAGAGCATGGCACCTTGAGATGTTTCGAATTTGACACATATAGAGAAGTATACTCTGAAGTTTCAAATCAACACCACCAAATCAACCCTTGAGGTTGTCTCATTAACATTCTTAAGTAGGGATTAAGTTAATCAAATAATTTCTTTCAAATTCAGTATTCATATTTGAATCATAAGATTAATTTAAAATTGTTCAAATTCGAATATAAATTTATTTTTTATTTAAAAAATATTCAAATTCAAATACAAGCATCATTGCATTCGATGGAACATTCTCAAATATTCAATGAATATATTTATTTTCAATTTAATAAATACTTAATGATATATATTATAAATTAAATGAAAAATTAATATATCTAATAAACTTTATTTAAAAAATATTAGAAATATATTTTCGAATTGAGTAGCTGAATAATTTAATTAGCACATTCAAATTGAATACAAATCATATTTAATTTTCAAACAATAAATGAATAAAAATACAATAATCAAAGTCAAAAGGAATAGGTCTTTTGAATACCACCATGCAATTCAAGTGTATACTTTAAACGTTCAATTTATTTATATTAAAACATTCAACTTATTATCAAAGAAAAAGTCAAATATTTTGCATATTTTAAAAATACATTTGAGTTGCATAATGCACCTGATGCATACAAATTATTGTCAAGTAAAAAGTGTACGTGAACTCAAATTCACATAAACTTTTTTTCTTCCAAATATTTGTTACACATATATAATATCACTGTTATATATACGTAAAAAACTTTGAGTTGCCTCAGTACCATAGTAGGGATCAAGATAATCAAGTAGTTTCCATTCGATTCGATATTTGTATTCAAACATTAAGATATGAGTGGATTTCATGTGCACCCGGGTGCACCATGCACTCATTGTGCATTTTAAAAGTGTGCAACTATACAAAATAGAAACATGCAACTATTCCAAACAGAAGCATGCAACTATGTTCCCATATTAACAGTTGCACTTTTCTGTGTAAATAGTCGCACTTTTTAACATAACAAGTTGCACGCTTCTAAAATACATTATGAGTGCACGGTACGCCCGGTGCATACAAGACTTTGCCTTAGGATATAAATTCAAGTACGAGTATCATTGTATTCAATGCTATTCATGAATATTCAATGAATATATTTGTTTTCACTTTATAGTATATATTATAAATATAATAAAAAATAATATATACTTCATTATTTAATATACTTTATTTAAAAAATATTAAAAATACACTCTCGAATTCAATAGTTGAGTAATTTTTGAATCAAATACAAGTCCCATATAAAATTTTAACAATAAATAAAGGACAAAAATTTATATGAACTCAAGTTCACTGTGAACTCGATTTTCTTAATATCACTGTTATGCATAGACCTAGTTCACATGAGTGTTACTTTAAATAAATAAACATATTTGCATGAGACAATCTCAAAGTCAGACGAAACATAATATGATCATTGCCGCTTTAACATTTAAAATAAATAAATATTGATTTACATTAACCGTTTGGTCGTGGGTAATGGAAGTGGGTAATGTCGCGAGTCGTTTTAGTTGATGAATATTATGTGGCTAATTTGGTAACAACTCGCAAACAAAACATATACGTGTAAAATAAACGGTAAATAAGATGCATTTGTTGACCCAGTTCGTCAAGAAATAAACATTCAAATGCAGACAAAAGGAACTAAGTCAGAAGTGTTGTTAAGGTTATATCAAACTCAGAGTTTGTAACCAAAAGAGCCGTTGAAGGTGTCTTTCTTTAACTGAAGACAAAAGTCAAAAAGAGGAAGACGACACTGTACCATACTGACACTGACAGTGACAGGCCGCTGAAAAAGATGTCAGATGTACGAAAGTTCCAGACTGCAAAAAGTGAAGACCGGCTACATGAAAGGCTATTGCCTAAAACATGTTAGGGAGTTTCAAACCCTAAATATAGCCGTTTCTCACACACCATAAGAGGGAACTCACGAAGCTATCTCTCCAACGGATAGTTTTCAAGAGTGACCTTGGTGTATGCCTATAAATACTGGTGACCCTCTACTTTGTAAGGTGATGGGAAATTTATACGCAACTCAAGAGCTCAAACCTATTCTTGCAAAAGTTAAAGCACTCGAAATACCTTGAATTTCCCAAGTGCTTCTATATTGAAGAGAGCTCACTTTACTAAGCCTAGCTTGATAAGATTTATCCAAAGCTTAGTTGAGATATCCTAACCCTTTGCATTGTGCTTCATTGTAAAGGATATCTCATCCTAGTTGGAAACCAACAGAGAAACCCCAAACCCTTGAGAAGGTAGTTGGAGTGTGTTTTGTTGGTGAGTAGAGTTGTAAAAAGTTAGTAAACTACGCGGAGTAGTCAGAAAACTCTAGAGGAGAAGTTAGTAAGCTACAGGGGTAGTCTGAAAGCTTGTGTGTGATTGAGTAAGTAAACTACGGAGGTAGTCAGAAAACTCAAGGTCGGGTTGAGTAAGTAAACTACGGGAGTAGTCGAAAACTTCGTACGAAAGTTGAGTAAGTAAACTACGAGGTAGTCGAAAGCTCGAAGTTGATAGTGAATTTCTCTCAAGAGTCGAGAGAGAGAGTGGATGTAGGAGCTTGAGTCTCTCGAACCACTATAATCGCTTGTTTCTTTATTGCTTTCCTTATCTGTGGCTTAATCGTTGCATTGACTTGATTTTGAAAGCATACTTTTCACCGATATTCGCTTGGAATCAATCCAATCAAGTTGCATAAGTGAATCACAAACCTAATCACTATTTCATAAAGGGAAGGTCTTTTCAAAGAAAGCTTAAAAACGAGTATAATCTAAGGGCCAACCATTTCAAGACGATCGAGTAGCTAGAACAGATAGTTATCAAACCGAACTCTCTTCCGAGGATTCAAGAAGCTAGTTATCTCGATCCAAGCAACTCAGATCTCGACACTTCGAGATTCGATTGGGATTATCTCGAGGTATCTGAAAAGCGGCTTCGGGATCACATCTCGATGAGACTTTGACTCGAGCGATCTGTGCTTCTCAGAACCTAATCTTTAGGATTATCTGACCCAAGCTGACCTCAGTACGAAAAAGTTTTAAAATCACTGAACACGTGTATTCCCCCCCCCATACACGTGTAAGACTCGTTTACACCGGGACCAACAATAATGTTGAGTTGTCTTTACTCCAAGAAAAAATATATTAATTAATATAAAGTCTTTCAGTGTCTTAATTAATTAATTGACTAAATAATATTAAACACGAGAAATAATAACCATGAGCCATATTATCATAATATGGGTTAAGATGGATAGTGCAATATTAATTTTATAGTGGAGTAAATTAATATTAATGGGCTGAATGATATTGTGGCTCAATATTAGAAATTCAGAGCCCATTGGAGGTCCAATTTTAATTCTTCTAAAGGCCCTCAAATAATCCAATATAAGTCCAATTAATGAAAATGAGAAGAAAATATGATTGCGTAATTTATTCCTAAATTTTTGAAAAATTTGTAGGAAAAAGAAGAGAATTTTTTTTCTTAATTTTCTTGAAAAGATTTTATGGAAAAAAGATAAGTATTCTTGGAATATAAGACTATCCCATAAATTCAAGAAATTAAATCTTGATTCTTTATTCTTGTTATTTTCGAAAATATTTTAAGATGGGGAGGAAAAGATCTTTTGTGATTATTTATGAAAAATAGAATATATGAGATATATTCAAGATTGTATCTTGAGAAGATACATATAAATTTTCCATAACCCTAATCTAGCTCAAATTTTCGTCCCCTTGTTCTTATAAATAGGGGATGAGTTTTTCATCCCTAACACAATTCAAGTCTTGAAAAAATTAGAAATCCACAAAGGTGGTGCAATATTTTTTCTTTTTCTCCTTTGTTATAATTGTTCATGACAATCCTTCCACCGGGTTACGAGCAAGGACGTGGGACATACTTGAGAAGGAATTTGGGTTGATCTATCTACCCAAAGGTTGTCACTCCGAGAGGTATGTAGGATTTTACGTGAAATAAATTATATGCATGATTGTTGTTGGTATTTGCTAATTGAATTAATAGGTTAATTCATGTTAGAAATATTTGATCAATTTAAATATGTATTTAATTGCACCTCGAATAGATCCAGACACCTTATTTTCCAACAATTGGTATTAGAGCCTCGATTTCGAGCTCTGTGACTTAAATTGTTGGTTCATTAAATTTATTGAAATTGGATAGTAGAATTGCTAGATCTTTTTTGCAGGTATCCAATTGTCATGGTATTTAATGGTTTTAATTATTTCATGCGTATGAATGGTTTTTAATTCGACTTGTTCGAATTTATTTTTCTCATGAGAAAATTCACGAGTAGATTAGATTATTTTTTTATTTGTTCAATGTAATAGACTAGTCTAGATTTAAGGTTTATTTATTTTCCGTTAAATAAATTGTAACCGAATCGAAGACGAAGACGAGGGATTGAAGATGGATATAGAACCGGGCGTAGGCGACGTGTGTCTCGCAAAACGTGCCAAGGGAGGCACGTGCACAACGTGGATGCCGCCAGGCGCACCCGGCACGATCGCATGGCAACCAAGATGCACGGGGGCCGAAGGACCCAAGGACGTGCGGCTGGAAGCCGAGCGTCGGTTGAGGATCGGGCAGGGGGCACGCGCACGGTGCGCGAGAAACTTCCAGGCAAAAGCGCACACGGGTGGACACGATCGGGCGACCCGTGCGCACGCGTTTCGCACCGCTAGCTGCTCACCGCGCGCACACGGACGCGCAGGCGGCGGTCATTGTGCATCGCGCGCGCACCGGCGCCGGATGTTGTGCAATGCACGCGCACGGGCGGGGTGGCCGACGTGTTGTTCCGTCCGATGTGAAACGTGGCGTGACGAAATTATTTTTTCGAGACGAACGAGTAGGAGAACTTCAACATGGAGAATTTCTCAAGATCAAGACAAGAAAATTAAACCATGACAGTTGGTTATTTTGTGCCCAATATATTTAATTTTTTATTAATTCAACATCAAAATTACTAAGTATGTTTTAAATAATTAATTATTATTTATTTTTTTGAAAATCCAAATTAATTCGACCTCCATGATTTATTTATTTGAGAATTTTTTTGGAGAAATTTCCCCCACGGAACAGCCAAAAGATAGCTATCACATGAATAAATTCTAATGGATGATTGTGAATTATTATTAGTGGCGACAATGACCCTCCCCACGAGGTTTGTTCAAAACGAAGTAATAATTATGTATTTAATCATGGTTATTACTTAGGTATAAAATAGGTATGCATATACTTCTCTGAAGTCTCTGTCAATTTTATATGGTCAAGTGGGAGCCAACTATTAATTTTGAATTAAAGGTTTGTAACTGTCTTTGTTTGTAACCTGCTTAAATGTGTTTAAATAGATAGATCACCCCACGTGACCTTTTTAAACTGTTTTGAGATGTTGGCTGATGCATGTTCATATTCTTTTGAGATTTTAATATGCTACATGTGATCGAAATATGTGATAAATTTTGTGATTAATCTGGATATTAACACAAAAATGTATGTTTATTTTCAGTTCAACATATCGCAACCTTTTAATTCACTTTTTAATATACTAAAAGACCATCAATTGACTGGTGAAAACTTTGTCGATTGGAATTGAAAACTATCAATTGTCCTAACTGCACAACAACGCAAGTGGGTTCTTGATGTACCCAAACCCAAAAAGCCTACTGATGACTCTAGTAAGACGGATAAGAAAGAGTATAATGACTGGGAGCGTTCCAATGAGATATCTAAGTGCACCATCCTGGTTTCAATGTCGGATGTGTTACAACACCAACACCAAAACTTTGGAACTACTGCGGAAATTATGCGAAGTCTTAAAGCAATGTTTCAACATCAGAACCGTATAGCTAGGCAGATCACCAGGCAGAACTTGGTTTCAGTTTCTAAATTGTTTTTTGAACAGATATTCTGTTTCTTTTTCTAAGCAAGTTACTATTTTTCAAAATGACATTTTTATCTGTTCTGGAACATTGTCGAATAATCTCTACACAATTAACTGTTCACACGACTCACAAAATGTATCCTATAACACATCGTCTGTTTTGCATAAAAGAAAGCGTTCTTCAGATGTGAACGAAACACTTCTTTGGCATCTAAAACTCGGTCATATTAATCTAAAAAGGATTCAAAGGTTGGTACAAGACGGATCATTGGAGTCTTTCCGGGTTGAACCGTTTTCAACTTGCGAATCTTGTTTAGAGGGTAAAATGACCAAGATGACATTTGGAGCCAAGGGGAATAGAGCCACTGAAGTGTTATAGATCATTCATACTGGCGTATGTAGTCCAATGTCAATCAAAGCAAGAGAAGGTTATGAGTAATTCGTTACGTTTATCGATGATTACTCAAGATAGGGATACATTGTTGGGGAATAGGGTGCCCGGATCTATTCGAGGTGAAATTTAAATAAAAAATTAAATTATTTAATTATTACTAGCATGAATTAATCCTATATTAATTCAAATAACAATTAAAACAACAACAATTCATGCAAACAATTATGCCACGTAAATCCTACACATGCGGATTTCTAGGAATTAAGTGAGGCGTACCTTTTGGCGGATTAAACGATAGAGAATCTGATCGCACACCCAACGACCTTCTCTAGTATTCCCACGTCCTTATTTGATATCCCGGTGGTAGGAATCTCCTTCAAATAATTAACAAAAGGAAAAAGAAAAATTGTTGCACCACCTTTGTGGATTTCGAATTTTTTCAACACATGAAATTATGTTGGGGATGAAAATTTCTTTGTATCTTCTCAGGATACAATCTTGAACATATCTCATATATTCTATTTCCATAATAATCACAAAATATATTTTCTTCCCATATCTATGAGATTTTCGAAAATCTTCAAGAATAAAGAATCAAGATTTGATTTCTTGAATTTATGGGATAATTTTGTATTCCAAGAATAATTATCTTTTTCCATAAATTTTTTTCAAGAAAATCAAGAAAATATTTTCCTCCTCTATACTCCAAATTTTCGACATAAACAAGAAAAATTAGGCAACAATATTTCTTTTATTTTAATCACCTTTTTCAGTTATTGGACTTTATCTTTGGGCTACTTGAGGGGCCTTTAGGAGAATTAAGATTAGACCTTCTAATGGACTTTGAATTTTCAATATTGAGCCACAATATTATTCAAGCCCAACAATCTCCCACTTATACTCAAAGTCTGCTTTTAAGTATACCACAACATGTCTTATGTTCTATGTGACATCTAATGTCACCTACATGAACCTAATAACTTTCTCCCACTTATACTCAAAGCAGATTGGCAAAGCACTCGATAACCATTCCTTTCTCACGTCTCTCGAATGTACTCTGAGAGGTAGACCCTTTGTGAAAGGATTAACTAGGTTATTCTCCAATGCGATTTTCGCCACCTCTACATCTCATCTCTTAACGATTTCTCGTCCAAGATTTCTTTCCTTCAGTGTGCTTGTTTGACTCGTGGACTCTTGATTCCCTTGAATTTGCAATTGCCCCTAGTAAATATTGCTAGACAAATTCAGAACTCCATCCAAGTACACTAAAAAGGTCTAGAGCTAAACTGGTTCCTTCACTGCTTCACAAGCAGCTACTTATCGGGCTTCCATGGTTGAGTCAGTGATGCATTTCTGCTTCACACTCGTCCATTTCATGGCTACACTTCCCAAATGAAAACACACTAACTGAGGCAGATAGTTTCTGGAATCTATGTCTGATTGGAAATCCGAGTCCATTTAACCGACGAGGATTAGACTGTCTGATTGATAAACCAACATTCTATCCCGAGTTCTTTTCAGATACTTCAGAATGTTTTTAACTGCAGTCCAATGTCTTTCCCTGGGTTACTCTGATATCTCGCTACCATGCCAACGACAAAGCAGATATCCGGTCTCGTGCACATCATTGCATACATAAGCCTTCCGACTGCCGAAGCATAAGGAATGTATTTCATGTCATCTATCTCCTTTTGCGTCTTAGGGTACAGATCTTTGGATAGATGGATTCCATATCTGAAAGGTACAAAACCTTCCTTGGAATCTTGCATGCTGAAACGCTTCAAGACAGTATCTATGTATGAAGTTTGCGATAAACCTATCATCCTTTTCATTCGATCTCGAATGATCTTGATCCCAAGGATTGACCGGCTTTCCCTAAGTCCTTTATATCAAATTATTTTGACAGTCATGCCCTCACGTCTGACAACACCTTTACATCGTTCTCGATGAGCAGAATATCTTCTACGTATAGTACTAAGAATACCAATGTAGTTTCGACACACTTTCCGTACACACAACTTTTGAACTCATTTTGATCAAAACCGTAAGACTTTATAACCTGATCAAAACATTGGTTCCAAGCACGGGATGCTTGCTTCAGTCCATAGATGGACTTCTTGAGCTTGCAAATGAGATGTTCTTGGCCTTTTTCAACAAAGTCTTTTGGGTTGTTGCATATAGATTTCTTCTTCACGATTTCCGTTAAGGAAAGCTGTCTTGACATCCATTTGCCAGATCTCAAAATCAAGATGTGCAACTATCGACAAGAGAATACAGATGGAGTTAAGCATAGCTACATGCACAAGGTCTCCTCATAATTGATCCTCTTCTTTCTGAGTATATCCTTTTGCCACAAGTTTAGCCTTGAAGGTCTCAACCTTCCCATCCGAACATCCTTTTCTCTTGTATACCCACTTGCATCCAATAGGTTTTACCCCATTAAGTAGTTCGACTAGCTCCCACACTTTATTATGATCCATATAACCCATCTCAGCTCTCAGCTTTCATTGTTGTTTGCCAAGAATCTTCATCCTTATTGTTGGGATATTTTAGTTTTGATAATTTATGCCAAAACATTATTAACTTGTGTTATTCAAGCTAATCTACAGATAACAAGTTAAGGGGGAACGCAAGAACAAATTGAGAAGGAACTCACGAAAATCAGAAGAAGATGATCTAGATCAGATGAGGCTGCAGACAAGTCGTGATCGAGATCAGATGAATTAGATGAGTTCCGGAGTCAACTGATGAGCTGTACAAATCAGATGTGAAGAAACGCTAAAGCCAGCAAATCAGAAGAAAAGGTTGCAGATCAGAAGATGAGCAAAAGAGACTGATCAAGATCAGACGTGATCGAGATCAGATATGAAGATGAGCAGATGAGACTGATCGAGATCAGACGTGATCAAGATCAGATATGATAAACTGATATGCTAACCTATTGCAGATAACCTGATGCTATCCTGAGATGATCCTGAAGATATGTTGATCTGATCAGTCGAGCTGATCAGATCAGGCAAAGAAGAAATCAGATAGCCTGAGTCAAGTGACCTGAGGGTCAGTAAGTTCAAGTGACCTGAGGGTCAGGATGTCTGAATTCAGAAGAGCTGAACTCAGTAAGCCTGAGTGTCAGTATGCCTGATCAGACAAGGTCCGCTGAAGAGAAGTCTGCTGAATCAAGAACCTGAGACTCAGTAAGTTACTGAAGAAACTGAAGGCTCAAATAAACTGAAGGCTCAGATAACCTGAAGGTTCAGATAGCTCAGATAACCTGAAGGCTCAGACAGAACTGAAGATCCTGAGACTCAGAAGATCCTGAAGAATATAGTCGTTAGATTCAGCTGACGTGGACCAATGAGAAGAAGACGACAAGCCTGAAAAGCTGCAAAAAGCTACAAAGTAGTATGGATTTGAATGTGATTCTCTCCAACGGTAACATTCAAATCCACACTATAAATACAAGTTCTTCCTTCATTATCAAGTGTGGATGAATGTGGAAGAGAGTGGAGAATGTAGCAAACAATGCTACAGAGCTAAGAAGATATGGGTTCCAGCAGTTCCCAGCCAAGGTCGTGTGCCAGATGATGCGAGTCCTGAAATATGGCCTGATCGTAGCACGACTAAGGCATTCTACAGGAATTGTGCTCCCGATCCTATATACTCAAGCATTCCCACCATAGAACACAGAGTTAGAAATACACGCATATATTCAAGAGTTTTCTACCCTAGATCTAAGCACAAATACTATATCCTAAGCTTAGAGAGATTTTCCCATCCTTAGCATTGAGGCTAAACAAATGTAAGGGAAAATCTCAACCTAGTTGGAAACCAAACAAACCTTTACCCAAATCAGTTTGATCGGTTAAGTTTGTAGGTGAGTGTGAACTCGGTAAACATCTATCGGCAATCCCGTGAGGGTGATAAGTCCCGCTTGAGTGTGAACTCGGTAAACATCTATCGGCAATCCCGTGAGGGAGATAAGTCCCGCAGGTTAAGTTCGGTTAAGCAGGTGCCCCTGTGTTAAGGGAAGAGTGGATGTAGGGTGGGTTTAGTCCGAACCACTATAAAATCTTGTGTGTTCTTTACTGCTTTATGTTTATACTTGTCATATGCATTGAGTTATAAGCAAAACAACACACATGTTCTTAAAAGCAAAAAATTAGGAATCACTCTACCTTCACCCCTGTTTTATATGCATCACACGACATGTTTCACTTCCGCACGCACGAAATCAGTTTTAATCGGGACCTTCACTTATCTTGGATCGCCTCATTGTATGACCAGGGGTCTGATTCAACATCACTGGGGACCAAGTTCGAGGACTCTCCTATCCCCATGAATGGCTCAAGCTGTCTAACAACCCTCCCACTACGACGAGGTTTCGGTTGTATAAGTGTGTTGCTTGGTATGTCAACTTGTACAGTTGGCATTGGAGTTGGCCATGTTGGTTTGTCTAAGGTAATCTCACTTCTGGGCTTTATATCGTTCATATTGTCTTCTTCCAAAAATCTAAAGTGTGTACTAATTACTACTCTTTGATCTTCGGGGCCATAGAACATGCACCCTTTCGTTCCCTCGGGATACCCTATAAACAGTCTTAATTCTGAACGTGGATCCAATTTACTGGCTTCCTTGTCCAACACGTATGCCGGACACCCCCAGATTCTCATGTGTCTCAAGCTGGGCTTGCGCCCAGTCCACAACTCTTTAGGGGTTTTGGGAACCGATTTGGATGCACCAAGTTTAGAATATAAGCCGTTGTTTCCAAGGCGTGACCCCAAAACGATTTGGGTAGATCCGCATAACTCATCATTGATCTTGACTATTTCTAAAAGTGTTTTGTTTCTTTGTTCTACAACCCCATTTTGTTGAGGGGTTCCGGGTGCAGTCAACTGGGATACAATCCCTTCGTCTGACAAGTAGTTTAAAAAAATCATCGCTGAGGTATTCGCCTCCACGATCAGATCATGGAAACTTGATACTCTTTTCCCTATGATTCTCTGTTTGAGCCTCAAATTCTTTGAATTTATCAAAGGGTCTCAGATTTATGCTTTATAAGGAAAATGTATCCATATCTTGAGTAATCATCGATAAAAGTAACGAAATACTCATAACCTCCTCTTGCTTTGATTGATATTGGACCCCATACGTCAGTGTGAAATATCTCTAACACTTCTTTGGCTCTATTCCCCTTGGCTCCAAATGCCTTCTTGGTCATTTTACCCTCCAAACATGATTCGCAAGTTGGAAATGGTTCAACCCGGAGAGATTCCAATGAACCATCTTGAACCAACCTTTGGATCTTCTTTAGATTAATATGTCCTAGTCTTAGATACCATAGAAGTGTTTCATTTACGTTTGCTGGCGTTTCCTTTTATTACTTGAAATAGTCGATGTGTTATAGGATGCATTTTGCGAGTGGTGTGCACAGTTAATAGTATAGAGATTGTTCGACAACGTTCCATGATAGATAAAATCATTATTTAGAACAATGGTAACAACTTTATTAAAAGTAACCGATTATCCATCATTAAAGAGTTTATAAACAGAAATTAAATTATTTCTAAAACTTCGAAAGTAAAGAACATCTCTCAAAACTAAAATTCTATTACTAAAAGATATGTGCACTTCTCTCACTGCTTTTTGTTGGGGTTATACTGAAAAGTATGCTTTTTACTTTGTATAACCAAACCAAACCGAATTTCTTATTTATCTACCGAAATAAATTACTTATCACTGTTGCATTAAATATGAATGAATGTTATATATATTTATTGAAAACTCATTCAATAAGTAAGTACGCATCATGTTGAAGTTAATTTAGTGATACCAGATCACAGAAGATCAAATTAACAGTCCCTCGTGATTAAGTACAAATTCACAACCAAGTTGGAAATGAACAATCCATCATGAAAGGTTGAAGTGTAAGGCTCAGATTGACTTGTCTTGACCAAGAGATTACACTAGTGCATTACGATGCGCTGAATAGGACCTACAGGAGGATAAATTCTTCGGTACTGAATATACAAGAATTAGACCTCAGTGGTTCGTTATTTCTTAATCTCTGTTCCTTAAATAGGATCGTGTGAAATTAATAACTATTGTTTTGACTTATGATGGGAAGAGAATCAGTGCGATTCGATACCTTATATCTTGGGCAATGTTATTAGTTACACGACGATTGCTAAGATTTCATACGGAGAATCGTGTGCAAGCACGTCTTGCTTGATTTATCCCCTTGGTGGGCTCAGAATCTTTATCATACCAAATCTTGCAAGTGGAAATTTATTTCCGGTATGGATAATAATGTTGAGTTGTCTTTACTCTAAGGACAAATATATTAATTAATATAAAGCTTGTTCAGTGGCTTAATTAATTAGTGGACTAAGATAATCTTAAACACGAGAAATAATGACCGGGAGCCATATTATTGTGAAGTCGTAATGTGGGTTAAGATGGATAGTTCAATATTAATTTTGTAGTGGAATAAATTAATATTAATGGGCTTGAATAATATTTTGGCTAAATATTAAAGTTTCATAGCCCATTGGAGGTTCAATCTTAATTCACCTAAAGGCCCCTCAAATAGCCCAAATTAAAGACCAATTAATGAAAAAGAGAAGAAAATATTATTGCCTATTTTTCCATGATATTTTCGAAAATTATGAGTAGGAGAGAGAAAAGATTTTCTTGATTTTCTTGGAAAGATTTTATGGAATAAGCATTCTTGAGATACAAGTTTATCCCATAAATTCAAGAAAAGTCAAAGATATTTTTTCTTCGCTATTTCATTGAGATTTTCGAAAATAATGCAAGACAAGAAGGAGGAGAAGATTTTGTTGGAAGATATTTTGGGAAATAGAATATATTGGATATATTCTAGATTGTATCTTGAGGAAGAAGCAAGGAAATTTCCCAATGCCCAATTAACCTAAATTTTCGTTCCCCTCTAGTCCTATAAATAGGGGATGGATTTTTCATCCCCAATGTAATTTCATGTGTTGGAAAAATTAGAAATCCACAAAGGTGGTAGCAAAATATTTTATTTTTCTCCTTTAAATTAAAATCGTTCGTTGAGAATCCTTCCACCGGATTACGTTCGTGGATGTGGGACATATTTGGGAAGGCACTTTGGGTTGATCCATCGTCTCAACGGTTGTCTCTACAAGAGGTAAGTAATCTCGTAACTCCTAGATTCCGCTTGCTTAGGATTTACGTGGATTACGTGTACGCATGTTGCTTATTTGCTTGTTCAATTATTATGTTGAATTGATTTAGGATTAATTCATGTTAGTAATTAATTGATTAATTTAAATATGTATTTAAATTCATCTCGAATAGATCTGGGCACCCCTTATTTCCCAACACTTTATCCACTACTCACGTAGCACTGCAATAGCCGCTACTCATGTAGCATTGCAATAACCTCTACTCTCATAACGTTGCCCATGGTGATGATGGTCTCACACCCACTAAATTGCTGGATTATCTAAAATCCTTGAAACAAACATGATTAGTGGTTCTCGTATCCACTACCCACGAATGGGAGCACACGCCGCTAAACGAGTTTCAGCAACTAGTGTTTGAGAATTAGCTTTCTTCCCTACCTTTTTAGGCTTGGGACAGGCTCACCTCCGATGTCTTCTCAGACTGTAATTAAGTATTTTCATTTGTTGATCTTCTTCTTGACACCTTTTAATGCCATTTTCTACGGGAACAAGCTCTGGATGGCTATCTAACTCACTTTACGATTCTGGTGAGTGAAGAATTCATTAAGATCTATCATAATAGCTGCAATGGTTTCCAAATCCTGGTAACGGTGTTTCAACACATCTGACGTTGAAGTCAAGATGATACACTTATCCATTTCATTGGAACTCCATCACTGCTTATGTTATTCCTTATCTTCCTCACATTCGTAGTCTCAGCGAGTCTAGGTTTGTCAAGGACGGACTTATGCGATTGTTGGTCCCGGTGTAAACGAGCCTTACACGTGTATGGGGGGGTGGAATACACGTATTCAGTGATTTTTAAAACTATTTTCAATACTGAAATCAGTGGGTCAGGTTGTCCTGAGAAATAGCCCTGAGAAGCACAAATTGCCATGAGTCAGAGTCTACTGAGACAATGATACTGAGCAGTCTTTCAGTAGCTTCAGGTTAGCCCAACTGATCTGAGGTTTTAACAGAGTCCTGAGAAGCTTGGATCAGATAACTATCTTACTGAATACTCAGTTGAGTTTGTTCAGTTTGAAAACTATCTGTTCTAGCTTATCAAGGGTGCGGAATGTGTTGGCCCTAGGTTTATACTCATTTTACTTTGCTAAAAATCTTTTTACTTTAGTAAATCAGTGGTTAAGGTTGTGCTTAGTTTTAATGAAAACTCATTGGATTGATTCCAACTGAATATCAGAAAACTCAGTATGCTTTCAGTGAAAATATGCAATCAGATGTAATGCAGAGCAGAAAGCAAATAACACAACAAATTATAGTGGTTCAGAGGCAAAGCTCCTACGTCCACTCTCTCTGATCCTCAGAGAAATTCCTTAACCCACTACTACTACTTCCTCAAGTTTTCAGGCTGAACTCAGCAGCTTACTTACTTTCTCCTAAGAGTTTTCAGGCCGAACTACTGCAGCTTACTAACTCAAACACACACAAGCTTTCAGACTGTCTCAAACAACTTACTAACTTCTTCTATAGAGTTTTCAGGCTGAACTCAATTGCAGCTTACTAACTCTTTACAACTCTTACTCTCCAACAATCACACACTCAAATTACCTAATCAAATAGGGTTTGGGTTTGATTGGTTTCCAACTAAGATGGGATATCCTTTTTACAATAAGAACAGATTCAAACGTTAGGATATCTCTTACTAAGCTTTGGATATTTAACAGGTCTAGGCTTAGTAAATGAGCTCTCTTCAATGTGAAATACTTGGAAATCTTAGGGTTTTCTAGTGCTTCAAATGCAAGAATACGAATGAGCTCTGGAATTGCTTGATTTCCCGTAACCTTGCAATGGTGAAGGTCTCTGGTATTTATAGGCAACTCTTCAAGGTCACTCTTGAAAAACTATCCGTTGGAAGAGATAACATCAAGGGTTTCCTCTTTTGGTTAGTGGTAAACGGTTACAATTAGGGTTTGAACGTCCCCTTGCATGGTTTGGGTAATATATAGCCAAACATCCAATCACCACTTTCTATTAACTGGAAGATATCAGTCCTGACATTTCTCAGTGAGATGTCGCTTTCAGTGTTAGTAAAGTACGTTGTTGTTGCCTCCTCATTGGTTGAAATCTTCCTCTGAACAGAGACAAACAAAACGGCTCTTTGTATGTCAACTATACTGATCTGATATGTTCCTTAATGTCCACAAATGAATAATATTCTCTTTGTTTGTACTAAGAATGAACACAACACTATTTACTCTGAAATAGCTTGTTTCAGGGTCTTATTGGTCAGTACAAAATAGTCTTCAGGATCTTCGGTCTTCAGGATCTTCTGTCTTCAGGACTTTATACTTCTTTCAGGATCTTCTAAGACTTGAGTATCTTCTGAGTCTTCAGGCATAATAAAGCATTCCTAACTATCCTGATCTATATATGCTGACTATACATGGTGCAGATAATCCTGATTCTAACACCTATAGAAAACCTGATCCTTATCTATCAAGTTGTTCTAATACATGTCATACTCAGGGATTTTGGGATCTAATCAAAATATTTATTAAATTCATCTCCCAACAATTTCCTCCTTTTTGATGATGCCAAAATCAACTTGTTACAATATCAAAAGGAAAACATAACCTAACATCTATTCAGGTTTTCATTTCCTAAGACAAGTATTTAAAGGTTATAATAAGGAAAACATCAGTAAGATAATGAGATATTATCTTTTTCAAAACAAAAACATCAGTAGAGTTTCATTAATAAGAGAAACATAAGTACATGATACAATATTTATCCTACTCTACTGAATATCAGAACACATATTACTCCTCTTCAGACTCAATCTCATCAGATGGAGGATCAAGGTTGAACATTCCATAGTGTCTCTTCTTCAACTCTTCCCTTTTCTGAATGATCCTCGCATCATTCCCTGTCAGCTCAAGATACTCAGCTTGATCCAAAAAGTCTGCATATATGAAATCGTAGTTGATCATCCCATTTCTGAATTTGGGTGGAGGATACTTCATCTGTCCTGGAGCCTTCAACTGATAACCCAGAGTGTCAAACAGATTGAACCATTTTTGACACATATCAGTGAAGTTCCTCAGAAGATATGCAATTAATGCATCATCTCTGTCAGGGATAGGACGAGGCCAAACTTGTAGAACATCATAGTTGAAAACAAACTCTCTCTTGGCTTGCTCCCATTTATCATTCATTTCAATTGGCAACCACTTGTCTGTATGCGGCCACTGCCTCTTCCTTGGTTTGGTGCCCCTCCTCCTTAGAACAAATATCTGAAATCCTCCTCTGATCTTGTTTGCATCTTCTCTTGCTTTTCTGGTCATTTCAACCCCTGACACAAAAGTAGCAGCCTTCTTCTTTCTTTCAGCTTCAATCATCTTGACAGAGTTGTGCCAATCACAATTGATTCTTTTTTATGCGACATCATATTCACCAAAGCCCTCTTTGAACAGATCATCAATCTTAGAATCTTCACTCTTTTGAGATTCGGCTTCAATAATGTCTGTTTCAGCAAACTCTTCAGACAATTTTCTCCTGATTGGCTTCTCGGCTGGCTTCTTCTGAATCTGCGCTTCAACAAAAGCAGTTGCTTTCTCCTGAATCTCAGCAGGTTTTGGGTTCAGAATTTCATGAGCTTCACCCATTTTTCTAGACTCCTGTGCTCTTTGTCTTTTAGCACGCTGCTCTAAGACTTCCATAACAGCATCAGGATTGACTCTCACTTCAGGCTCTTTTCTTTTTCCTTTAAGCACAATAGTTTCTTCCTGAGTTAAGAGCTTCCCTTCAATAGCAGGTAATTGTGTGAGCTTATCATAACTTTTCCCCTTTTTGGCATCATAATTGACCAGTATTTCTGAAAGGGTTCTGTCCATATGTAATTACTCACGTCCAATAGATCTTAATTCAGCAGCAAGGTGAAAATTCTCATCTTGTAGTCTTTGAAGAACATTCAACCCAGTAGCGGTATCTTCTGCCAAACCACCAAAAGTAGCATGCATTTTGGTCATGAGTGATGAACTCATTTCCTCAACAGCAGCTTTGATTAGTTCTTATGTCCTAACTTTCATCATATCTTCCAGAATTCTAGATCTTAGCTCAAACTTTTTCTCCATTTCACCCAACACATCTCGAGAGATATCTCCTATTCTAGCATCTATCCCAGCAAGCTTATTATCAATGGAGGTAGATAATGAAGTTACCTGATCAGCTTTCGCCACAGATGTGCTCAGCAAGTCAACTATTTTGCTCTGAGAAATTTGTGCATTAGCAAGCTTTGACATTTGGTCTACCAGAGGCTCGAGCTTTGACATTTGATTAACAAGCGGCTCAAGCTTGGTAAGCTTCTCAAGAATTGGTGTGAGATCAACAGCTGGTTGTGAAGGAACTGGAACTTCGTCATCTGTTTGAACTCCAGCATCTGTCATTTCAGTAACAATGACTTCAGGTTCCTTCTGATACTGGAAGACCTGGCCAAATGTGATCATTTGAAGAGATGGAGCAACCTGAGGTTGTTCCCCCTGAATGATTGCATCAACACTTGACTCAGCAACCTTCTTGCTCCCTTCAGGAATGTCTCCAACATCTGTCATCTCCTGAGTGGGTCCTTGGTCATTTTTGTCCAGACCACTCATTTCTACCTCTGGTTGAGAGACCACCTTTCTCTCAGCAATCTTCTTATGCACTAAGGTATCAAACTCAGGATGTTTGATCCTTAGTCTTCTCTTTCCCAGACCATAGAAGGCAATAAGTTCATGTACTTCCTCCGCCCAGAAGTCTTCACCTCTGAAATTGCCAATCTTAAACATCATTGCAAAGGATTGATTGACAACCAGCATTGCAGTTTTCAATCTGAAGAACATATCCTGAAGATCAGGACATTCTGTCAACTCAGGGTATTTGTCCAAGACAAATCTTTCTGCCTTTTGTCTTCATTCCCTTTTTTCTGCCTCACCTCTCCTGAGTTTAGGAACAGGGCGCCTCCTCTTCAGAGCTAGAATGAGCCTCTGAAGGTATGAGAATATATGGCTCTGAGGCTTGAGTAGGTGGGATGGTTATTTGGCTTTCTTCAGCATGTTTTTGAGAACTTGTGAAGATTTCTTTGGTAATCCGGTCAGTGCCAATACTGGTACCTAGTACCTCAGTAAAGACATCCTCATCTCCTACTCCTCCTGAGGGAATTTCTTCCTGAGTGGTTTCCTCTTCAGTGGCCTGAGAAAACACCTTGGCAAGAGTGTCAAGTGGAGACTTCACACCTGACTTCTGCTCACGAATAGTTCTGAGCCTTTTCTTCTTTCTCTTCTGCTCATCCTGAGCCTTCTTCTTATCACCAATTTCCTTCTTTACTCTCAACAGTTCAAGAGATTTTTTCCTTTTCTCTGCCTCTTCAGGCTGTTTTTCCACAACTTTCTTTTCATTTCTTTTGGCAACTTCTGCGAGAGATATAGTGTCCTGATCAGATTCAGATTCGTCATGTCCCTCTGGTTCCTCCTGAACCATCGAACCTTGACTTCCTGAAGGAGCTGGTTTCCTACTTTGGGATTTAGGCTTTCAGAACATGATCCTATTCCGGGAGAACTCTACTCTAGTCATCAAAAATATGTTTTCTCTTGGCAGCGTTTCAATGAGAAAACTGATCTTTGTTCCAAACAGTACCTTTCCATTCTTAGTGAAAGCCCCTTTGGCATACTTCAACTTCTGGTTTTGATGCAGAATGCAGTCCGCCAGAAATTTCAGCCAATTGAAGTCAACTGAAGGAGAATCTTCAATTGCAGCCATGAGCCTCAGCTTGTTCCTGCTCACCTGCTCTAAACTCCTAGAGGTGCTCATCAAGCACTTGGCTACACTATCTATCTAGACTCTATATTTGGGCTTCAGACATCGTTTATGCAGAGCCCCTTTCAATTCTGCCTTTGTTTCTGCAAAACGATCCAAAATTTCCTGTTCTCTACCAGACATATACAATGTTGGATCTTCTCCTCTATCATTAAGCTCGAATACATCATTAATATCATCAAGAGATAATCCTACCTCTTTGGTACATATGACTTCTGCCTTGGATTTCGCATAAGTTCCAAAACTTAACTGCGAAACAAGTGCTCCCCGTTCACCTTCTCGAAGATTGACCACAAATTGAGTCTGGCATATTGCTCACCAAATGTGATAATTTAGCCATCCGAAATATGTTTAGTGCTTCTTCCTTAACCTTAGTGGCTTTGTTGTCAATCATGGCTACTATATGCTCGAAATAAGATTTGTCTATTTCGGCTAGATCCTTGATCATTGCATAACTGGGGATTTCCATTGTAGAAGAATTTTGAAAAAAAAAGTTTTGAAGATTTGAAGATTAAGGGTTTTTAAGAGTTTGAAGTGTTGGAATGGGTTTAAGATGTAAAGTGAATGATCGAAGGTAAACACTCTGGTTTATATATGATATGAAAAATCATATATCAAGGGCAGTGATTAAATCTTATAAAGAAAAAGAATGAACGATTAAGATTTAATATGAGATTAAAAGAAATCTCGAGGATATTGCTATTTTTGTCTAATTTTCTGGGAAAATAGGCAAATAGCAGTAATTAGGGTGACAAACTGATGTTTCACGATAATCGAGATGACTTTTCGTATGCTCCTCAATTTTCCTCCAATAGAAATGCTCCAAACATTCCCGCTCAAAGATTAGGTTTTTTGTCATTTATTTCAAATGATTACTGAGTGAAATAAATGTTGTGAATTAATGCATTTGTCAATATCGCTTCAGGACTATGTGAATGTATAATCCTTACTGAATACTGACCTTGACAAATAAAATTATTCTGAGTCTCAGTTTCCTTCCTGAGAGAATTTTGTCCTGAGTTATTCCTTCCTGAATAACTACATGCACCTGAAGGACTTCTCCCTTCAGTGAATTCACTCACCTGGATCCAACATACCTAATTCTACTGATAATTCCTGAAATCTTGACTCAGCCTAAGGTTTAGTCAAAATATCAGCTCTTTGTTTATCAGTATGAATTTTCTCCATCCTGATATCCTTTTTCTCAACATGATCTCTGATGAAATGATGTCTAATATCAACATGCTTACATCTGGTGTGCAATACCAGATTTTGTGTAATAGCAATGGCACTATTATTATCACAAAATATAGGTATTTCATTTGTTAAAACCTTATAATCCCTTAATTGTTGTCTGAGCCAAAGAATCTGTGCACAACAGCTTCCTGCAGCCATGTATTCAGCTTCAGTTGTACTAGTTGCTACTGAGGTCTGCTTTTTTGAAAACCATGATATCAGTTTACTTCCTAGAAATTGACAAGTTCCTGTGGTGGATTTCCTGTCAATTCTACAACCACCATAATCAGCATCTGAATAACCAGTTAGGGGTGAGCATCGGTCGGTTCGGTCACCGAACCGAACCGAATATGCAAAACCGAACTAAATCGAAATTTTATTATTCTTAACCGAACCGACCGAATAAGGTTGAAAACCGAATTGTAACTGAACCGAAAATTTTGGTTCGATTTCGGTTTTTAACCGAATTTTTATTTATTTTTGTCTTTTTAATCCAGACATGAATAAAAATAACATAAAATTTTCAATAGAAAAACACAATTCATAAATTCCATGCACTAAATAACAATAACCCACAAGATCATTAAATAAAATAAGTGATGACATAGTTCAACAAAGACAAAAAAAATGATAAACCTACTTCAATTCATAACAAATTTCCTAACAATCCATACTCCTCCATGGACATAATTAAAAATAAAAATTATTTATATAATAAATTAATAATTATATATTTAATAATTATATTTTGGTTTTTTTGGTTTTTTCGGTTTTTGTCCGGATATTAACCGAACCGAATTAGAAAATTCAGTTCGGTTTGGTCGGTTAATTCGGTTTTCACCGAATTTGGCACACCCCTATAACCAATAAACTCAAGGTTATCATCAGCTGGATACCATAATCCTCTATTCACTATGCCTTTAAGATTTGCTTGGTATCTTTTTGGCAGCTTCCATGTGACTAGCCTTAGGATTTGCTTGGTATCTTGCACATATCCCAACAGCAAAAGTGATATCAGGCCTACTTGCTGTGAGATATAGCAATGATCCAATGATCCCTCTATAATCAGTGTGGTTAACTGATTTGCCTTCAGGATCAGGATCCATCTTGTAGTTAGTATTCATAGGAATTCTATCTGCATTGCAATTTTGTATACCATACTTAGCAATTAGATCTCTGGTATATTTTGCCTGATTGATGAATATTCCTTCCTTAGATTGTTTCACCTGAAGTCCTAGAAAGAAATTCATCTCCCCCATCATTGACATCTCAAACTTTCCTTTCATTAGGGCAGAAAACTTCTTACACATCTGATGATTTGGAGATCAAAAAATGATGTCATGTACATAAATCTGAACTAGTAAGATATATTTTCCATCTTCTATCCTGAACAAGGTTCTATCAACAGTTCCTTTGGTAAAACCATGGTCTGTAAAAAAATGAGAAAGAGTATCATACCATGCTCTGGGTGCTTACTTCAGACCATACAAGGTTTTTCTGAGCATGTAAACTTGGTCATTCTGACGAAAACCAGGAGGTTGTTCTACATAAACCTCTTCTTTAAGCACACCATTCAGAAATGCACTTTTCACATCCATTTCATAGACTGTGAATCATGTGGGCAACATATGCAAGAAACAATCTGATGGCTTCTAGTCTTGCAACAGGTGCAAATGTTTCATCATAATCCAAGCATTCTTCTTGGGAATAACCTTGTGCAACTAGCCTTGCCTTGTTTCTTACAATGTTGTTGTTTTCATCTCTCTTGTTCTTGAACACCCATTTAGTTCCAATCACATTGTGTCTCTTAGGTCTGTCTACTAGCTCTCAAACTTCATTTCTTGTAAACTGATTCAGCTCTTCTTGCATAGCAGTAATCCAAATGAATTGTGAAGATCTTCTTCAATCTCAGTGGGTTCATTTTCAGATAGGAAGCAACAGAATAAAGCACTTTCACCATGGAACTTTCTTGTTCTAACACCTTCAGATAGATCACTCACAATCTGACTTGATGGATGACTATCTAACCACTTTCACCTTAATGTTCCCCCTTCAGTACTATCCTCAACATTAGAAATGTTAGGTTCAGGAAATTCATCAAACTCAGGGAACAACATAAAAGGAAAGAGAGAATAATCTTCCTCAGAGGAAATTCCATTCAGAACATTGTCAGAGACATTTGTTCCCCCTTGGGTGATAGATTCAGAGTTTGACTCAGCTGTGACCACATCTTCATCGACATTACATACCTGAGTCTGAACTGAGGTTTGTTCATATTGGTCAGCTTCAGTGTGTTGGCTTTTCTTTAGTGGAGAACTATCATCTTGAGTTTCACCAGCCTGAGTATTTCCATCCTGAGCTTCTTTGTCTGAGTCTGACTCACTCCATTCATAGAAAATGATTGGCTTCTTCTTTTCAGGCTCAGATGATAGTTTAGTATTCTTTTTCAGACTAAGTCTGGTGATTCTTTTTGTTAGATCTCCTGATTCATGTTCCTGTTTCTTCTTAACACAAGTAGATTAATTAAAAACAACATGAGGTGTTTCTTCCACAATAAGGGTCCTACAGTTGTAAACTCTGAATGCTTTACTGACTTCAGAATATCCTAAGAATATTCCTTCATCAGCTCTGCTATCAAAAGTTTTCAACTGATCTTTACCATTATTGTGTGTGACACACTTACAACCAAACACACGAAAGAAAGAAATAAGAGGCTTCCTTTCATTCCACATCTCATATGGTGTTTTGTCTTGATTATTTGTCAGCATGGATCTATTCTGAGAGTAACATGTAGTGTTGATAGCTTCAGCCCAAAATCTCTTAGGAATGGCAGCTTCAACAATCATTGTTCTTGCAGCTTCTTTCAGAGTCCTATTTCTTCTTTCAGCAACACCACTCTGTTGTGGGGTCCTTGCAGCTAATGTTTCATGAGCTATTCCATTTGCTGCACAATAATCAGATATAATATGGTTGATAAATTTGGTGCCTTTATCTGATCTGATTTTGACCACACTCAGATTCTTTTCAATACTGAGTCTTTTCAGTAATTCAGGCAGTTTTGTCTGAGTCTCTTTCTTACTGAGTAAGAATATGACCCAAGTGTATCTAGAGTAGTCATCAACTACCACAAGTGTATATTTCCTGCCATTAGTGCTCACAGGTGTTACTGGACCAAATAGATCCATATGTAACAATTGAAGTAACCTATCAGTAGAGACTTCTACTTTGCTTTTAAATGATGCTCTGATTTGTTTTCCTTTCTGACAAGCATCACATACATGATCTTTACTGAATACCTCATTTGGTAATCCTCTCACAAGTGTTAATCTTGCAAGTTTGTTCAGGGAGTTGAAATTCAAGTGATTCAGTCTTTTTGTGCTATAGCCAACTTGTGTCAGTAGAACTTTTTGCAACTAAACATGTATCCATAGTCTTTTTGCTCAACATAGTCAGTGAGTAAATGTTTGTATCCTGTCATGTGACTTGAACATCCACTGTCCAGATACCATGCAGCAGGAGTTGTTTCACTTCCACTCATCAGGGCTATGTTGTCTTCATTCAGCTCAGTGCCCTTTTTCTTCTCCTGAAAAACAGATCAAGCCCTAGGTACCCATTTGGTGTAGAGTCCTACCAGGTTAGCTGTACCTTTTGGAACCCAAATCTGCCTCACAACTCTAATTACTTTAGAGTGGTTGATTTATCTTCCATAAACATCTACATACACATTCACCACCCTAGGTGCCTAGGCAGTACCCTGTGTATGAGTGATAGCCTTGGCATGAACATGAGCCTTAGAGTTCTTCTTGGGTTCAGGCCTCTTGTTCCAATGCTTCGGCCTTGGTACAACTGGTCTATGTCTCTGCTGACTTGGGTTTAGGAAACCTTTACCCTTAGGCAAGTGGGGTTTAGGTTGCCTGTACTGAAATTGTGGTCTTTCCGTATCCTGAGAACTTGGTTTCTTCAGATGAGAATATCTCGGCTGAGTGTTTCTCTTCTGAAGATTCCTCTGATGGTTCAGTGCATATTTCTTCTGGTTGGTATTCTTAGTCTGAGGCTTCGAAGTACTGGCCTGAGGATTTCCTACTGAGTGTTCAGGTTTTCTAGCCTTTTCCTGAGGTTTGGGCTTTCCTTCCTGAACCTTCAGGTTCTCTAAAACCATAGGTCATTTACCCTTGTCTAAAACATGGGGTTGTTCTTCAAAAAGAAGATCAGTACGAACCGCCAGGTTTAACAAAGACAGTCTTAGTGCTACTAGAAGAAGCAACATTCAGATGACCTTGTGAGGTTACCCCTGGATTATATCCCAATCCAGCCTTTATAGTTGCAGGTCTTTGATAACTCTGAATTTCATCTATTGCTTTAGATGCAGAATTCAATAGAGCTACCTTTCTCCGCAAGCTATCCTCACTTTTCTTTAGAGTTTCATGTTTCTCAAAGAGGTCATTGAATTCAGTCCTGGTAAGCTGATTTTCCTCAGTGGATTTCTCTAACTTTCCTTTCAGGGTCTCTATCACCTTCTCCTTTTCTGAGAGCTGTACTTTCAGAACATCCAGTTCATCAGTAGCTCCCATTAATTGAGAAGTGATCTCAGCAGCATTAGAGTTTTTTCACTTCAGATTCTCAGTAGTCAGTTCCTTATTTTCTCTTGAGTTTCTATGAACAGTTCTTGTAACACAGAATAGTCCTTCATAAGATTCTCAAAAGAATATGTTGGTCCCGGTGCAAACGAGTCTTACACGTGTATGGGGGGAATACACGTGTTCAGTGTTTTTAAAACTTTTCTTTTACTGAGGTCAGCTTGGGTCAGGTGGTCCTGATGATTTGGTCCTGAGAAGCACAAATCGCTCTGAGTCAAAGTCTACCTGAAACAGTGATCCTGAGCTGCTTTCAAATACCTCAGATAATCCCAACTGAGTCCTAAGTTTTCAGAGATCCTGAGTTGCTTGGATCAGATAACTAACTTACTGAACCCTCAGAAGAGTAAGTTCAGTTTGGTAACTATCCGTTCTAGCTACTCGGATGTCTTGAATGGTTGGTCCTTAGTTTATACTGCTTTTTTAAGCTTTTTGTTTGAAAACCTTCCTTTAATGGAATAGTGATTAGGTTGTGATTCAATTATATGCAACTTTCAGTGGATTGGTTCCAACTGAAATATCAGTGAAAATATGCTTTCAAAAGAAAGTAATGCAACAGATAAATCAAGCAAACAGAAAGCAAAGAACACAGCAAGTTATAGTGGTTCAGAGACTCAAGCTCCTACGTCCACTCTCCCTGATCTCTTCAGAGAAATTCACTAATCACTTCCTAAGGCTTTCTGACTACCTATGTAGTTTACTAACCTTTCTATTTTGAGCTTTCTGACTACCTCTGTAGTTTACTAACTCAAAACACACACAAGCTTTCTGTCTATCCAAGATAGATTACTCACTTCTCCTCTAGAGCTTTCTGACTACCTCAATGTAGTTTACTAACTCTTTACAACTCCAATCTCACCAACAATCACACTCAAACTACCTTACAAAGGGTTTGGGGTTTCTTGGTTGGTTTCCAACTAGGATGAGATATCCTTTACAATAAAGAACAATGCAAAGGCTAGGATATCTCGACTAAGCTTTGGATATATTTTATCAAGCTAGTCTTAGTGGAATGAGCTCTCTTCGATTTAAAGCACTTGGGAAATTCTTGGTTTTTCGAGTGCTTCAACTTGCAATAATAAGTTTGAGCTCTTGAGTTGCTTACAAATTTCCCGTAACCTTATAATGTAGAGGGTCACAATTTATAGGCATACACCAAGGTCACTCTTGAAAAACTATCCGTTGGAGAGATAGCTTCGTGAGTTTCCTCTTATGGTGTGTGAGAAACGGCTATATTTAGGGTTTGACACTCCCTAACACGTTTTAGGCAATAGCCTTTCATGTAGCCGGTTATCACTTTTTGCAGTCTGGAACTTAGTACTTCTGACATCTTTTCAGTGACCTGTCGCTGTCAGTGTCAGTATGGTACAGTGTTGTCTTCCTCTTTTTGACTTTTGTCTCCAGTTAAAGGTAGACAACTCAACGGCTCATTTTGGTTACAATCTCTGAGTGATATAACCTTAACAACACTTTGTCTTAGTTCCTTTTGTCTGTATTTGAATGTCTTGGCAAATATCTATTTTTCTAAGAAATCGCGATCTTCTCAGTATTGCATCCTTCAGATAGATATTTTTAGTGCCTCGGAACATTCAGGTTTATACTGAACATTCAGTACATTACTGAGTCTTCAGTAATTACTGTGCCTTCAGTATTCTTGATCTTCAGTTCTTCAGTCTTCAGTCTTCTGTGTCTTCAGAGTCTTCAGGGTCTTCTGAGTCTTCAGCGTCTTCTGAGTCTTCAGCGTTTTCTGAGTCTTCAGCGTCTTCTGAGTCTTCAGCGTCTTCTGAGACTTCAGCGTCTTTTGAGTCTTCAATGTCTTCTGAGTCTTCATAGATATACTGACTGATATACTGAGTCTTCAGTATCTCAGTTTCATACTGAGTCTTCAGTATCTCAGTTTCACACTGAGTCTTCAGTATCTCAGTTTCACACTGAGTCTTCAGAAACTTCAGTTTCATACTGAAACTTCAGAAACTTATTGAGTTCTTCAGAATCTTCAGATCCTAACCTGATCTATATATGCTGACTATACATTTTGCAGATAACATCCTGAATACTCTAAAACTGAATCCTGACTCAACTATCAAGATTATCCTGAACATGTCATACTCAGGGGTTTTGGGATCTTAATCAAAATCATATCTTTATTAAATTCATCTCCCAACAATTTCCCCCTTTTTGATGATGCCAAAACCTATCTTGTTACAAAAATACTTAACCTATACTCAGGTTTCAGTTTATCCTATTACAAGATTGGTTTTTATTTCCCAACAATTTCTTAAACAGAAAGAGTCTCCCAACAATTAATCTCCCAACAATTTCTTCAGTAATGAATCTCTCAAAGGATTCATCACCAAACAATTAATTTCCCAACAATTAATTCAGAGACAACATTCAGGCATATCAAAAGTAAAACATGTAAATAAGATAATGAGATATTATCTTTTGAGCATAAATGATAAGTTTTCATTGATGATAGGTAGACTGTTACAAGTTACAATGAATCTTATCTGAACAAAATCAAAAAGTCAAAAAAAAAGATAAAGGATTACATGAATCTTCTGAGTCTTCATCTTCTGTCTTCTTCTGCTCTTCAGCTGGGCTCTTCAGTTCTGATCTCCTTCCACCTCATCAGCAGGGACTTCAAGGTTGAACATTCCATAATATCTTTTTTTCAGCGCATCTCTTTCTTTAATGATATCAGGATTGTTCCCTGTCAGACCCAACTGAATGGCGTACTGAGAAATCTCTTGAGAAATGGCTTTCTCATTCACACAGTCATTCTCCAGCATAGGAGGAGGGTACGAGTATGGACCAGGGGCGGTTATCTGCACCTTTCCTTCATCCGCAAGATTTATCCAGCTTTGAAAATACTTCGGATAAAAGGTCAGGAGATAGTCAATGAAAGCCTCATTGGGATCTGAGCTCTCCCCTCTCCATTCTCTGAGCACATCATAGTAGAACCAGAAGGTTCTCTTGATTTCTTCCCATGCATCGTTGAACTGGATAGGCATCCATTTGTCAACATGCGGCCATTTCTGTGCTTTTGTGTTCCCTCTCCTCTTGCTTGCGAACTTTTTGAACCCACTTCTTCTTTTCTGCTCTTCTTCTACCTTCTTTCTGATCACTGGTACACCAGAAACAGAAGCAGCAGTCTTTTTAGCTTGTTCAACTTGGAGTGTTTTCAGAGCACTTCTGGTATTGAAGACCTTCTTCTTTGGCTCAACCTCAGATTCTTCAATATCCAGCAACAGTTTTCTATGAATTGGCTTAGAAGCCTTTGCTCTTTTGCCCTCAGGCTCTTCCATCGCCACAGCCTTTCTCTTGATGGGCATTTCAGCACCAGCTAGGCTTGTTCCAATTCTTCCTCTACCACTCAGTTTCTCTATAGCAACTTCTTGCATTGTTTCCTCTGAAACCTGAGTGTAGACTGGCTTCTCCACCTTCTTAAACTTTAGCTTCTCAGTGGCCTCTATCTCCTTCATGGCTTCGGCAATGATTTTCTTTTCAGCATCCTTGACAACCTTTCCTTTCAAAGTATGTTCCAATAAATCCCTGAGATCAGCTCCAAGTCTTTCCCCCTTCTTGGAACCATACTTTGGCAGAAGCCTGGAGAGTGTTGTGTCCATATGGTATTGTTCTTTACTGACACTCCGCACCTCCCCTGCCATCTGATCTTGCTCCTCCTCGAGCCTCCTAAGGTGGTTCTTCGCCACTGAGAATTCTTCAGATAAATGAGCAAATTGGCTAGAGAGAGCTTCCTTGAACATATTTGTCATCTTGGCCATGAGCATTGAGCTCATCTCCTCAACTGCGTTATTCACCAGCATCTCATTATTCTCTACCAACTTTGCTTCTAGAATTTGAGTCTGCTCCTGATGCTTCTGCTTCAGCTCTGCATTAAGCTCAGCCTTGACCCCCTCCATCTTCTCTTCTAACTTTCCTTCCATGGAGGTCAGCTTTTCTGTCAGAGTATCCTGAAGTAGCACCAGTTCTGAAGAAGAACTCAAGGTATCAATCTTCTGAGTTTGGTTGGCCAATACCTCCTCGATCTGAGCAACTTTGGTCAGGATTGGCTCAACCTTCTCTAACTTCACCATCATTGGGGTGAGATCAATCTCAGGAGCATATCTGATCTGCTGTGCCTCCTGAGTTGGCTGTTCATCCTGAGTCTCAGTCTGAACTGGGGCTTCAGAATCAGTTTGAGTCTGGGATTCACCCTGATCTTGGGTGTCCACCTGAGCCTCAGTCTGCATATCAGACATTACAGATTTAAAGATAGGGACTTCAGTAATCCTGACATAATTATTAATAGTGCCAAAAGTTACCTGAAGGCTAACTTCAGTCTGAGGATGTTCGACAGCAGCCTGATCAGCATCAGTTGAGTCTTTCTCCTTCTGAGATTGACTCTCATCATCCCCTTGTTGGTCCCCATCCTGAGATTTGTCTTTGGAGCTCGGGGCACCAACTTCAGCAACCATTCTCTCAGCAACCTTCTTCTTAACCAACTCATCAAAGTCAGAGATTTTCATCCTGAGCTTGGTTTTCCTGAACCCTGAGAATTCAGTGAGAAAAGTTGTCTCCTCGTTCCACCAGTCTTCGCCTCTGAATGAAGCAATGTTGAGCATCTCTGGAAGAGTCTGGTTGAGGATATAAACCGTTGACCTCAATCTAAAGAAGATGTCTTGGAGGTCAGGGAATGAGCTAAGCTCAGGGTAGCGGTCAAGGATGAACCGTTCCCCCTTGCTTTGCCATTCGGTCTCTTCAGCTTCACCTTTCTTGAGCATCGGGCTCTCAGGTTCAGTGGGAAAATCTGCTGAAAGATCGACTAAAAGCTCATTCAGGAGCTCATCAAAGTTCATCGGCTCCTGAGGCTCAGCAAATTCTGAGGTTTGGGCAGGCAGCACCTCAGTCTGAATCTGGCTTGGTTCTGAGGTCTGAGCTGGCGCCTCCTCAGTGGGAATTTCAGTTTGCTCTGAGAACTGAGTGGGCACTTCCTCAGAGGGAATCTGAACATTTTCTGAGGTCTGAGCAGGTGCTTCCTCAGCAGGAATCTGTACTTGCTCTGAGGTCTGAGGTCCTTGGAAGATTTCTTGAGAGAACTTATCAGAACTAAGCGACGTCTCAAGAACCTCAGAGAAGACTTGCTCCTCAGTTTGATCCTGTGCTTTTGAGATAGCCTGAGCTAATACAAGTAAAGGCGATTTCTGAGCAGTTTGGCTCTCAGGCTGAATCTCATCAGTCTCACTTTCCTCATCCTCATCAGTGAGAACCACCATTCTTTTACGCTTTGGAGCAAGGGTCTTTTGCTTCTTCAATTTCTCACCCTGCTCCTTCTTGGGTTCCAACAAAACCATCCCCCTGGTTTGTTGGCTTTCTTCAGCAGCAGCCGCAACTGGTGATTCCACCTTTTTCTCTTTCTTCCCTTTGATAGTCCTCCTTGCAGCAATGGGTTTGAACATTACTTTGGACTTAGGGAATGGAGTAGAGTTGGCAAAGATATCCTCCTCCTCACGGCACATTTCCAAAATAAATGCTATTTTGGTGGCATGGAGGATCCTGCCTTTGATTGATATTACGCCATCCTCCCTTTTTATGACCTTGGCTTGCTCACTCACCACCTTGATCAGATACTTCAGCCAGTTGAACTCCTTGGTGGGTGAGTCTTCAATCACCGCCATCAGTCGGAGTTTGGGAGTGCTGATCTGCTTAAAGCTTCTAGATCGACTCATGATGCACTTACCCACAATATCCATCAACACTCTGTATTTCGGCTTTAAATGCCGCTTATGCAGAGTTGCTTCAAACTTAACAGGATTCTCAGTAATCCCATCAAGATACTCTTGCTCCCATCCCAACATATACAATGAGGGATCATCTCCCCTATCGCACAACTCAAAGACATCGTTTAAATTCTTAGGGACAATATAAAGCTCTCGAACAAAATCCATATACTTCATTGATTGTTCAAGATGCGAAACATAAATCTTGGACTCAATACAATCATCCTCATTTATTTCCATATTTGATACAAACTCTATTACCTCGCGAGTATACTCCGCCTCCGGTCGGTTCGCGACAAGATTCGTCAATTTTGCTAGACGAGTCAAATGGAGCGCCTCTTCTTCGTGCTTGGCGTTTGAGGTACTCTCCAGAGACACCATGTATTCATACCATGGCTTATTTTTTTCGGCCAATCTGTCGAATATGGTAGGAGCCATTTTGAGATTTGAAGATTTAGGGTTTGGAGCGATGAAGCTTTTCTGGGTAAAAGAGGGATTTTATTTGCAGAGGATTTTGGGAACGAAGGGTTTAATAAAAATTAGCTTGAAAGGCTTTTCAAGGAATATATAGTTCGAGATCATGGGAAATTGTACCGGTTTGGTGAAAAATAACGGTTAAGATTAATCCATGATTAATCGGGTATGCGAAAGGTCGATCTCCGAAAAGTAAGCCGCCATTTTATCCTCATTGGTGAATAAAAGCAACAGAGCATTTAATGACTGTTGACCTTCTTAGGAATTTCAAAGATCCCACCCAAAAACATTCTTCAGGTGTTTTGTATTTATTGCAAATGATTACTGAGTTTCACTTAAGCAATAAATGAGTCGCATGAGTCATTACTTCTTCAAACAAATTTCCCTCTATCAGTCTTACTGAGTATTGACCTTGATAAAATGTCAAGATGATAATCGAAAAATCGAATGGGTTCAAGATGCTTCTTGAGTCTTGACCTTCAAGAAATCTGAGTTTCACGAGACTCGATTCAAGATTTCCAATTTTATCCTGAGTTTCTCAGTAGAATTCTGAGAAAACTTCATGCATCTGAAAACCTTCATTTTTTCAGATTTACTCTATACACCTGGATCCAACATCCCTAATTCAACTGATAGTTCCTGAAATCTTGATTCAGCCAAAGGTTTAGTCAAGATATCAGCTCTCTGCTTATCAGTATGAATTTTCTCCATCCTGATGTCCTTTTTCTCGACATGATCTCTGATGAAGTGATGTCTGATATCCACATGTTTGCATCTGGTGTGCAATACCGGATTTTGTGAAATAGCAAAGGCACTATTATTGTCACAAAATATTGGTACTTCATTGGCTACAACTTTATAATCCCTTAATTGTTGTCCGAGCGAAAGAATCGAAAGCACGAAAGCTTCCTCGCAGACCATGTATTCAAATTTCTTGATAATCTTGGTTGCTACTAAGGTCCTGCATTTCTTCAAAAACCAAGATATCGACTTACTTCCAAGGAATTGACAAGTTCCTCAGAGTGGACTTCTGTCAATCCTGCAACCTCCATAATCAACATCTGAATAACCAGTTAATTCAAGGTTATCATCAGCTGGATACCATAATCCTCTATTCACTGTGCCCTTAAGATACTTCAGTATCTTTTTGGCAGCCCCCATGTGATTGGCCTTAGGATTAGCTTGGTATCTTGCACATATCCCAACAAAGAAATGTTATATCCGCCTACTTGCGTGAGATAGAGCAATGATCCAATGATTCCTCTATAATCGATTATGACTTATTGATTTGCCTTCAATCGAGGATCCATCTTGTAGTTAGTATTCATAGAATTCTAACCGCATTGCAATCTCAGACATCATACTTGGCAATCGGATCTCGATGTACTTTGCACAGTTGATGAAGATTCCTTCCTTTGATTGTTTCACTTGAAGACCTAGAAAGAAATTCATCTCTCCCATCATTGACATCTCAAACTTGCCTTTCATCAGTGTATAAAACTTTTCACACAACTGATGGTTTGGAGATCCAAAAATGATGTCATCAACATATATCCCGAACCAAGAAGATATCTTCCCCATCTTCTATCCTGAACGAGTTCTATCAACAGTTCCTTTGACAAAACCATGGTCGAAGAAACCGAGAAAGAGTATCATACCATGCTCGGGTGCTTGCTTAAGACCATACAAGGCTTTTTCGAGCACAGAATTTGGTCATTCTCTGTTCGAACCCGGAGGTTGTTCCACATAAACCTCTTCCTTAAGCACACCGCTCGAAAATGCACTTTTCACATCCTTTTGATAGACTGTGAACTTCATGTGGGCAAAGATATGCAAGAAAAAAATCGATGGCTTCTAGTCTTGTGAATCGGTGCAAAGTTTTCATCATAATCCAAACCTTCTTCTTGGGAATAACCTTGTGCAACTAAATTTGCATTGTTTCTTACAATGTTGTTGTTTTCATCTCTTTTATTCTTAAATACCCACTTGGTTCCAATGACATTGTGCCTTTTCGGGCCTATCCACTAGCTCCCATACTTCATTCCTTGAGAATTGATTCACCATCTTGCATAAAGAAGAATCCAATGAGAATCTTGTAGAGCTTCACCAATCTCAAGAGGGCTCTTTCTCCGATAGGCAAAGCAGAAATAGTGCACTCTCACCATGGAACCTTCTTGTTTTGACACCTTCAGTTAGATCACCCACAATCTGACTTGTAGGATGACTATCTAACCATCTTCTTCTAGATGTTCCCCCTTCAATAGTGTCCTCAACATTTAAAATGTTAGGTTCATTAGTTCAATAAACTCGGGAACAAATGAAAAATGAGAAAGGGAATCATCTTCCTCGAGGACATTCCATTCGAACATTATTGTCGAGACATTTGTTCCCCCTTTGGTTGATAGTTTGAGAATTTACCTCGGTTGTGACCACATCTTCATTGGCATCACATACCTGAGTCTGAACTGGTGTCTTTGTTCAGATTGGTCAGCTTCAGTGTGTTGGTTTTCCTTCAGTGAAGACTTTCCATCCTGAGTCTCACCATCCTGAGTTCCATCCTGAACTTCTTTATCTGAGTCCGAGTCACTCCAATCATAGATGGTGACTGACTTCTTCTTTTCAGGTTCAGTGGATGTTTTGTCATTCTTTTTCAGGCTTAATCTGGTGATTCTCTTGGTCAGTTCTTAAGATCATGTTCTGTTTCTTTTTCCGAACACAAGTAGATTCATCAAAAAACAACATGAGGTGTTTCCTCCACAATAAGAGTCCTACATTTGTAAACTCGAACGCTTTTTCTTGATTTCGAATATCCTAAGAATATTCCTTCATCAGCTTTGCTATCAAATGTTTTCAACTGATCTTTACCATTATTGTGTATGAAACACTTGCAACCAAACACACGAAAGAAAGAAACAAGAGGCTTCCTTTCATTCCAAAGCTCATAAGGTGTTTTGCCTTGACTCTTGGTCAGCATGGATCTGTTCTGTGAATAGCATGCAGTGTTGACAGCTTCAACCCAAAATCTTTTAGGAATATCAGCTTCAGCTATCATTGTCCTTCTTGCGAACTTCTTTTCGTAGTCCTGTTCCTTCTTTCAAAGAACACCATTTTGTTGAGGGGTCCTTGCAGCTGATGTTTCATGAGTAATTCCATTTGCTGCACAATAATCAGATATAATATGGTTTATAAATTCAGTTCCCTTGTCAGATCTAATTTTGACCACACTCAGATTTTTCTCAATACTGAGCCTTTTCAGTAATTCAGGCAGCTTTATCTGAGTCTCTTTCTTACTGAGTAATAATATGACCCAAGTATATCTTGAGTAGTCATCAACTACTACTAATGTGTATTTCCTGCCATTAGTGCTCACTGGTGTTATTGGACCAAAAAGATCCATATGCAACAACTAAAGTATTCTTTCAGTAGAAACATCTACTTTGCTTTTAAATGATGCTCTAATTTGTTTTCCTTTTTGGCACGCATCACAAATATGTTCCTTACTGAACACTTCATTAGGCAACCCTCTCACAAGAGCTAATCTTGCAAGTTTATTCAGGGTTTTGAAATTCAGGTGATTCATTCTTTTATGTCATAACCAACAGGTATCTGTGGAACTTTTTGCAACCAAACATGTATCTTTAGGAGTTGAACTCCAATCAGCAAGATACACATTTCCTTTTCTAGTACCAGTCAGTAATATTTTCCGTGAGATATCATCTTTCACATAACATAAGTTCTTAGAGAACTCAACATTAAAACCTTTATCACAGAATTGGCTTATTGAAAGCAAGTTATGCTTCAATCCGGATACATATGAAACACCATGGATATGAACCGAAATCGATTTCCAAAGTTCCATATCCTTCATCATCCCTTGAGTTATCTCCAAAAGTGATCTGAGGGCCTCTTTGTTCAACATAGTCAATTGAGTATCTTCTTGAATCTGTCATATGTCTTGAGCATCCACTTTGTCAAGATACCATCACAAACCAGAGCCTTTTCATCTCTGCTCATCGGTCTTATGTGATCTTTAATCGACTATGTGCCCTTGTTTTCCTCCCCGAAAAAGCAGATCAATTTTTAGGTACCCAATTTGTGTAGGGTCCTACAAGGTTAAATTTGTACCTTTCGGAATCCAAATCTGCTGACAACTCTAATCACTTTAGAGTGGTGATCTCATCTTCCATAAACATCTACATACACATTTACTACTTTGGGTGCCTTAGCGGTTTCACTATGTATGAGTGCTAGCCTTAGCATGAACATGAGCTTTTGAATTTTTCTTTGGTTCGGGGCCCTTACATTCATTTGTTTTGGCTTCTGCGGTTGGTGGGTCCGAATCTTTGTTGACTTCGGGTTCGTGTAACCTTTACCCTTAGGCAAGTGGGGTTCGGGTTGCTGTCTTTGAAATTTAGGTCTTCAAGATATCGAGGACTTGGTCTCTTCATTTGAGAATGTCCCTGTGAGTGTTTCTCTTCTCGAAGATTCCTCGATGGTTCAATCTGCATCCTTTTCGAGTTTGCATTCTTAGCCCGAGGCTTTGAAGTACTTGCTGAAATTTTCCAACCGAGTGCTTTCGATTTTCTAGCCTTCACCGAGGTTTGGGCTTTCTTACCTGATCATTCAGTTTTTCTGGAACCATAGGTCCTTTTCCCTTGTCTACAACCTTGGGCATTTCTTGATTTGAAGTGTAGGTGCCATTTGGTTTTACAAAGATTGTCTTCTTGCTACTTGATGCAAAGATTCGGATGACCTTGTGAGGTTCCCCGAATGTATCCCAATCCAGATTTTATAGTGGCGGATCTCTGGTAACTCAATTTCATCTATTACTTTAGATGTAGTATTCAATAGAGTTAGCTTTCTTCACAAGACTATCCTCACATTTTTATGTAGTTTCATGCTTCTCGGAGAGGTCATTGAACTTAGTTCTGATCAGCTGAGTCTCTTCAGTGGATTTCTCTAGTTTTTCAGTTAGGGTCACTATCAACTTCTCTTTCTCTGAGAGTTGTACTTTCAGAACATCCAGTTCATCAGTAGCTCCCATTAATTGAGAAGTGATTTCAGTATTGCTAGAGTCTTTCCACTTAAGATTTTCAACCTTGATTCATTTATTATTCGCTCTTGATTTTCATTTAGCAGTTCTTGTAAAACAACATAGTCCTTCATCAGACTCTTAAAAGAATCCATCAGGTCAAATTGACTGTTTACAGTTGAACTTGATAACTCTTGTGCTAGTGTAGGAGCAACAACAGAGAAAGAAGAGTTTACCTCCTCAATAGCCATCGGACAGATGTCATCACTTTCACTGTCTGAGAATATTTCATCTGAAGAGCTAGATCCCCCCTCAGAATGTTCTTCTTCTGCAACCATGGCCTTTTTGCTAGAGAACTTTTTGTCTCTTTTAGCTTTGTCTTTCTCTTCTCTCCTTAGCTTTTCGGATCCGGACAATCATCTTTGAAGTGACCTTTCTTTTGGCAATTGTAGCATCTGTTGGTATCATCATCCTGATCACTTTCTTCTTTGGACTTGGAGTCCTTCCTTTTGGATGAAGATCCCTCAGCTTTCAGGTCCTTCTTCTTCTCAGTTGATCTGTCCTCAGGTTTCTTCCGTACCGTGATTCCTGTAATAATTTTTTGTATTTTCCATATCGATTATTAAGTCTTTCAAACCTCCTTGCCATCGGTCTTTAGCTTATCCTCAAGCTCATCCCCGATTCTTAGCAAGGGAGTTCTCGAACTCTCTAGTTTTATGTTTTTATCTTTGGCTTTGAAAGCCACATTTTTACTAGATGATGAATCATCATTCTTTGTCGACCTTTTTAGATTTCTTATCAATTACTTAACTCATAGGCCTTCAAATTTCGAGAGAAGACTTGTTGATATGGCATTGGATTAATGTTTTTGGTGTTTTCAATCACCAACGCATGTATATCCCATTTCTTAGAAAGACCTCTAAGAATTTTCAATGCAACTTCTCTCTGTGGATATTTCTTTCCAAGTGCATTTAGATCATTCATAATGCTAGTGAATCTGACTTCCAATTTGTCTATAGATTCACCTTCATCCATTTCAAAACTATCAAACTTTCCAATTGCAACTGAAAGTTTGTTTTCCTTGATATGATCTGTGCCTTGGCACATTACAGCTAGTGTATCCCAAATTTCTTTTGCAGTATTACAATGAGAGATCATTCCCATCACACCATCATCAATTGTACTGTATAGTGTGTCTTTAGCAATATAGTCTAGATTGACTAACTTCCTCTCCTCAGGAGTCAGTTGGTCATCAGACTTAGGAAATTCCATTCTGGGTTCGTTTCTCTCATTTTCTGTTCCTCTGGGATTCACCACAGTAAATTGGAATGGCCCTTCAGAGACCACTCTCCACATACGTTCATGTTTAGAATACAGGTGAGTCTGCATTCTCAGTCTCCATAAATCATAGTTCTCTACTGAGAACATGGGAAGTTTCTTAGAAGACATTTTATCTGAGTCTTTTAAGAATTCAGCAAATAAGATCAGTTCATATAGACCACAAGTATTTTTAGCAAATAAAACTTTGGTCAACAAAACAGGTGGTCAAGTTGAACCACTGCACTGATACCACTTGTTGGTCCCGGTGTAAACGAGTCTTACACGTGTATGGGGGGAATACACGTGTTCAGTGTTTTTAAAATTTTTCTTTTACTGAGGTCAGCTTGGGTCAGGTTGTCCTGATGATTTGGTCTTGAGAAGCACAAATCGCTCTGAATCAAAGTCTACCTGAGACAGTGATCCTGAGCTGCTTTCAGATACCTCAGATAATCCCAACTGAGTCCTGAGTTTTCAGAGATCCTGAGTTGCTTGGATCGGATAACTAACTTATCAAACCTCGGAAGAGTAAGTTCGGTTTGGTAACTATCTCGTTCTAGCTACTCGGATGTCTTGAATGGTTGGCCCTTAGTTTATACTCGCTTTTAAGCTTTTCTTTGAAAACCTTCCTTTAATGGAATAGTGATTAGGCTGTGATTCAATTATATGCAACTTTCAGTGGATTGATTCCAACCGAAATATCAGTGAAAATATGCTTTCAAAACAAAGTAATGCAACAGATAAATCAAGCAAAATGTAAAAGCAAAGAACACAACAAGTTATAGTGGTTCGGGAGACTCAAGCTCCTACGTCCACTCTCCCCGATCTCTTCAGAGAAATTCACTAATCACTTCCTAAGGCTTTCTGGACTACCTCGTGGTTTACTAACCTTTCTATTTTGAGTTTTCTGACTACCTCTGTAGTTTACTAACTCAAAACACACACAAGCTTTATGTCTATCCAAGATAGATTACTCACTTCTCCTCTAGAGTTTTCTGACTACCTCAATGTAGTTTACTAACCCTTTACAACTCCAATCTCACCAACAATCACACTCAAACTACCTTACAAAGGGTTTGGGGTTTCTTGGTTGGTTTCCAACTAGGATGAGATATCCTTTACAATAAAGAACAATGCAAAGGCTAGGATATCTCGACTAAGCTTTGGATATATCTTGTCAAGCTAGGCTTAGTGGAATGAGCTCTCTTCGATTTAAAGCACTTGGGAAATTCTCGGTTTTTCGAGTGCTTCAACTTGCAATAATAAGTTTGAGCTCTTGAGTTGCTTACAAATTTCCCGTTAACCTTATAATGTAGAGGGTCACAATTTTTATAGGCATACACCAAGGTCACTCTTGAAAAACTATCCGTTGGAGAGATAGCTTCGTGAGTTTCCTCTTATGGTGTGTGAGAAACGGCTATATTTAGGGTTTGACACTCCTAACACGTTTTAGGCAATAGCCTTTCATGTAGCCGGTTATCACTCTTTGCAGTCTGGAACTTAGTACTTCTGACATCTTTTTCGGTGACACATCGTTGTCGATTATCGGTATGGTACGTCATGTTGTATTCCTCTTTTTGACTTTTGTCTCCAGTTAAAGGTAGACAACTCAACGGCTCTTTTTGGTTACAATCTCTGAGTGATATAACCTTAACAACACTTTGTCTTAGTTCCTTTTGTCTGCATTTGAATGTCTTGGCAAATATCTATTTTTCTAAGCAATCGCGATCTTCTCGATGTTGCATCCTTGGATAGATATTTTGATTTGCTTGAACATTCGAGGTTTATCTTTGAGCATTGGTACATTATTGAGTCTTGATAATTCTTTTATGCCCCGGTATTCTTGATTTTTAGTTCTTGATCTTACATGTTGAGTCTTACGAGTCTTGGCGTCTTCGAGTCTTGGCGTTTTACGAGTCTTCAGGCGTCTTACGAGTCTTGACGTCTTACGAGACTTGGCGTCTTTTGTGTCTTGAGCGTCTTCTGAGTCTTCACAGATATCTTGGTGATATCTTGAGTCTTGATTCCTCGGTTTCATCTTGAGTCTTGATATCTCGATTTCTGCTTGAGTCTTGATATCTCGATTTCTGCTTGAGTCTTGATATCTCGATTTCTGCTGAGTCTTACGAAACTTGAAACTTCTTGAGTTCTTGAAATCTTCAGATCCTAACCTGATCTATATCTGCTGACTATACATTTTGCAGATAACATCCTGAATACTCTAAAATTGAATCCTGAATCAACTATCAAGATTATCCTGAACATGTCATACTCAGGGGTTTTGGGATCTTAATCAAAATCATATCTTTATTAAATTTATCTCCCAACAGAATCCATCAGGTCAAAATTACTGGTTACAAATGAACTTGATAACTCAAGTGTTTGTGTAGGAGCAGCAACAAAGATAGAAGAATGTATCTGCTCAATGGCAACAAGGCAAACATCATCACTGTCACTATCTGAGAACATTTCTTCTGAAGAGCTGGATCCTTCTTCAGAGTGTTCTTCTTCTTCAGCAATCATAGCCTTCTTGCTTGAATTCTTCTTGTCTCTTTTGGCTTTCTTTTCCTTTCTTTCTTTGGCACTTAGCTCAAGACAATCATACTGGAAGTGACCCTTCTTTTTCCAGTTGTAGCATCTGTTGGTATCATCATCCTGATCACTCTCCTCCTTGGTGTTGGAGTCCTTCTTTCTGGGTGAAGATCCTTTAGCTTTGTGGTCCTTCTTCTTCTCAGTGGACTTGTCCTCAGCTTTTGAGTTATTCATGTTCCTATTATTTTTGAAGTATTCTTGTACTTTCCATATCTGCTATCGAATCTTTCAAACCTTCTTGCCAACAGTACTAGCTTATCCTCTTGCTCATCCTGATTTTTGGCAGGTGAGTTATCAGACCCTCTAGCTTTACAGGATTTTTCTTTAGCTTTGAAAGCTACATTCTTGCTAGATGAAGATTCATCTTTGCTATCAGATTTCTTTGTTTTATTATCAATCACAAATTCATAAGCTTTCAGTTCAGAGAAAACTTGTTGATATGGCATAGAATCAATGTTCTTTGATGTTTTCAATCACCACAACATGAATATCCCATTTCTTAGACAATCCTCTAAGAATTTTCAGTGTCACTTCTCTTTTTGGGTATCTTTTCCCAAGAGCATTCAGATCATTCATGATACTAGTGAATTTGACTTCCAGTTTATCAATAGATTCACCATCTTACATTTCAAAGCTATCAAACTTTACAATGGCAACAGATAATTTGTTTTCTTTGATATGATTTGTGCTTTGACTCATGATAGCAAGTGTGTCCCATATTTTTTTACCAGTTTCACAGTGAGAAATCATCCCCATAATACCATCATCAATAGTGTTGAATAGAGTATTTTTAGCAATATAGTCTAGGTTGACTAACTTTCTCTCATCAGGAGTAAGTTGGTCATCAGACTTAGGAAGTTCATCTCTGGGATCATCTCTCTCAGCATCAATAATTCTAGGATTCACAACAGTGTACTCAAATGGTCCTTGAGAGACAACTTTCCACATTCTCTCATGCTTAGAATACAGATGTGCCTGCATTCTTAATCTCCATAGGTCATAGTTCTCAACAGAGAACATAGGGAGTTTCTTAGAAGGCATGATGAATGAGTCTTGTAAGATATCAGCAGTAAGATCTATTCAGTAGACCACCAAAGTCTCTCAGTGAACAAGACTATGGCTACCAAAGCAAGTGGTCAGAATGAACCACTGCTCTGATACCACTTGTTGGTGTTAGGGTTATACTAAAAAAATATGCTTTTTACTTTGTATAACCAAACTGAATTTCTTATTTATTTACTGAAATAAATTATTTATCACTGTTGCACTAAATATGAATGAATGTTATATATATTTATTTCAAATCTATTCGATAAGTAAGTACGTATTACGTTGAAGTTAATTTGGTGATACCAGATCACAGAAGATCAAATTAACAGTCCCTCGTGATTAAGTACAAATTCACAACCCAGGTGGAAATGAACAATCCATCATGAAAGGTTGAAGTGTAAGGCTCAGATTGGCTTCTCTTGACCAAGAGATTACACTAGTGCATTATGATGCGCTGAATAGGACCTATAGGAGGATAAATTCTTTGGTACTGAATATACAAGAATTAGACCTCAGTGGTTCGTTATTTCTTAATCTATGTTCCTTAAATAGGATCGTGTGAAATTAATAACTATTGCTTTGAGTTATGATGGGAAGAGAATCAATGCGATTCGATACCTTATATCTTTGGCAATATTATTGATTACACGACGATTGCTAAGATTTAATACCGAGAATCGTGTGCAAGCACGTCTTGCTTGATTTGTCCCCTTGGTGGGCTCAGAATCTTTATCATACCAAATCTTGCAAGTGGAAATTTATTTCCGGTATGGATAATAATGTTGAGCTGTCTTTACTCCAAGGACAAAGATATTAATTAATATAAAATATGTTCAGTGGCTTAATTAATTAATGGACTAAGATAATCTTAAACACGGAAAATAATGACCGGGAGCCATATTATTGTGAAGTCGTAATGTGAGTTAAGATGGATAGTGCAATATTAATTTTATAGTGGAGTAAATTAATATTAATGGGCTTGAATAATATTTTGGCTAAATATTAAAGTTTCATTCTTCTAAAGGCCCCTCAAATAGCCTAAATTAAAGTCCAATTAATGAAAAGGAGAAGAAAATATTTTGCCTATGTTTCCATGAGTATTTTCGAAAAAATAGGTAGGAAAGAGAAAAAGATTTTTTTCTTGATTTTCTTGGAAAGATTTTATGGAATAAGTATTCTTGAGATACAAGTTTATCCCATAAATTCAAGAAAGGAAAAAGATCTTATTTCTTCTCTACTTGTATGCAATTTTCAAAAATAAGGAGCAAAGAAGGAGGAGAAGATTTTGTTGGGAGATATTTTGGGAAATAGAATATATTGGATATACTCTAGATTGTATCTTGAGGAAGAAGCAAGGAAATTTTCCAATGCCCAATTTGACCAAATTTTCGTCCCCCCCTAGTCCTATAAATAGGGGATGAATTTTCCCCAATGCAATTCCATGTGTTGGAAAAATTAGAAATCCACAAAGGTGGTGGCAAATATTTTATTTTCTCCTTTAATTAAAATCGTTCGTTGAGAATCCTTCCACCGGATTACGTTCGTATGACGTGGGACATATTTGGGAAGGTTCTTTGGGTTGATCCATCGTCTCAACGATTGTCTCTACAAGAGGTATGTAATCTCGTAAATCCTAGATTCCGCATGCTTAGGATTTACGTGGATTACGTGTACGCATGTTGCTTATTTGCTTGTCTAATTATTATGTTGAATTGATTTAGGATTAATTCATGTTAGTAATTAATTGATTAATTTAAATATGCATTTAAATTCACCTAGAATAGATCTGGGCACCCCTAATTTCCCAACAGTTGGTCCCGGTGTAAACTAGTCTTACACGTGTATGGGGGGGAAATACACATGTTCAGTGATTTTTAAAACTTTTCTCAATACTGAAATCAGTGGGTCAGGTTGTCCTGAGAAATAGCCATGAGAAGCAAAAATTGCCCTGAGACAATGATACTGAGCAGTCTTTTAGTAGCTTCAGATTAACCTAATTAATCTGAGGTTTTAACAAAGTCCTGAGAAGCTTGGATCAGATAAATATCTTACTGAATACTCAGTTGAGTTTGTTCAGTTTGACAACTATCTGTTCTAGCTTATCAAGGGTGCGGAATGTGTTGGCCCTAGGTTTATACTCGTTTTACTTTGCTGAAAATCTTTTTACTTTAGTAAATCAATAGTTAAGGTTGTGCTTAGATTTAATGCAAACTCAGTGGATTGATTCCAACTGAATATAAGAAAACTCAGTATGCTTTCAGTGAAAATATGCAATCAGATGTAATGTAGAGCAGAAAGCAAATAACACAACAAATTATAGTGGTTCAGAGGCAAAGCTCCTACGTCCACTTTCTCTGATCCTCAGAGAAATTCCTTAACGCACTACTACTATTTCCTCAAGTTTTTAGGCTGAACTCAGCAGCTTACTAACTTTCTCCTAAGAGTTTTCAGGCTGAACTACTGCAACTTACTAACTCAAACACACACAAGCTTTCAGACTGTCTCAAACAGCTTACTAACTTCTTCTCTAGAGTTTTCAGGCTGAACTCAACTGCAGCTTACTAACTCTTACAACTCTTACTCTCCAACAATCACACACTCAAACAACCTAATCAAATAGGGTTTGGGTTTGGTTGGTTTCCAACTAAGGTGAGATATCATTTTTACAATAAGAACAGATTCAAAGGCTAGGATATCTCTTACTAAGCTTTGGATATTTAACAGTTATAGGCTTAGTAAATGAGCTCTCTTCAATGTGAAATACTTGGGAAATTTTTGGGTTTTCGAGTGCTTCAAATGCAAGAATACGAATGAGCTCTGGAGTTGCTTGATTTCCTGTAACCTTGCAATGGTGAAGGTCTCTGGTATTTATAGGCAACTCTTCAAGGTCACTCTTGAAAAACTATCCGTTGGAAGAGATAACATCAAGGGTTTCCTCTTTTGGTTAGTGGTAAACGGCTACAATTAAGGTTTGAACGTCCCCTTGCATGGTTTTGGTAATATATAGTCAAACAGCCAATCACCACTTTCTGTGAACTAGAAGATATCAGTCCTGACATTTCTCAGTGAGATGTCGCTTTCAGTGTCAGTAAAGTACGTTGTTCTTGCCTCCTCATTGGTTGAAATCTTCCTCTGAACAGAGACAAACAAAACGGCTCTTTGTAGGTCAACTATATTGATCTGATATGTTCCTTAATGTCCACAAATGAATAATATTATCTTTGTTTGTACTAAGAATGAACACAACACTATTTACTCTGAAATAACTTGTTTCAAGGTCTTATTGGTCAGTACAAAACAGTCTTTAGGATCTTAGGTCTTCAGGATCTTCTGTCTTCAGGACTTTATACTTCTTTCAGGATCTTCTAAGACTTGAGTATCTTCTGAGTCTTCAGGCATAATAAAGCATTCCTAACTATCCTGATCTATATCTGCTGACAATACATGGTGCAGATAATCCTGATTCTAACACCTATAGAAAACCTGATCCTTATCTATCAAGTTGTTCTGATACATGTCATACTCAGGGGTTTTGGGATCTAATCAAAATATTTTTTAAATTTATCTCCCAACACATCTGACGTTGAAGTCAAAATGATACACTTAGCCATTTCATTGGAGCTCAACCACTGCTTATGATATTCCTCATCTTCCTCACATTCGTAGTCTCAGCGAGTCTAGGTTTGTTAAGGACGGACTTATGCGATTGCATGGTCAAGACAATAAATAATTTCCAGTCTACATAGCTTCCTATACAATTCTATTGACTTTAAGTATATTAATATCCGGATTAACACAAGAAGAATCACACAATTCAATCACATGAATCATATTAAAATCTCAAAAAAAAAAAAAACATGCATCAGGTAACATCTCAAAACATTTTAAATGAGCCACGTGGGTGGGTCATCATTTAAACACAATTAAGCAGGTTACAAACAAGAACAATTACAAACCTTTAATCCAAAATTAATAGTTGGCTCCCACTTGACCAATATAAAATTGCAGGGACTTCGGGGAAGTATATGCATATCAATTTTATACTTAAGTAATAACCATGGTTAAATATAGAATCATTATTTCGTTTTGAACGAGCCTCTTGGGAGGGTCATCGTCGCCACTAATAATAATCCACAATCATCCTTTGGAATTCATTCATGTGAAGACTATCTTTTGGTCGTCACTTGGGGGAATTTCTCCAAAAACAATCACAAATAAATAAATCATGGAGGTCAAAATTAATTCAATTTTATTATCCAGAATAAAATTGTCAATTAATTATTTAAGCATACTTAGTAATTTTTGAAAGTGAGATTTTTCAAAGAACAATTCCTCATGCAAATTTAAACAAATTAAATACAAGCATAAGAAAATAAACAAAGCATCAACATAAAGAAATAAACACATATTCGACACATATATCCAATTGTCATGGTTTAATTTCTTCTTGTCTTGAATCTTGAGAAATCGTTCGTCTTCAATTTCTCCCACTCGATCGTCTCGAAAAATAATCTGTCACGTCAAGCAACATTTCGTGTACCAACCAGCTCGCGGGTTGGGATGCATGCCTTGCATCCTGCCCGACCATGTCGATTGGCGCCCGTGCAAGTGCGCCTAGCACCCAGTGCGTGTTGCTCGGTAAAACTCGGCAGGCGTCGGTAGCTCTCGGTAAGCGCCATGCGTACCCACGCGCACGCCTTCTCCTGCTACCGCCCGCATTGCTGCAGCTCTCCCCCACGCGCCCACCTGGAAACTTTCACCCGCGTCTCCGCGCGCGCCCGCACGTCCGTCTGATCCCGCGTCACCCACGCCATAGTTTTAGATCCTGTCTTCAATCTCTCGTCTCCATCTTCGATCCGGTTACAATTTATTTAACGGAAAAATAAATAAACCTATGATCTAGACTAGTCTATTACATTGAACAAATCAAATAGTCTAATCTACTCGTTGATTTTCTTACGAGAAAAATGAATCCGAACGAGTTGAATTAAAAACCAAATAATCATACGCATGAATTAAATAAACATTAAATTACCATGACAACTGGATACCTGCAAAAAGGATCTAGCAATTCTACTATCCAATTTTTAAAATTTAATGAACAACAATTTAAATTACAATCTAAATCATAGAGCTCAAAACCGAGGCTCTGATACCAGTTGTTGGGGAATAGGTTGCCCGGATCTATTCGAGGTGCAATTTAAATACAAATTTAAATTATTTAATTATTACTAGCATGAATTAATCCTATATTAATTAAAATAACAATTAAAACAATAACAAATCATGCGAACAATTATGCCACGTAAATTCTACACATGCGGATTTCTAGGAGTTACGTGAGACGTACCTTTTGGCGGATTAAACGACAGAGAATCTGATCACACATCCAAAGACATTCTCTAGTATTCCCACGTCCTTATTTGATATCCCAGTGGTAGGAATCTCCTTCAAATAATTAACAAAAGGAAAAAGAGAAATTGTTGCACCACCTTTGTGGATTTCTAATTTTTCCAACACATGAATTATATTGGGGATGAAAAAAAATCATCCCCTATTTATAGATACTAGGGGGGAGGGAGTGAAATTTGTGAGTATTTTAGGGTTCTAGAAAATTTCTTTGTATCTTCCCAAGATACAATCTTGAACATATATCATATATTTTATTTCCATAATAATCACAAAATATATTTTCTTCCCATATCTATGAGATTTTCGAAAATCTCCAAGAATAAAGAATCAAGATTTGATTTCTTAAATTTATGGGATAATCTTGTATTCCAAGAATACTTATCTTTTTCCATAAAATCTTTTCAAGAAAATCAAGAAAATCTTTTCATCCTCTATACTCCAAATTTTCGAAAATAACAAGAAAAATTAGGCAACAATATTTCTTTTATTTTAATCACCTTTTTCAGTTATTGGACTTTATCTTTGGGCTACTTGAGGGGCCTTTAGGAGAATTAAGATTGGACCTTCCAATGGACTTTGAATTATCAATATTGAGCCACAATATTATTCAAGCCCATTAATATTAATTAATCCCACTACATAATTAATATTGCACTATCCATCTTAACCCATATTACTGTAATATGGCTCCCGGTTATTATTTCCCGTGTTTAAGATTATCCAGTCCATTAATTAATTCAAGCCACTGAAAAGCTTTATATTAATTAATATATTTTTCCTTGGAGTAAGAACAACTCAACATTATTATCCATACAGGAAACTAATTTCACTTGCAAGATTTAATATAATAAAACTTTTGAGCCCACCAAGGGGACAAATCACGCAAGACTTACTTGCACACGATTCTCTATATTAAATCTTAGCAATCGTCATATAACTAATAATATTGCCCAAAGCACAAAGTATTGAATCACATTGATTCTCTACCCAACATGAATCAAAGAAATAATTATTAATTACACACGATCCTATTTAAGGGACAGAGATTAAGAAATAACGAACCACTGAGGTCTAATTCTTCTACATTCAGTACTGAAGAATTTATCCTCGTTGTAGGTCCTTTTCAGCGCATCATAATGCACTAGTGTAATCTCTTGGCCAAGACAAGTCAATCTGAGCCTTATACTTCAACCTTTCACGATGGATTGTTCATTTCTATCTAGGTTGTGAATTTGTACTTATTTACAAGGAACTGTTAATGTGATCTTCTGTGATCTGGTATCACCACATTAACTACAATGTAACACGTACTATTATTGAACAGCTATGCAGTAAATATATATAACATTCATTCATATTTAAAGAAACAATAATAAATAATTTATTTCAGTAAATAAGACAGAAATTCAGTTTGGTTATACAAAGTAAAAACATACTTTCCAGTATAACCCCAACATACATTTTCCTCATGAAGCATAAGTCCGATACATTTGATAAGTTCAAAGCATTTAAGGCTGAAGTAGAAAAACACAGGGAAAAGAATATCAAGTTTCTCGGAACTGATCATGGAGGTGAATACCTCAGCGATGATTTTCTGAACTACTTATCAGACGAAGGGATTGTATCCCAATCATGGTTGCAGAACTCGGCCTAGGCGGCCACCCCGATTTTACCAAAATCGGCGAGAAAAATCGTTTTGGCTGTTAGGTGGTGCCTAGGCGGATCTAGGCGGATTTATGTTAATTTATTTTGCAATTTAAAAAAAATAAAAATGGGACCGCCTAGGCGGTAGGCGGCCACAATCCGCCCGCCTAGCGATTTTCGACTTCTGCACCCTTGATCCCAATTAACTGCTCCCGGTACCTCTCAACAAAACAAGGTAGCAGAACGAAGAAACAAAACTCTTTTAGAAATGGTCAGATCATTGATGAGTTATTCAGATCTTTCCAAGTCATTTCGAGGGCATGCTTTGGAAATAGCAGCTTACACTCTAAACATGGTACCATCCAACTCGGTTCCTAAAACCCCAAAGGAACTACGGACAAAGCGCAAGCCCAGTCTAAGACACATGAGAATTTGGGGTTGTCTGACTTAAATGTTGGACAAGGAAGCTGGTAAGTTGGACCCACGTTCAGAATTAAGATTGTTTATAGGGTATCCCGATGGAACGAAAGGGTGTATGTTCTATGGTCCCAATGATCAAAGAGTTGTAATAGGTACATACTTTAGATTCTTAGAAGAAGATTATATGAACAATAGAAAGCCCAATAGTGAGATTACCTTAAATGAATTGAGAGAGCCAAGTGTCACACCTACTGTACAAGTCGATATACCAAGTGTCACACCTACACAACCAGAACCTCATCGCAGTGGGAGGGTTATTAGAGAACCCGAGTGATTCTTAGTGATAGGAGAGTCTCCGGACTTGATCTCAGGAGAAGAATCAGACCCATGGCCTTACAACGAGACGATTCAAGACAAGGATGCAGCTTCTTGGCAAACAGCGATGCAAGCTGAGATGGGTTCTATGAATCATAATCAAGTGTGGGAGCTAATCGAACCACCCAGTGGGGTAAAACCCATTGGATGCAAATGGGTTTACAAGAGAAAAATAGGACCAGACAGGAAGGTTGAGACCTTCAAGGCTAGACTTGTGGCGAAAGGGTTTACTAAAAAATAAGGGATCGATTATGAGGAAATCTTTTCACCTGTAGCTATGATGAAGTCCATCTGTATTCTCTTATCGATAGTTGCACATCTAGATTTCGAGATCTGGCAAATGGATATCAAGACAACTTTCCTAAACGGAAGTCTTGAAGAGGAAATCTATACGCGCCAACCCGAAGGTTTCATTGCGAAATGCCAAGAACATCTAGTTTGCAAGCTTAAGAAGTCCATTTATGGACTAAAGCAAGCATCCCGAGCTTGGAACCAATGTTTTGATCAAGTTATAAAATCTTACGATTTTGATCAAAACGAGTATGAGAGTTGTGTATACAAAAAGTTTGTCAGAACTGCCTTGGTATTTTTAGTGTTATACGTAGATGACATTCTGCTCATCAGAAATGATGTAAAGTTGTTATCAGATATGAGGGTGCGTCTGTCAAATCAGTTTGATATGAAAGACTTAGTAGAAACCGGTCACATCCTAGGGATCAAGATCACTCGAGATCGCAGGAAAATGATGATTGGCTTGTCCCAAGCTTCATACATAGACATTGTTTTGAAGCGATTCAACATACAGGATTCCAAGAAGGGTTTCTTACCTTTCAAACATGGAATCCATCTGTCAAAAGAAATATGTCCTAAGACACAAACCGAGATAGATGACATGAGGGAAATTCCATATACGTCGGCAGTTGGAAGCCTCATGTATGCAATGTTGTACACGAGGCTGGATATTTGCTTTGTCGTAGAAATGGTAGCAAGATATCAGAGTAATTCGGGAAAAGAACATTGGACCGCAATTAAACACATTCTGAAGTATCTGAAAATAACTCAAGATAGAATGTTAGTTTATCAGTCGGACAATCTTATTCTCATAAGATACACGGACTTAGATTTTCAATCGGACATAGACTCTAAAAAATCTACCTCCGGCAGTGTGTTATGTCTGGGAGGTGTAGGCATAACATGGAGAAGCGTTAAGCAGAAATGCATGGCTGATTCTACCATGGAAGCCAAATATGTAGTAGCTGCTTATGAAGCATCGAAAGAAGCGGTATGGCTCAAGAACTTCTTAGTGGACTTGGACGTAGTTCCGAATTTGCCCAGCACTATTACTATCTTTTGTGATAATGCTAGAGCAGTTGCAAATTCAAGGGAACCAAGAGCCCACAAAGTCAGCAAACACATTGAAAGAAAATATCATCTTATATGAGAAATTATTAAGAGAGGATATATAGAGGTGGCAAAGATCGCATCGGAAGATAGCCTAGCAGATCCATTCACAAAAGGTCTGCCTCAAAAAACATTCGAGAGCCATGTGGAAGGAATGGGTGTCAAGTGCGTTGTCAATCTGCTTTGAGTATAAGTGAGAGAAATGTTATTAGGTTCATGTAGGACATGAGACGTGTTGTAGTATACTTAAAAGCAAACTTTGAGTATAAGTGGGAGATTGTTGGGGTTATACGTGAAAGTATGTTTTTACGTGAAAACATACTAATGTACTCTTATTTACTGAATATAAATATTTTATCATTGTTGCTTTAAATATGAATGAATGTTATTTATTTACTGCAAACAGTTCAATATTAGTACATATTGCATTATTGTTAATGTGGTGATACCCGATCACAGAAGATCACATTAACAATTCCTTATAAATAAGTACTTCTTCACAACCTAGATGAAATTGAACACTCCATTGGTAGAGGTTGAGGTGCAAAGCTAAGATTGATTTATCTTGACCAAGAGATTGCACTAGCACATTGTGATGTGCTGAAGAAGACCTACAGAGAGGATAAATTATTCCTTACTGACTTATGGGATGAAGAATTAGACCTCAGTGGTTGTTGATTTCTTAACCTCTGTCACTTAAATAGGATTTTGTGTAATTAGTATTTATTGCTTTGATCTGTGTTGGGTTTAGAATCAGAGAGTGATTCTATACTTTGTATTTTGGGCAATATTATTAATTACATGACAATTCCTAAGATTTAATACAAAGAAACATGTGCAAGGAAGGTCTTTTTTGGTTTGTCCCCTTAGTGGGCTCAGAAGTTTTATCATATCAAATCTTGCAAGTGAAATTAGTTTTCGGTATGGATAATAATGTTGAGTTGTCTTTACTCCAAGGAAAAATATATTAATTAATATAAAGTCTTTCAGTGGCTTAATTAATTAATGGACTAAATAATTTTAAACATGGAAAATAATAACCGGGAGCCATATTATCATAATATGGGTTAAGATGGATAATGCAATATTAATTTTATAGTGGAGTAAATTAATATTAATGGGTTGAATGATATTGTGGCTCAATATTAGAAATTCAAAGCCCATTGGAGGTTCAATCTTAATTCTCCTAAAGGCCCCTCAAGTAGCCCAATATAAGTCCAATTAATGAAAAGGAGAAGAAAATATTATTGCCTAATTTATTCCTAAATTTTCAAAAAATATGTAGGAAAAAGAAGAGAAAAGATTTTCTTGATTTTCTTGAAAAGATTTTATGGAAAAAGATAAGTATTCTTGGAATACAATATTATCCCATAAATTCAAGAAATCAAATCTTGATTCTTTATTCTTGTTATTTTCGAAAATATTGTAAGATATGGAGGAAAAGATCTTTTGTAATTATTTATGGAAAATAGAATATATGAGATATATTCAAGATTGTATCCTCAAAATACAAAGAAATTTTCCATAACCCTAATTTAGTTCAAATTTTCGCCCCCCTTGTTCTTATAAATAGGGGATGAGTTTTTCATCCTCAACACAATTTCAGTCTTGGAAAAATTAGAAATCCACAAAGGTGGTGCAATATTTTTTCTTTTTCTCCTTTGTTATAATTGTTCGTGAAAATTCTTCCACCGGATTACGAGCAAGGACGTGGGACATACTTGAGAAGGAATTTGGGTTGATCCATCTACTCAGAGGTTGTCACTCCGAGATGTATGTTTCTCGTAAACTCCTAAATTCCGCAAGTGTAGGATTTTACGTGAAATAAATAGTACACATGATTGTTGTTGGTATTTTCTAATTGAATTAATAGGCTAATTCATGTTAGAAATATTTGTTCAATTTAAATATGTATTTAATTGCATCTCGAATATATCTGGGCACTCTATTTCCCAACAATCTACACTAGCTTTAGATAAGCGGAAGTTGTAGGCCCTAGTTGTTTATACTAGTTTTAATGTGTTGAAAACCTCTGTCTTTAATGCATAAAGCAGTAGTTAAGGCATTGCACAATTAATGTAGTGTTAAGTGAATTGTCCTCACTAGCTGTTTTTTTTTTAAATGCCTTAAATGTTTGTCTGAAATCAATGCAATTAATAAGCTAATCGGAAAGCTATAAATGTACAAGTATTTATGGTGGCTCAGAGTTTCCAACTCCTACATTCACTTTCTTGATTTAACATGAGAATTCTTTATCCACTTGGAATTCCTTGTTTTATAGTACCAAAGTGTACTGAACAAAATCAATCTCTCTTAGGTGATTTGTTCCTTAGGAAATTCCTTCAATCCTAGTACTCAAGTACAATACCAACGATTTTAAGTTGAAACGACACTTCAGCTTACTTGTTTGTTGGGAAATTTATAGTTTTGATGAAAGTTCCAAAAACACATGTAATAGGACCAAATTTTAACACTAACTGTTTACATTATCGCTATAGGAGACCAAGATGATTGTATAGAAAAAACCGATGTAATAGATAGGTCACATATTGAGGGGGAACTCAATATGGGTCGATCTCAAGAATCAAGAAAGTTTGATATCCGACGGGCCGAATTTCCGATCTTGTCGATAACTTCAATAAGTCATGAAGCTCAAACTTAGAATACTCAAGATCGATGACTTCCGTAAGATCGATCGAAGACCTACATCAAGCCGGAGTCATTCAATGAGTGAAGCTAAGTCAAAGACTAAGATCTTTTTCAGTAAACTTTGAAGATCATATAAGATGAAAAACGATGTTTCATCTTATCATTCTAAACAAGAAGAAGACCAACCTTAGTTGGAGGAACAACACCGAAAGCAAGGCTTCCATCCAATAAGGAAGAAACACGTATGAACAGAGTTACTCATGATTCGATGTTGCTCTCTCAAACGGCTATAAAATACACATTCACGCTTTCAAATTTATGCCGCTCTCAAGACGCCACATCAAGCTCGTCTACCTAAAATAGCCGAGATTCAAATTGCTAACGGCCGCTTTGATCTCAAGGTCTATAAATATGGGATCACACTTCAGAGTGACACACGGAAATGCTTGGACAAACAACATAATCACGTCAAACTATAGTCTTTCCGAATTATTTTATATTGTGTTCATCCCATAAGTTCTTAGCAAGAAATCTTTTTCATCTAGCTATCGGTCGTTACGCTCAGAAAGATTTCATAGTTGAACCTCAACAATCTTACCCAAACCCCAAGTTAGGATAAGTTGTTTAGAAGATTTCCTAGGGTTTCTAGTATATTTACGGATCGGTTGAGTGAGAACTCTTAAAACATCTGTTGGTGTAACTAACACACTAAACTAAGTCCATAAGTCGGTTAAGTTGGTGCCCCTTGTGAAAGGGAAGAGTGGGCGTAGGACCGGTTTTGTCCGAACCACTATAAATCTTGTGTGCCTTTAGATTAACTCTCTCACATCGCACAATCTTAAAGCATACATTCTAAGTTAAGATCGATATTATCCGAACTATATTTCTGTCATCCGATTAAAAAGATAAAACTTGGAATCGATTTATACAAACCGGTTTTTCACGGGTAAAACTTTAAGCTTCCGCACACATCAGCTTAATCGATAGTTACCGAACCGACTGCTTTAACGTTCAAAGAGTTGGTTATCGACAACCGATTCACTTTCGCGACTCTGATCAAAGCTATCCGCTCTACTGATCTCACGAAAATTTTTTCGTAAGTCTATTCACCCTCCCTCTAGACTTACGCCCTCACTTAACCTGTCCATACCTATGTTGGTATCAGAGCGGTTGGTTCTTCCGACCCGGCGACTACGTGTTGTGGTCAATCAAATCTTGAAAAACCGTTTTTAAAAACTCATTCATTTTCCAAAATCACTTTCGATGGATAACACGTCCCAGAGTGTATCATGATCTTTCTCAATTGATGAGTATGCAGAACCATATATACACCATCTAGGGCTCGATCGAGAGAAAATATGGAAGTCATTATCATCATTTACTACGACAATCCTGCGGTTTAGGAGATCCGGACTTTCCCACATGAAGTCTTGTACGAAAAAAGCCCATTTGGACACGTAAGAAAGAAAAATCGCATACTACACCATTGCAAGACATATCATCATGAAGACAATGGATAAGGTCACCAAAGAAAAGATTAAGTATCTCAAATCACAATGTGGGATACTCATTTATGAGGGAAATGAACAGATAAAAAGATTCTTCAAGCCGAATTAAGTTCGAGAAAAAGATGTCGCCAACGAAAACCATCAACGAACTCGATGGAAGAATTACAATGTCTATAAACAAGCTTCGAGAACTTGGTAGAGATGTCCGATAAAGATATCAACTATAAAATCCTAAGGTCTCTCACCAAGAAGTGGGACATGAAGGTCACGGAATCAAAGATTGCCGGGACATTTCAAGAATGAAACCTAGTAGCTTGTTCTTGAGTCTTAAAGCTCACGAGTTCGACTCCGATTGAAAGAGGTCAAAGCGATGAAGACGAGGTCCCCGCAATAAACCTCGACTTCAAAATCGTTGCTTTCAAGGCAACCAAAGAACAAAGGCCAATGAACCCATTGAAAATATACTAAGTCAAAGTAATAGATCGCGTTGCTTACCGGAATTGAGAAGTCGATATACAACTAAGTATCAAGATTTTATATATCAACATAGTCGAGACGTTAGGAGATCGCATAATAGATCTCCACAATCCGATGATCGGAGGGATCACCCAAAGGGAAAAGAGATAGTCGACAAGGAAGAGATAACCAATCGATAGAAGAAACTCGGACTACTATCGGAAGAAAATCACCTAGGTCATTTCAGTGATTCACAATTGGATCCATAGTTTCAATCAGGAAATATCACTATTAAGACAGACCGCCTCATCTTAAAAAAGAGGAATAAAAGAGAGCAACGCTTATAGAGATATAAATAGCTATGGTTCTTAAACGCCGATAATTGACGATTCCTATATATATATATATATGAAAATGAAGATCCGACATTTATGATGAACTTATATCATAGGTAACCTCCAAACCCCTTCGCTCGCTTTACACCGCTTATCATTAGCACACCTGGCCGAGATTGACCGCATAAAAATTGCTTGAAGATCTCCAATAAAGAGAAACTTATGCTATTGTGAAGCCGAGAATGATAAGAGGACTAGAAATAATTTAAAATGATCTCGTTCTTAGATCTAAATTTAAAATTCTCGGTTAAAGCTTCGATCGGGAAAAGGATCAAAGATCGATGGAAATTAACAGACAAAGAAGTTATGACTTCAAAATCTTGCAAGCAAAATTCGATGAGCTATTATAATGCATGAAAGTCTATTATCCTCGAGGATAATCTGCGTAGAAAATAGATGTTTTTTTCAAAATCATCTCAAACCGTTAAAGACATGAACGCCTATTTTCGAAAAAAGATTGATAAGGAGGGACTTGGCTATGAGAAACCCTCCACATCCTCAAAAAGCCCCGGTGATTCATCTCGAAAGGTGTAATCGACGAATTTAAAAAAGATACACCAAAATAAACTTGTATCTAATAGGGGTAAGAGACCAGGTTGAGCGGTGGGCAAGTGCCTAACCGTAAAGGAACAAATGGACCCCAACAAAGCATCGGTAGGAATCAACGGAAGAACCGGTTCTTACGAAAGACCTCAACCCGATCAACAGATCAGAATCGAAAAAAGACAACCTACAAAAGAAGTCTAATCGAGACCCAACAAGGTCACCGCCTAATAAGCATGCTTCGTTAAATGTGCGAAAACCATCTATGCGAAAAGGATATGAATCTTTTGATGGTAGCGATCGTACCTACCCTACACAAATTTAGGGTCAGCCAGACTAACCTCCCTCGATAAAAAAGAGACAAACCTAAAAGTTAAATCATAAGTCTTCTAAGTCATCCATTCACACAAGTAATCATACAAATCGAAAGCATATGAGGATAAGTATGATTATGTTGACAGTATGGAGACAAATCGAGCCTTTCCGACCGATCACAATAGAAGTGCTCGTTTGTATGGATCCCCAAATCCAAACCTAACCCCTTCCGAAAGACCTAAAACCCGATCCGATTAGCGGGTTCGTGGGTCCTAACAAAGGAGGTGCAAGCAACTATCCGGTACATCGATAGTGGATGCTCAAGGCACATGATGAAGCAAACATCTCCTCGTTTACATAGAATGAAAAGGCCAGCGTGTACTCTTTCTTTGATGATAACTTTGGTTATACCAAAGGGTTCTAACCTTAGAGAATGATGATGTACAAATAATCGAGTCTCGTATGTCGAAGGTCCGGCCTACAACCTATTATCGGTTTCTACAATTACTGGTAACGGATTCAAGGTGTTGAGTTCTCGATCGATCAATGCACTATCAAAAATCGAGTCACTCAATGATTTTGCTAATTTCAAGAAAAGGGACGATCTACATAATTGGAACAGTTGTCCAAGAAATCGTGCTCGATTGTTAAGAGTTCCAAAAGTAGCGATTGGCTCGGCACAAAAGAATGAGCCATCCCGAACTTTAAAAACTCTTAATAAGATAAATAGGATGTCTCTAGTGGAAGGACTTCCGAATGAAGTGTTCTCAAAGGATCGGACATATTCTCGCATGTCGGGAAGGAAAAAAGTTAAAAGCTTCATTCAAAGGAATTTCCGGACCGGCGATCCAATAATGATATGGATCTGTTTGGACCGATTACACCGTTGGATCTCAACGGACGCAAATACACTCGTAATCGTGGATGACTACTCCAAGTTTACGGGTTATATTCTTACATAAGAAGAATGAGACGACAACCAAGATACCCGAAATGCTAAGAAGATTACAAAATGAGAAAATAGATAAAAAGATGAATTTAAGACTCTTTTATTATTTTTGCTCTAAGTTTGGTATCTGACATGAAACATCAATTTCGAGGATGCCACAACGGAATGGAGTAGTTTGAATCGGAGAAATGTAACTCTCAAAGAAAATTTGCTTCTCGGACAATGTTAATTTGCGATACCAAACCGTTTAATCATCAACACCGATGCATGCCATACGCATTCATGTCTCTGATATCCCACTACAAAACACCCTATGAACTATGGAAGGGGCGAAAACCTTGTTTCTTACTTCCATGTTTTTTAAGTCTCAAGTGTTTCATACACAACAATGGGAAAAGTCGGTTGAAGACTTTTGAGGCCAAGTCCCATGAGGGTATATTTCTGGGTATTCCTCATCTAGCAAAGCTTTACAACAAACGAACCCTAATTGTGGAAGAAACACCCCAAAGATATTTTGATGAAGCATCTTCGATCAAATCGCCTCGTATCAAGAAGTTTCTACTATATATTCTAAAATGGATCACCTAATTATCAAGGAAAAAGGATCAAATCAGATCAATTTACATTCCGTATCTAGGCGATTCACCGGATCAATCGATCCTAAGGTACGAACAACTTCGATGAAAAAAGCCGATTCAACGAGACAGAACAACCCGAACCATCCCGGTTCAAACTTATTCTCACGAAATGACATCGACACATGATGATTCCAACATCACCGAGACTTGTTCTTATCAAGTGGACCATAACCAAAAACCACTCCCAATCACTAGTAATAAGATTTTATCGAAACGGACGATGTTCTCAAAACCGAAACGAAATCGTAAAAACCCACATCCAACCGACCGATAATTGGAGACCCGCTCGATAAAATTAAAACTAGACATCGATTGGTGAAAGTGCATGTATTGTCATTATCCATTTTTTTCAACTACAATAGAGGAAGCATTACAAGACGAAACTTCTAGCCATGCAAGGAAGCCGGAATCAGAGAAATGAAGTTTGGGAACTAGTAGATGCATTCGTGTCATCAAGACGTAATTGGCACGAAATGGATCTTCAAGAACAAGAGATGAGAAAAATGTTATCACCGGAAATAAGGCAAGACTTGTTGCTAAGGGTATTCACAATCGAAGGAATTGATTACTGATGAGACCTTTGCATTTTTAATTCGTTTTTATGCTTCCCACGAGGGGTTCACTCGCGGTATCGATGGACGAAAGAGTTTTTTAAAATCGGGGTACTAGCGGAGGAAGTTTATGCCTAACAACCTCCGTGCTTTGAAAAGGGCAACCAAGTGTATCGTTTAAGAAAAGCTTTTATGGTTCAAACAGTTCATGAGCTTGTATGATACACTCTCTCGCTTCTTGATGAAAAGTGGGTTCACTAAAGGAATAATGGGATGAATTCGCAATAGAAGATGGAGAAGATATTTGGTTCAGATTTACGTGATATACATCATCTTCGGATCTCCTAACAAGAGCCTATGTGAAAGATTCAAAGAAATCGATGCAAGGGAAATTCGAGATGTCCATGATGGGTCAGATGAATTACTTTCTAGGTCTCCAAGTTAAACAAAGTACAGAAGGGATATTCATCTGCCAAGCAAAGTACACTAGGAATCTTTTGGCTAAGTTTGGAGTTCAAAATAGTAAGGAAGCCAAAATTCCTATGATGACTGGATTCAAGATGGATCCAGATGAGGCCGGTCAGAAAACAAATCGGAAATATAGGGCCTCATTGGATCTCTATTATATATATATCACTTTTGCATATGTATGTGCGATTTCAAGCAAATCCAATGATCAGCCACCTAGAAGCAGCTAAGCGGATTCTTAAGTATCTGAAGGGAACCATAAACCTTGGTTTATTCTACCCATCAGATGATAATCTAGAGCTTAGTGGGTATTCTGATTCTGATTATGGAGGTTGCAAGATCGTGAAAAAAATCAACCTCGAGAACATGTTCTTAGGAAGAAAAGCGATCTCGTGGTTTTCAAAGAAGCGGACATCGATTCGACATCAACAAGCAAAGCGATATATGGGCTGGAAGTCGTTGTTCCCAATCGAACAAGACATTTGAGGATTACAACATTGTAGCTAAGAACGTACCTATATTCTGTGACAGTAATAGTGCTATTGCAATCACTCAGAATCCGGTTCTACATACAAGATGCAAGCATGTGGATGTCAGACACCACTTCATAAGAGATCACGTTGAAAAGAAGAATATCAGAATGGAAAAGATTCATACTGATATACGTAAAGGCGATATTCTAACCAAGCCACTAGCCGAGATCGATTCGGGAGATTTATGCAATGAGCTTTTGGAGAAATGTCACCGAAAATGTTTGATGGAATGTTCTCGAACTACCGGGTTAAGAGACTAACGGATCGAGAAAAATCAGTTGAGTTTGGTATCTTAACTCGATCTCAAGAGATGATAAGCAAAAAATCGATCGACTTACACGCTACTTCCAAAAGGAATCCCATCGATTTTTAGTTTATCGATTTAAAGTCTATCGATTTAAAAGGAATCGATCGATTCAAGGTTTATCGATTAAAGGAAAATGCTCGGTTTAAAGGATTATCTGATTAAATCAATTTGGTTATAGCATTTCTTTGTGAATCGATTTATGATATTCAACAAGCAAGATTCGAGATTAAGAGCTAACAATCGCATAAGAAAGGTGAATTTACACAACGATGAAATAATGAAATTTTTCATTGATAAAAACCCAAGGTGAGGTTACATTACGAGTTACAAGTACAAGAAGACCCGAGGTCAAGACATAAATGTTAACCAAAAATCCTAAACCTAGAAACCCTAAACCTTCATCCAAACCCAAACCCGAACTCATTGGTTAAGTTTAAAGAAGGGAAGAGAGAGAGATTTTATGAAATCGACGCTCTCATTTTTCCCCACTTAACAGGGTGAGGGGGCTTGAAAGGTAATCCCATGCCGCAAACTGATGGACTCTCCAAGTGAAGTGAGAGCGGCATTGATAGGATTACTAAGCCAGGAGCCCTAAAAGGAGAGTAATAGGGCTCTCCAAATTAAAATGGAGCACGTATGCCAAAGAGTTGGTCGTCGATCTCATGGGCACATGTCTTTATATTTTATACTGCACCAAGTCCGATGGTTCCGTTACGCTATCCGAATAGACACACAAGGTGCATACGGTCGAGAAGTGTCTTCTCGGTTGCAACAAAGCAGATCCGCCCGTCCCGATGGTAGAAGAAGCTTTGCGGCAATCGATGTGAAATCGAAGATGATGAAGAAAACAAAGAATAAGGGATGCAAAGGGTTGATTTGAGAAGGTGAAACCATATAAAAGGGTGTAAAAGTGTTTGCCGGAAGTCTCACCGGAAACAAGGGTTCACCAAGATACATGATTCTTACAAAGAAGATAAGTATGGTGAATGGGTGATGTTGTGTAAAACTTTGGTCCAATTTATAGAGACCAAGCAAGGATGCAAATGCAATTTTCATTTCAAGAAGCCTATCCGAGAAATTTGCATCAAAAAGGACATTTAGAAATCACGCCGACCGATAATTGGATAAATTTAGATTGACATATCGAGAGATTATATTATATGTCAATCACGCCTACTTAGGGAATAGAAGCTACTACTCTAGACTAAGTTTTTGGCGGTAACACTTATCCCAAGAATTGGCTTAATCGAAAAGAATCGATGAGGTCAACCAAAACTCGATTATTTACGAGCTTGATCGATGAGAGAGATCACCGAGCTTGAAACTCCAATAAATCGATATATCGGTCTATAAAAAAAATATCACTTGAAGGGGGAACTTCAACCGATCAAGGAGGATCAAAAGGAAATCGACGCTTAAGGAAAGATCGTAAACTAAAACAAATCGATGCAACCGAGAAGATCCAAAGGATCGGTTATTTCTTAAAGGCTTAAAGTAATGATTAAGATCAACAAGTGGAATCAACATTGATAAAATATTGATGACATAACATCACCAACCAGACATCTCTTTCTCTTATTCTTTACTTATTTATCGGATCGTTTCGATATTATTTGCCTTATTACCCACTATCCTTGTGACGTACTCTCAAATCATTTAATGACGTGGGGTACATGTATTAACCGCTACTTGATCGCTTTTTTTAAATCCAAAAAGTTTTTTGTGTCACGTGCGTTTTCGACCTACGATCAAAACCGCTTCATCTGGAGCGCATAATCTTTTCAAAACGATTGATCTTCAAAATCTTGTCTTATTGTACCCTCCGCCTCTATATAAGATTCATCAAACCTTACGAGTTTTTTCCGCTTCACAAAACTTGCATTACTTTCAATTTAAAAACTTCAAATTTTCTCTCGTTTCAAAAACGATTTCTTAGAGTTTAAAATCTTCTCTAAAATTTGAATCTCGTAATATTTTCTTTTTAACTTAATGATGAATCTTTCTTTCCGATAAAAACATTGTTTTCAAAAAGTTGTTTTTCGAATTTATGCTTCATTGCCTTTTGTTTTCCGCGGTATGATATGGATATTGATTATGCACATATTTAATGAGTCTATCTCACTCAGAGATGGCCACTCATGGACTAGGAAAGATCATGTGCAATTATGCGGAATCGCAACGAAGATCTTTGAGGATAAGTTCGTTCATTTGGAACCACCGAGGATTCTTGAATCCATGGAGGTGGAACAAATTTCAAGAAGGCCGGATCGAAACATATTGTTCGCTTTCAAATCCAAAGGATGCAAGATGAAGCACTTCAATTCTTGCGCAAAGTGGGATATTTGAGAATGTCAAAAGAAGAAATCAGATCGACAAATGCGGACATCACTGCCTGCTCACCATTTGGGCGATAATCTCACCAAAAAAAGATGAGGATGAAGAAATCGTCTAAGAGAGGCGACAAACATCGAAAGCCGATTCATCGAATGCTCAAAAGAAAGACAGATCAGGACCTGACATTCTCACAAGAACGATCATGGGAATCTCATTTAGCCCGGATGCTCTCACATCACCAAAATGTACAAAGATTGAATAATTGATGGGGCTCTGTAACATCAATTAAAAAGCCATCTTGCTCCAAGAACACGAAAAATTTGGAGTCAATGAATCCAAAGGTGTCTTTTTCTCGAAAAAGAGAGTCAAGAATCTCAACAAGGTTGCGAGATATTGAAGGACAAACCGCCAAGTCGAATGGAATCCGGACTAAGTCCTACAATGCCTTCCTTCTCATCAACTTCAAATATACGGGCCACAGACGATGACAAGGAGCCCACTCCAACAAAACCAAGAAAGGAAAGAAGAAAGAATTATCATCCACACCTCCTGTTGCTCCATTAAACGAAAAACGTGAAGGCCCAGGAGAAGAGGCCAAAGAAAGGTACCATGACTCTAAAGACTTGAGTCGGAAGAAGAAAGAGCGCCGTTTGTTAACAAAGAACAGAATCGACAGTAAGCTTCAACCTCGAGGGGCTCGCCAGAAACGATCCGAGGTAGAAGCACAAACCGATAAATCTCCTTCTCCTCAACCTCAAGCCGACGTTCACCGCCGGACTAAAGGTGCCGAAAGCATGTCACTCCCGCTAGTTCACCCGCCATGAACTCCGAACCAGATATAATGCCACTACAAAGAGAACCACTCGCAGTCGAACCAATCGATAACTTCCGCCGACTCAAGCACAAACGAAGCCTCCACATCTCATCCAACCTGACCTTAATTCCAGATCAACAAAGACCATCACCGGAAAAATGGTCGACTAAGAATTGAAAGAGATTGATGAGATGTATCCACAACCGGGTCGCCCATCCCGCTATCGAGAAAGAAGTCATGGAGATCCTCACCGAGAGATCTCGATTAAAAGCTTCTCGGATCTTATCTTACTTGTTGAATGGGGTGGGTGGTCGCGGATGAGTTCAGCAGATTTTGACTTCGATATGAGGAAGTCCGCCAAAGTGGGATCACCAAATGAGCTCATATCCGATAAATCTATGAAAGCTCGATCCACGTGAAGTTGGAATTGCTTAGGAAGAAAAAGCCGAGATCGCCAAGAAGCTCTTGGAGAATACATGCCGATGAAAGTGGAACTGGTCTTTGCTTCACTTGAACTAACCTCGATCATGTGATGGATCCAATTCCTACATCTCAAATCACCATGATCAACTTCAGAGATCGATCTTTGTCTCAAAGATCTCTCGAAAGAAGAGATTGAGGAGTGTTAACCGATCGAGACAAATTAGTCTCAAACAAATCGGGCAATCAGAGATCGGTTCTCCCAATCCATGACCACCATGTTCCGCGAGCTTACAAAATCAGTTGATGACAAGTTGAAAATTCAATCTTCTTTTCGAACCACCGAGAAAAAAAGCAATCGTAAGAGAAATTTGACAAAATGATTTGGACACTCTCGCTACAAATGGAAATCGCCAAGAAAGAGCCGACACAACTGTTCGTAATCTAATAAACTCAAACTTCGTGTTTATCTGCTAATGATCTGAATCGGCATTATCGATCAACTTTTTGGGTCTCGACTTCCCACCTCAATCGCGCTTTTTGATCAAACCAAAAAAGGGAAGGATCTGAAAACCAACTGACACATCGAAGATAAGGCCCATGGACAAAGCTCAATTGCAAGAAAGGCCGCCAAAGGTTTGGGACATCAAAATCGGACTAGTACTTTCGGACGGGAAAGTCACCGAAGCAATAGTCGATACGGTGATAAGGAGCTAGTCAGAAGATTGTCCAAAGAGCGGATGAATCAAGAAGAAAGAAGGGCGTAAAAACGCACAAGGGGGGTTGAAACCAAGTTCAAATCAAGGGCTAAGAAAGGATTACGAAAATCGCACTGTAACCTCGGTTGCAAAGAGAGTCGGCGAGATCATACCAAAAATAACGCACACGCTAAGAGGTTTGAGGAATGGAATAAGATCGTAAGTGAATGGCTTCTAGATGCCTTTGTCCTTGATCTTGTTCCAAAAGAAGAATCACCGATGATGAGTTCCTCAACCGTTCTGTAATAAATATCCGCACTTTTCAAGTATCAAAATGAGGCCAAGCTTATAAATGTAAAGATATCTCGCCAAGAGTATGATCTCGTTAATATACTCGAAGAAGACGGATGGCTCATTTTCGACAGATCGGCATTTGAGAGATTCTACTTTGACATCTTGAGCAAATCGCATATAACCGATCAAGTGCGCATAACCGATGTCAAATGGAAACTCTATCGATTTTCAACGTTCCACAAGACCAAAGAGAAATGCCGAAGGATACAAGCCCAAGGAGTGAAGATTCGTAAGACGCTCAGGGATCACCGCTTTTAAATTCAAAACTTTTCGATGTAACATGTAATCAACATATCTAATGAAAAGTTTATTTTTCGATCCCAAGACAAAATCTCTTTGTCTTCCGATTACTTGCTCTTTAACCGTTATATACTTATCAAACCTGTTTGGTTTCTCAGTGTTTTGGTTTCATCAAAAAGGGGAAATTGTTGGGAAATTTATAGTTTTGATGAAAGTTCCAAAAACACATGTAATAGGACCAATCCCTTCGATCGATGTTTACATTATCGCTATAGGAGACCAAATGATAATGATTGTATAGAAAAAAAGCGATGTAATAGATAGGTCACATATTGAGGGGAACTCAATATGTAAAGGTCGATCCAAGAATCGAAAGAAAGTTCGATATCCGATGGGCCGAATGCTAAACCGGAATCAAAGATCGATCGATCCGATCTTGTCGATAACTCAGAAGTCATGAAGCTCAAACTTAGAATACTCGAAGATCGATGACTTCCGGAAGATCGCACCGAAGACCTACATCATTCCAGTTGAAGCTAAGTCAACAGGAAAGACTCTTTTCAGTAGACATTAATCGATCATCCATAAGATGAAAAAACCATGTTTCATCTTATCATACGCCTGCGATCTAAACAAGAAGAAAACCAACCTTAGTTGGAGGAACAACACCGCAGCAAGGCTTCCATCCAATAAGGAAGAAACACGTTGAAACAGAGCCGATACTCAAGGGATTCGATGTTGCTCTCTCAAACGGCTATAAAATACACATTCACGCTTTTCGGCCATGCCGCTTCTGAAGCACGCCACATCAAGCCTTTCTACCTAAAATAGCCTCGAGATTCAAATTGCTTCTCAACGGCTCTTTGATCTCAAGGTCTATAAATATGGGATCACACTTGAGTGACACACGGAAATGCTTGACAAACAACATAATCCGCGAAGCTCAAACTATAGTCGATTTCCGCATACGAAGAACACAACAACAAGCTTATTTTATATTGTGTTCATCCCATAAGTTCTTAGCAAGAAATCTTTTCATCTAGCTATCAGTCGAACGCAAGGAAAGATTTCATAGTTGGAACCTCAACAATCTTACCCAAACCCCAAGTTAGGATAAGTTGTTTAGCAAAGATTTCATCCAGGTTTCTAGTCTCGATTTCGGGATCGGTTGAGTGAGAACTCTTAAAACATCTGTTGGTGTCTTGTTTGGACTAACACACTAAACTAAGTCCAAATCTAAGTCGGTTAAGTTGGTGCCCCCCAAAGGGAAGAGTGGACGTAGGACCCCATAAATCTTGTTTTTATTGCTTTGATTAATCGCTCTCACATCGCACAATCTTAAAGCGCATACATTCTAAGTTAAGATCGATGTGACACCAAGCTTCGATCCGGACGGACTGATATTTCAGCTATCCGATTAAAAAGATAAAACTTGAATCGGATTTATACAAACTGGTTTTTTCACATTAAAACTTAAAGCTTCCGCACACATCGCTTAATCAAGAAGTTCTCTACTTTAAAGCGTTCAAGAAGTTGGTTATCGGACAAAATGATTCATAACTGATCAAGCATTCGCTCTCACACCGACCAAGACGAAAAGTTTTTTTCGTAAGTCTATTCACCCCTCCCCTCTAGACTTCTGCCCTCACTTAACCCGTTCGGGACCTACATTGTTTTCTCTTACACAAACACTAACTTCTATCTCTCGAACGAAGATCTAATGTTTGGTTTGGGTTTTCTTTCTAACTAACTGAGATATCATTTACAATGAGTACAAGTGTAAAGACTAGGATATCTCTCTAAACTTTGAAGATATATTAGTGTAAGCTTTGATTTTACAAAAAAGAATTCTCTCCAGTGTTGAAACTCTTGAAAAATTCTTGTGGTTTCGATTGGTTCAGTGAGTGCTAAGAATAAGTTTGAGTTCTTTGGAATTCTTTATTTCCCGTAACCTTGTTCGGGTTCAAGGTTTTATGTATGTATAGAGGTTTCAAATAACTAGATAGCTCTAAAAAAATCTATATTCATGTATGGTGAAAACGACTCTTTTAAGCTTTAGATATCCTTTAGCATATATTAGGAATAATGCATTAAATGCGAGATTTCACCTTTTGCAGACTGTTCTATGACAAATTTTAACCTTTTCAGAGGTTGTCCATACAATGTTGTTTACTTCTTATAAGTCCGGCTATCAGGTTTAGTAAAAACTCCATACAATCATATTGTTAGGACCAGGAGAAAATATTATTATAGGGAGGTTGCTCTTAAATAGAGTTTTACATAATTTTAAAAAATAATAATAATACATTCAATATAATACATACTATACTACATGTATGTAAATTTATTAACAAATTCATATATCTAATTAATATAAATTTGACTAAAATAAATACATACACTTTCAAATTATATAAAATACATATATCAACTAATATGCATGTATTTAGAAACTAAACAATAGTTATTGCTCACATGTGTATAAATGCTTGTTCAATACATGTATATTTTTCATAAAACTACTATACTTTTTCTATTTCAAGCAAATGGCACCCAAAGTTCATAAACGAACTCAAATCACTAAAATTAAGATGTCATCACAATTGACCATAGGTAAATATTTTAGGTCATCTTAAATGTAATGATAATATATATATATATATATATATATATATATATATATATATATATATATTTTATATATAATGTAATTTATTCTTATATGGAGGCATAAATCCTTAAGACGGGACCAGGAAAAAAATGTCTTATTACAATGTGGAGTTTATTCCTAAATATAACTGGTCCTGAGTTGGGATCGTGATATTTTATTACTATAGAGAGTTTATTCTTATATAGAGTATTCCTATAGGGGGTTTTTACTGTTGTATGGACATTCCAACATATATTAAAGACAATTCCACTAAGGACAACTAAATCAAACTTGATATTTCAAGCCTGACATTTTTCATGTCTGCATTTAATCTCACGTCATTTATTATCCTATTTAATGATTCGGGACTCATGACTCAGTCTTCCTATCTTTAGTCGACTTGTCTTCAACTTAGATGGACACTAGGTCACTTCTGTTGATCTCATATGAGACTTTTTTCAGGTCTTCTGTCTAGCTAATTGCATTCTTCTCAGTTATATTGGTCTTTATGTCTTTAGGTTGGTTGTCCAAGACTTGACATTAGTTGAGTTCCCCGTTAGTCAGAGCTTCTCTTCAGTGGCCTTGTCCATAACTTAGTTTTCATGAGTTATTCCTACGATAATTAACTTGAACTAATGAGTCAACTTTTTATACAAGGGTTGGACTCTTTACCTGATCATCTAGCCTGAAAAACAATCTGAACTATAATATCAAAATAGTTTGATATTCATCTACTCAGCGGTTTTGGTATTTAATCAAAATCCTATTCAATTTATATCCCAGCAAACTACAAGTTAAATTGAAAAAACGAATAAGTGTTATCAGAAGGATGTTTAGGACTAATTTTCACATTTTAAAGATATTGATATCAATAGAAGTTTTTAACTATATACTCCCTCCATCCCAACATTACTTGAACACTTGTCTTATTTGGACGTCCCAACATTACTTGAACATTCCCAAAATGGAAACAAACATAATATTAATACACTCACAACACCCTTATTTTATTCTACTCAAACCCACTAAAACCCACTTTACTTGATTTGAGTGTCATTTTCAGTGTTCAAGTTCTCATGGAACGGAGAGAGTATCATTTTTAACAGACATCTTCATAGAAAGAAAAGAGAAATGTTTTCAGAAATGTGTTAAAAAATCTGTTGCAAATAAATGTGTGGTGAGTGGAATTTTTAACTGTAATATCATATTGTATTTTATATTAGTTATGAAATTGAATTATTGTTATTTATGTTATATATACTAATAAGTACGGAAAATACAGTAAAATATATTATTTATATATATCATGTATGTTAGATAATATATATATATATATATATATATATATATATTAATTTTAATAATGTAAAACGGGGCAAGGCATGAAGAGGCAGGCGAAGGGACCTAGACCCGCCCAATTCACTATGCGTCACAAGACAAGATAACATATGTTTTAAAATTCGAGTCCGACCGACCGGCCGGTCTGACCGGTCAGACCGGAGAACCGTCCGTCAACGGCTGAATAAGGGCGCAGAGAACCGCTATTAAACCACCCCCCCCCCAAAATCAGAAAAACCGGGTGAAAACCGTGAATCGGTGAACCGCCGGTTTTCACCAAAAAAATGAAAAAAAAGGGCATTTCTATTATGTTTCCACCAGTTTTGTATTGTTGATAACATTTCTATTATGCTTGGGAGTTGAAACTTAGAAGTTGGAACTATTAGTTCAAACAAGATGAATCGAATAACCCGCAAATGAAATCACGCTCAAACCCACAATCAAAACAAACCAAAAGAAAATGCAGAAATCGAAGAACACGGAATTTACGTGATTCGATTGTGAAAACCTACATCCACGGGAACCGGTGAACCGCCATTTTTCACCAAAAAAAAAAATGGGGCTTTTTGTAACTTTTGTATTGTTGATGACATTTCTATTATGATTGGGAGTTGAAACTTGAAAGTTGAAACTATTTATGTTAATGGACATTTCTATTATGTTTAGAAATTTAAGTTTGAAGTAACTTTAGATGCTTTATATTCACTTATCATACTCTATATTTTGAATTTTTTTAGAAATCATGCATACTATATATATATATATATATATAATTTATTATGACGTCACACTGGCTCAATCCGACCCACCGATCCAACCCCGGTCCAGCCTTTTTTGGGGGTCGTCCAGCTCAACTTCCGATTCCGATTTTTAAAACATAGAAGAGAACCCAGATAAAATGGGACATGGCAGATCATATGTGAAGTAGATCAACTTTTCATTTTTTATATATTATATTTGTTCTCAACTTATGATGTTGTTGTCGGGATTAGAGCCGAAATTCTTAACTCATTATCTTTTTACTTTGTAATATACGTCATAACAAAAAGAAATGACATGGAGATATTTTGTAGGTATTTTACAAACAGATACCCGACAAAAATGTCATCGCAAAGTTATGAAAATAGAAAAGGAAAAATGGATGCCGACAAAATGTCGTCAATAATTACTGAAAATATAATATTCGATTAAAATTAAGGTACTCAAAAGCGAAAAGTGCACTCAAAGCTCAAAGACCCTCTAATGCTTTAAGCGCAAAGCACAAAAAAAAGAAGAAGAAATGTGTTTAACCGAAGTTAAGCACATCTAGTCAAGGACCTCACCCCCGATCTTTTGTTTATCTCTGAATCTAAAATTTTGAATTATGTTGCTTCCGTGTGACTCTATTTGTTAAACTTTGATGGTTGCTTTTGTGTTGATGTTAAGGGTCGTAGTGGTGGCCTTCTTTTGTTTTGGAATGATAAAATTAATGTTTATGTTTTGTCCTTCTCATTTGGTCATATAGACTGTATTGTTAATTCTAATGATGTGGATTGGTATTTTACCGGATTCTATGGCAACCCTAATAGTAACCTTAGACATGTTTCTTGGGATTTGCTCAATAAAGTTGGTAAAACTCATACTAACTTAAATATTGGTTGGCTTGTAGGAGGAGACTTTAATGAAATCCTCTACGAATGCGAAAAACAAGGGGGTGTTTTACGGCAGTTACAAGCCATGAACGCATTTCGCAAGGTCTTGGACGACAATGACCTTTCGGACTTGGGGGCAACGGGACCTAAATTCACATGGAACAACAAGAGGAAAAAAGACCAAAGAATCCTTGTCCGCCTTGATAGATTCGTAGCAAATATACATTGGAGTTGTGTCTTCAACAAACCAATTGTAAAAAAAATGGACTACTATGGCTCTGACCATCGCCCTATTGTGCTCGAGGCAACGACTTTCGACCCAGCTAACCAGACAAAGACTTCGTGCAGCAGAAACAGATTCTTCTTTGAGCATAAATGGCTGCTTGAGAGCAATTACAAGATGGTACTACTTGATGTGTGGAATTCGGAGGGAGAGAACGTTAATTTACATGACAAACTTGCAGTCGTGTCGCAAAAGCTAAATCAATGGGCACGAGACATTTGTGGGCAACTACCGAACCAAATTAAGAAAACCAGGAAGAGGCTTAATGAACAGCTAAACTTTGAGGACGAAGAGTACAACGAAGATAAAGTCAAGAACTTGGAGAGCGCCCTGGAAAAACTCCTGTATCAAGAGGAAACACACTGGAAACAAAGATCAAGGATTAACCGGATGTCATCGGGGGACCGTAACACGAAATTCTTCCACAAAATAGCCTCCAAAAGACATAAGCGCAACAAAATCATTACTCTCACGAACGGGCAGGGACAAATTCTGTCGGAGCAAAAACAGATTGAGGAAGAGGTGGTGGATTACTACAAGGATCTTTTTAAGTCCCAGAATCCATCAGGAAATGCACTTGCCAAAGTTCTGGATCATGTGAATACAATCGTCACACCCGATATGAACCAAAACCTTACAAAGCCTTTCTCCCCAGAAGAGGTTCAAAAGGCATTGTTTGACCTTAGACCCTCTAAAGCTTCGGGCTTGGATGGCTTTACGGCACTATTTTTTCAAGATGTCTGGGATATAGTAGGGGAGGGCGTAACCGCTGAAGTCTTAAAACTACTCAACTCCGACAACCTTCAAAATAACCTGAACCCGACCATCATCACTCTTATCCCAAAAAACAAAACCCCAACTTCAGTCAAAGATTATCGACCTATTAGCTTATGCAATGTGCATTACAAAATCGCAGCCAGAGCCATAACCAATAGATTTAGAACAGTTCTAGCCAAGATCATTGACCCCAATCAGAGCACCTTTGTGCCAAGAAGGCTCATCACTGATAATATACTTATTGGCTACGAATGCATGCACTGGTTAAGGAACAACAAAAGCAAACAAGGGTATGCCGCTTTGAAACTTGATATGAGCAAAACTTATGGTCGAGTAGAGTGGAATTATCTTAGAGCCATCATGTTGAAGTTAGGGTTCAACACAAAATGGACTGAGCTGATCATGAAGTGTGTCATCTCAGTAACACACTCAATCAACGTGAAAGGTAGCTTGACATAGACTATAACCCCAACTAGAGGCCTTCGGCAAGGGGATCCACTCTCCCCTTATCTGTTCATATTATGTTCACAAGGGTTATCTTCTGCTATTAACTTTTGTGCAGAAAATGGAGTTTTTCGAGGAATCAAGATCGCCCGTGGGAGCCCTGTGATCTCCCACCTGTTCTTTGCAGACGACAGCCTTATCTTCTTCAAAACAGAGAAGGAGGATTGCGATGCTCTAAAAAGGTGCTTACTGGATTACGAAGCTACCTCTGGTCAGCTAGTCAACTTCGACAAATCAGCAATCACATTCAGCTCTAGCACATGTGCTGCGAATATTTAGTATATCGAGGAGCATCTAAACCTGAGAGTCTGTCAGGGGCATGACCTGTACCTCGGCCTTCCAACCTTTTCTGTCAAAAGTAAGAGACTACAATTTGGATATCTTAGGGACAGAGTCGCTAAAAGGCTGGATAACTGGAAACACAAATTCTTCTCCGGGGGGAAGAGAAGTACTTATCAAATCAGTGATCCAGGCAATCCCGATGTATGCAATGACCTGCTTCAGAATCCCCAGTACGATCTGTGGCGAAATGGAAGCAATGACAGCAAGATTCTGGTGGGGGGCAAAGAACGGAGATAAGAAAATTCATTGGAAGGATTGGAAGACCCTAACGACGCCAAAAAACAAAGGCGGGTTGGCCTTTAGAGACTTGGTGGCTTTCAACAAAGCTCTACTCGCAAAACAAGTTTGACGTTTTATCACCAACCTTTAAAGCACTGTATTTCAAACATTGCGACATCATGGATGCAACCCTGGGCACTAACCCATCCTATATCTGGAGATCTATCTTCTGAAGCAGAGACGTTATCAACAATGGGGCACTTTGGAAGATTGGCAACTGGAAAAACACACATGCTAGAAGACATGCTTGGATTAGGGATTTGCACAACGGGAAAATCTCATCTTGCGCCGCCTATGAGAGCAATGTTTGGGTGAAAGACTTTATACTAAAGGATGGAACGTGGGATACCCCAAAACTTAGTGACCTGTTTCTACCCTACGAAGTGGAGGCTATTAAAAGAACACCTATTTGTCAAGATAGGGGGAAGGATGAGCGATATTGGAAGCTTGAGAACAGTGGCAATTTTTCAGTTAAATCGGCTTATTGGAGTTTCTTGGGCAACCAATCTAATATCAATAAGGAAAAAGCCGGTCCCTCCAGCTTCACTCAGACAATTTGGACTACGATCTGGAAACTCCGCATACCTCCTAAAGTGAAAATCTTCCTGTGGAAAGCGGCTCATGACACAATAGCTACGGAAGCCAACCTACGACTACACCACGTGCCATGCGAACCCAGGTGCGTGCTTTGTGGCTATCACTGGGCTAATACTAACCACAATATTTTTCTATGTCAGATGGTCAAAGACGCTTGGAAAAGCACGAAATGGTGGAAAACAATAAAAGCTCTTAGAAGGCTGCCAACGAAAAACTTGTTTCGAATGCTTGCCGAAAAGCTGGACCGAGAATCCCTAGAAAGATTCACAATGAAGATGTAGGGAGTCTGGAAAGAGAGATGCAACCTCACCCATGCAGGCAAGACCAATAAGCCTGATCGTACAAAAAACATCACAACTACTTGGACCGACACGTTCTTGGAGTCTTTCATTATGACCAGAGAAAAATTGATTAACAAACAGGTGTCGCTCACCTCAATCTTCAGGTATAATAAGCAAAAAGATCTGCTACCACCATTCTCAATCTTTGTCGACGCAGCTTTCGACCAAAGCAAGATGAACTATGCCATATACTGTCTAAATTTGACCGGAGGGAAAATCGCACGCGGGGTTATCGCAAAATGAACCCACTCGGATAATATCAAGCGAAAATCCATGCAATCTTACACGGATGGACCTTTTGGAATACCATACAAATGTCTTTCGAAGAATCTACTCGGACAGTATTAATGTTATCAACGCAATCCGAACAGAAAAACCCTATCTTGGAGTAGAAGAATATCTAGTGTGTAAAGCGCGTAATCTCACCACAGACACCTCAGTGAAAGGAGTCTGCATTGTCCATGAGCCAACAACTCTCTCCAATTTGGCTAAAAGCTCCCTCAAGACTGGATCGGCGATGGGATCCCTAGACACCTGATGTCTACATCTCTTAATCCTTTACTTTGACTTTCTTTAGAGCTCTCAAAAAAAAGTGCATCTTTCCAAACACATAATTCACATTAAATAAGATAATATCATATGCACCAATAACAACATTTAGTAACATGAAAGATTAATATTATATACTTCATAATTTAAAAAAAAAAAAAAAACACACACAATATTAACTTTCTAATTCAAACAAAAATTGAATTATTGAACACCACCCTTTTCAAATTCATGATCCAATCAAAAAAGTAAATTAGTGAACCTCCACAATTTCAAGTTCATAATCCTAACAGAAAAATGAATTAGTGAACTACCATTTTCAAACAAAATCTTGATTTTTTCTATTGATCGCATGATGAAAATATTGTCTTTTCGTGTGTTGTTAGTTCTTTTTTTTTATAACTCGGTATTCGGTCCAAAGATCGACTGATCCGGAAGACCAGAACCCACTGTCCACTAATATTGGGGGCCCCACTTCAAGCCAGGGCAAAACTCTGTATGAACTAGTCCATCTCAAAAGTTGATCACACCTAATGAGTTTCGAGACCTAGAAAGAAGCATATTCCTAAGTTTCAAACCTAAATTACTTGGTCAAACCTCGAGGGTTTCGTGTGTTGTTAGTTCTGGAACACGGAAACTTGGCCAACCTGTTGGCGCACTTATCTTTTTAAGAAGAATCTCATGCTAATGCCCTATACAAAAAGAGGAAAAAAACGTGACAATTAATTTTCAAAATGGAAAAATCGAGAAATAG